>VZSG01000478.1:530755-546335 GCA_013398315.1 Nothoprocta pentlandii | reverse complement strand
GTGTGTGTATATATATAAAATTCTTTTTTTCCTCATGTACGCTTGCAGACAGGCATTTAAGTGAGAAGTCACTTAAGTTAGTGGTAAGCACTGTTGGCCACATGAGCATGAAGTTCATTGCTTTGGCTCATGGGGTTAGTTTATCCTGTAAAAATGCCAAAGTATTTCTTGCCTAAAGATGCCCAAAGAAAGGGTTGTTTTGTAGTGTCCCTGTGCTCAGAGTGCTTTTAACTGCTTTGGTCCTTAGCCTTTTTTTAAGCACCAGATCTCACATGTGCCTGTATTTGTGGTCAGCTTGATCAAAACTTGCAATCTTTTCTTGTTCACATCTCCTGAAACAGGACCATAAGTTCTGCAGGATAAAGCTGATTTCTTAGACTGCTTCCATATGCTAGTCAGAACAGCAGCTCTCGTTGCGAGTCACGGGCAGGAATGTAATCATAGAGGAATCTTTCTAAATATATTTTTAAGAGGAATTATTGCAAAAATAATTTGAAAGCCCTCTGCCTAACAGGTCTTTATGAACTGTAATTGGAATCATCAGCTTGCAAGTACTCTGCGTGTGAGGAGTATCGTCCCTGCTTTGCTGAAGCACTGTATTGGTGGCTTACACTCTAAATATATGTTGTTAAATACGCACGCAGGGAAACTTCCACATTTAAGGAACACTGTAGAGCTCTTTCTTCTTGAATCACGCATCTATTTTTAGTGAGCCGCTGCTTTGGTCAGTTTTTGCTAAGAGGCAAATTGCCCCCCCTGCAGGTGGTTCTTCCTAGCGCCCTGGGCCCGAGCTCTTTGGTTCTTCTTTGGTGCTCGGAAGAGCAGCATGTTACTCTTCCGGACTTCTGATTCTGGAGAAACTCAGAGCTGTATTTGTATCTTCTGCACAGCCTTGTTTTATTGCTGGGCTTGTTTGTGCCCATTCCTTGCAAAGGAAGAGAGGATTTCCATATTGTTTTCTGTGGTCAAACTGTTTTTGAGATGCCATGTCAGTCTGCACGTTTTGGTGATTACATCTCTTCTGCTCAGGTCTCATAGGAAGGGAAAGGGGGCTGCTTCTCTCAGCAGCAAAACTTCATGTGCATTAGGGATAACATGCCTCTCACAGAGGGAGAGAGAATATTTGGAGCAGAGATGCATACAGTAGCACCTTGGAGAACAGATACATAGCTATTCACCTCATTGTTCAAATGCTATGTGCTCTTTCTGCTTCCAGGTAGTTTGTTGACTAACAGGGTGAAAGTTTCTTCAGGGTCAGAGCTGACAAACTTCTTGCAGATCTTTAGAAAGAGTTTTGAATAGCTGGGTTTTCGGGAGCCTTTGCAGCTAGTGCTGTGGCCTTGGGTCAGAGCCTCTCCCTGGCACTGAGGTTGCCTCTGCTGCAGTGTCTCACCTCTGTGAGGAGAATTGTCTTCAAGTTGGCAGCTGTGAAAAGCCCGTTCCGAGTGATGGGAGAGATTGCACAGCACCGATCAGTGAGGAGGGCTGCTTCTACTGCACCCTCAGAAGCACCCTCACTGGCTGCTAGGGCTCTTGCCTTCAGATGCGTTCCTGAGTGTGGAGTATTCTGTCTGGCAGCCGTGCTGTGTCGCAGAACTGCTTTACATTGTGGTGTGGTATTCAAACTGCCTACAACTATCCGTAAGGTTTTCTTTTTTTCCATCACAAAAAGCTGGGAAGTAAAATAAATATTTTATAGTATGCTTTGATTTTAGACTGAGGTGACTAGTGTCTCTTTTCTAACTTATGAAGTTGTAATTGACACATCTGAAGGCCTGGCAAGGATTAGGCCAGCTGTGTGTAAGCATAGACAAGTGGTTGAGTGTTCTCAAGGGCATCGTCTGTTTGAAATTGGATCTCTGAGACTGAAATGGCTGTCTTGGTTGCTTAATCTGAAATGCTATATTCGTGAATCAGGCAAGACTGTAGATAGAGGTGAGAACTTTTTGTTGAAGGTCTCTCTTATTTTGAGTTCTCTGCAGCCTGTGCCTTAAGAAAACAGTTTTCTTCCCTTTTCCCGCTCCCCTCTCATTTTTAAAAGTTTCTAAGATTAGTTTCAGAACACATTCTACTTAAAAAGAGACTTTTCTAATCCCTTAGCAATATTTGTTTATACTGATATTTCATTTGAATATATGTAAATTAGGCTTATTGCAAACTTGCCTTCAGGTCTCTTTGTAGTTGTATTTTTGAGGCGGTATTCAAAGGTCTGGAAAGCTAAGGTTTTCAGTACATATTTAAACATCTAGATGAACGCATTTCAAAGGTGCTGAGCTCTTTCAGCGAAGAGGTACTGCGAGGAACGGTGTTTCTGAGACCTGAACATGTGTAAGTGCTGTGGACTCCGCAGCAATGCATAGCACTTGGAAATATGTAGGCAGTTATGGCATTAAAATCTCATTGAATCTCCCAGGCTTTGAACGGACCTGGATTTTTGAGGAATTTGCGGGACAGCACATGGAACATCTCTCTGTTGTTGTGTTCTGGGAAGCATGGAGTGTTCTCAGAGAGTGTCTGCTGAGGAGGTGCAGCTCAAGGATGCAGCTGCTAAAACAGCCTCCAAAATGCTTTGGAAAGATATTCCTGGCAAGCTGTTTTCCAGGAATATGTAGATCTTGCATTTTATCCTGACATGTTGCATTTTTAGATGGATGTAAATGAGTTTGTTAGCAAGCAGGTATTTTGACTCTAGAATTTTAATGCTGCATTTGCTTGGCTGGAAGAGGAAGCTTCAGAAAATACTGTGTTTTCTTTTTTTAATTTGGCACTGCTAGAAAGACCTTCTTTCCTTGTTTTGCTCAACGTTTTATAGCCTGGTTCACACGTTGGTGGACTTGGGCCTGCTTGGGTTTCCTAGTGTTCGTCTCTGTCCTGGTCTCCTGAGTTTGTCTGACCAAGTTCTGTCTGCTGCTGCCCCCCTCCGTCCTTCTGGCTCAAGTACCTGCTCTGTGTCTGAGGTACCCTCTCACTTGCCTTCCAGGGTGGTTTCGGGGCCTCTCGGTGGTGCCTGGGAGGAGGGGTTAGTAACGAGCAGCTCAAAGAAAAGCAGAAAGTGAAAACCAAGGAGTTTTGGTTGAGGCAGGAGTTGGTGAATTAATGCCTTTGATACGGTGGTACGAGAAAGCCCTCTGCATGGTTGGGCCTCGTAATCAGCTGTGCTGTGTCTGGACTTTGCTTTCTCCCGTCGGGTCTGAGCTGCTGCGTTGTGCATCTCTGCATTAGTGACTGCTTGGTAGATAGACACTGATGGTGGGAAATTTAATTGGAAGTTTGTTAATGCTCCAGTAGAGGATTACAGCGCTGAATCTGCTACAGTCTCCAAGTGTAAAGCTCTGCATAGTGGCTGACCTGGCTTACAGGGAAAACTGGGTGCCATGTGTTCCTATTCTGTGTTTTACCTTCTTAAGCTTTTGTAAGATGTGTGTAAAAATGCATCAAGTGGTACATATGTAGCACTGGGAAACGAACTTTGCTCTTTTAAATGAAACTGAATGCAAATTTCCAGGTTGCCACGGAATTTTTCAGGCCCTTCAGCCCGGGCAGCACAGCAAAGTCAAAGATCCTAAAGTTAAAGGTGTTGTATGTTAGAACTGAGCCCTGCTTTAAATCTGAAGAGAACAGGTGAAGTGATATTGCTGCAGAAAGAACCTGAACCCCTTGAACTTTCTGGAACAAAAAGTAGTGGTCAGAGGCTGCGGTTACGTGCCTGTCCACATTTGGTTTGGGGTGAAGGAAGGTGGTGCCTCAGATCCGTGTGGGGTGTTTCCGAGCGGGTCGCGGAGGGCGCTGAGCGCCCGTGGTGCCGCTGCCGGCCAGGTGGCCCGCGTTCGGGGTGCGGCAGCGCGTCCGCACCGCCGTCACCCATGAGCAGAGCGCTCTCGGGAGCACTGTGCTGTCTTGTTTTACTGTAATGCTGTTTCCCTGCAAGAGAAAGCTGACCTCCCTCTTGCTTGTGTGTGGAACCCACAAGGGCAGCATGGCTGAAGACTCGCTAAGCATCTTCAATCCTCTGCACTGGTGCGTCAGCAGCCGCTGCCCGCACGCCCGCGGAGACATGGCTGCCGCGGCCAGGAACAACGGTGAGCTTTAATTAGCGAGGGAGAAGACTTGCGTGCGTCCTCTGCGTTTGTGCTCACACCTCTTCAGTGAAGGAAGCACGCCAGCTGCGATAGCGTAGGAGAAATACTAGTTGGAAAGCAATGGGGACAATGTGTTTTGTTTAACTAGCGGGGTGTTTATTGAACTCATTCTGAGATTTGCTCTTTTAACTCTTTTCAGTCGACGCCGATGAGATTAAACGGCTAGGGAAGAGATTTAAAAAGCTGGATTTGGACAACTCTGGTTCTTTGAGTGTGGAAGAGTTCATGTCTTTACCTGAGTTGCAGCAGAACCCATTAGTACAGCGAGTAATAGATATATTTGACACTGATGGAAATGGAGAAGTGGACTTCAAAGGTAAGAAGCTGTGCTTTCTGTTAATTTAATTTTATCAGAATTCCTCCTGCCTCAAAACTTAAATGCGGCTGAGAAAGGAACTGGGAAAATTGTTAATAAAAATAAGATATTAATTCCAAGTAAAATTAGGTGCTAGCGAAAGTATTCCTTTTAGCAAGTTTCTCTCGCATGTTAGGGCAACACGCTCTTGCATGAAATGCTTAAAAGAGCAAAATTTTCAGTAAATGGTCGTATTGATTTATGAGCATGATTCATTAAATACCTCTTGAAGGATCCAGATGCATACTTTTAATGGTGGTGCTATCTAGAGCACCCTTGGACTAAAAGCCTTTGGAACGGACTAAGTTGTACTCGTGCAAATGCAATTGTGAGATGCCTGGCTTTTGGTGATGCAAAGCTTGTGCTGTCCTGTCCTTTGCAGGATTCTGTGCTTGATTGTAGCTTTTTTTTTTTTTTTTTTTTTTTTTTTTTTTTTTTTTTTTCTTAATGGTTTAAGTACTTGCTTCAGACTATAAGTGAACGTTTTGACTAGGGTCAGAAATTTTGGAGGAATATATTTCAAATATTCTTTACTATTAGGAAGTCCACTAAGTCAAACGCCTTAATTATTAGCATATTGAAACAATTTCTGGCCCTTAGAAGTGACAATTACTGTAATGTCAGAAAGGCTGAGGCCAATGTAGATTCCTCTGTGGTCACATCTAGAAAATGTGGTTTCCGTTTTCTATTGCCTCTTTCATAGAAGGAAATTTTTCAAGTTAACTTACAATGTTTTATTTCAAAAGTCAAACTAATAAACATGTAAGTTGCTGATACCAAAGTTTTTGAGCTTTTTAGTGTTTTTACAAAGCTCCCTGTAAACCTGTGAATGGGGGGAAATGCAGCACAGTGGGAAAACTTCCAAGGCTTTTTCTGGGTGGTGGTTTCTGAAGTTCCGTAAGTTTGTGTTGTGATTCACAAGCCACTCTCCAAAATGATACAGTGGGGAAGATGCTACATGATATATGGTATTGAGCTATAATTCATGTTATGAAGAGCTGTTTCCCTTGGGTGGGAACAGGAAGCTGTCGGAACAAGTTAGTGCGATCAGTGGCAAGGACTTGTTATCTAACTACGTCTGGTTCGCTTAAATTTTTGACCTCTGTCTCACAGAGGAGCTTAGAGGAAAAGAAGAATTACTGGTATGAGGAAACCTGCATAATTTTGATAGAAGACCTATAGACATATAATTATGGGGGAAAAATCAAACTGTAAGCAGACATTTTGTTGCTAAAGCGTACAGGAATTGGTGACAATTTCACCAAGCTTGCTGAAGGCGCAGTGACTGTTTCTGTGCTATTCTGTGGTGCTGCATCTTGTTTATTTTCCTTTCGAAGGCTCAGCTTGCAGTTTTGCTCTGCCATCGCTTCTGTTCCTGAGAGCTCCAGAGACCCCCACTGTGGGATGTCACCTGCACACGCTGCATCTGCGTGTGTAGCCCTTTGGCAGAAGAAATGTGGGGCTGGTGCCTTGGGTAGTGACCTTGTTGTTAAACAACATGAACTTTCTTTTTGCCCTGCAAAAGGATATGATGATATCCTTTGGGGGCTTTGTTTCGGTATAACAGTCTTCAGCTTCATACAATTACTGCCTTAGGTTGAGAAATTTATGTTGGGGCGAGCTAAAGTTTCCACTGGAGTAGGTTTAGTCCAGATCTAGATGTATTTTCATAAAAGAAATCTGATGAAACAAGTTGTGGGAATAAGTGCTACAAGGTAAGCCACGTCTTAAAGACTACATGGTAATGATTCTTCCTGCAACGTCTGAAAAGATTTCTGAGCGTGATTTTCTTGTGCATATTAAGAAAAATGCTATTGCTTCAAATAAAAAAAAACAAACCTGTTCTGTGTTCTTCAGAGTTTATAGAAGGGGTCTCCCAGTTCAGTGTCAAAGGCGATAAGGAGCAGAAGCTGAGGTGTAAGTATTTTGTTTTTCCTTTTACAAACAACAACAACAAACTTGGGCTCTTCACAATTTAGTTTTGTTATTTAATGGTAAAGAATATGGATTTATTGATTTCTGCTGCCAAGGTGGTTTATTTTTGCTGATGAAGTTTTTTTTCAGTTCAGTGCTCTTAGAATTATTTTATAACTAGTTCCTAAAAACATCAGCTGAGATTATGATTTTAAGGTTTTTTTTTATTGCATTGTTTTCTGTTTCTGTTTTTCCAAAATGAAACTAAAAATATAACTGGCACTTGTGACATGTTACAAACAACCTTCAGCATTAAACACAGCCTTTTTTCTTGGTGGTGTTGAATGATGTGTGGCTGTGACATCATGACTCTGCATTACTCCATTATGGCCACATTTGTTACTGAAAGGACTTTTGTGTGTGTGTTTTACTTCTGTAGTTGCTTTTCGCATTTATGATATGGACAAAGATGGCTATATCTCAAATGGGGAGCTCTTCCAGGTGCTGAAGATGATGGTTGGGAACAATCTCAAAGACACTCAGTTACAGCAAATTGTAGATAAAACCATAATTAATGCAGATAAAGATGGTGATGGAAGAATATCTTTTGAAGAATTCTGTGCTGTAAGTAGCTCTCTAAAGAAACGTTGTGATAATTTGAAATGTCAGTGAAGAAATGGGCAAACATTTATACAGTGTGAGCTTGTACTGCGGGGTGCTCTGGCAGTGTGAGCCCTGCTGCACAGCTGCTTGGGTGGAATTTTGACAGCAACAGGAACTTAGCACTAGTCTTGTGTTTAGTTCATAACATGAAAGCTAGGTTAGAGGGAAGATTTGGGGATTTTTGAGTAACTGGGTAGTTGTAGGAAGCTGACTTTCCTTGTTTTTGACATTAAGTACTTCTCAGTTGTGTTTAATGCCCTTGGATGCCTTATTGAATGTACTGAGTGAAAACAGGCTGAAAGGGATGGTGGGTAGGGACAGTGTGAAGTAGAGAAGAGCTTTAAAGCATCCGGATGGCAGGCAAATGCCCTGCAAGGAGTCCCTTTGTGTGCCCACGGAAGCAGCGGCCGAGGGGAGAGGCGCGAGAGGGCAATGTCGGCCCAGCCGGGTCGATCCCCCGGCCTCTGCAGCAGGCGTCTGCTCCCCATGACCCTGCAGAGAGGCTGCTCTGTGCCCGGGGGCAAGGCCAGCTGCGGAGCTGCCTCTGTGGGCCCGGACGGCGGCTGCGCGGGGCTGCGCACAGGTGGGCAGCCTGGAAGGGCTGCAGCGTGAGCGGCAGCGGCAGCCCTGCGGCACTTGTAGCACTTCAGGCCCCACGTGGCTCGTTTTGATCCATGTCATGCTTGGATAATCAGAGCTGACAGCAAGCTTGAAATCCCTTTTCTCTTTTCTCTTTCTCTCTCTCTCTCTCTCTCTCTCTCTCTCTCTCTCTCTCTCTCTCTCCCTCTCTCTCTCTCTCTCTCTCTCTCTCTCTCTCTCTCTCCATATGCACACGCCGCACATTCTAACTTTTGTTTTAAAATCACAGTGCCCATTTGTGACATGTTCAAGTATTGTGTTTGCTTATCACCATTGGGAACTTGTAACTTGAACTCAAGCAAGTAGTTTATAATTATCTGCATGTTTATTTTGGTGATACCTTGTTGAGAAATGGAAGTTTCTCCCTACCATAGCATCCTGCAGACACCCCTAGATGAGTGAGATTTCTTTCTGTTTCTCTGCTGGAGTCTCTACTTATAGCCGTGTGTGTGTGTGTAGATATCTATATAGATATAGATAGATATACACACACACACACACACACACAGAGAGAGAAGGGGGCGTTAAGGTGGTGGAGTGACGCTGGTCTTTGCAGGTGCTCCATTGGTACCTGTAGCCTGTACCAAGAGTGACCTTGGGTACTGCCTAATCCACGTCACACGGTACTCGCAGTAGCTAAATGCGTTTAGCTTAGGCCAGAGATGCGTGTAGGTCAAATAATAATGAAATGTTAGCTCCCGAGTAAAGTGCGCTCTGTGTTTTGTTGCCTTCTGAGTCTCATATTTTTTGTCATCGTGTATTTTTCTCCTAGGTTGTAGGAGGCCTAGATATCCACAAAAAGATGGTGGTAGATGTGTGACTCTGTAGGGCACCACCCAACACTTTTGCTTTCTTCTCCATCTCTGAAGATCTGCTCCAGACGTCCAGCAATGCTCTCTGTGTATTTAAATGGAAGTATTTTTCTCTGTGAAGCCACATTTTTCCAACATGAGCCTCATGAAGCCAACTAAGTGTTATTGAACTTTTAAAACTCTCAATAACTCAGTGTAGCACTTTAAATTCTGAAGGACAGCAAAGATTGAAAGAGCATATCAGTGTGGTGGAGAAAGGGAAGGGGTTGGCTTTTTAATTTATTTTTCTTCATCTTTTATAACAAGGAAATATCTATATATATATATATGTGTGTGTGTATTTATATATAGATATATATGTAGCTTTCTATATGTAGTAGCTAGATGGGCTTTAATTTAATATACTTGATTCAGAAACGGAACTAGAGTACAAAGTGCCAAGCAGAATATTAACAGTTCAATATATGGATATACATCCTTACTTTTATTTCACACAGTTTTATATATATAGTAGAAGAATGTAAAATTTTAACTGGGTGTTAGGCAAACTTTCTTCCTTTTCCTGTGACTGTTCAGATGTTTCTATATATTGACTGGCTGACAAAGCATTGCTTCTTATTAATTTACCTTAATTACACTTTTTTTTTTGGTAACACAGGAGACTAAGTTTATTTATACCTGTTAATATATTACCAGGGACTGTGTCTCTTTGCTAAATAACTTAGTTCTACTTAATATGAGAATAGAGTTTAATGCTACTGCCAAGAACTAGCCCTCGCGTGCGCAGTGACTGCAGAACGCTTCCTGGCCACTAGATCTTGTCACCTGGGGATCCCTGCGTAAATGTAAGCCTGCTCTTCGGGATTCATGCTAGAACAGCTGCTGCTCGTGATACTCGATGCATTCACGACTCTCTCTTGTACTTAGTTTAATGAAATTAGGATCGACATTAACCGCAGGATTCCCATCTACTTATTTTGTATAGTACTTAGATTATAAAATGCTCTTGCCAGTAAATTCTGTTGTTTCAACTATGATAGTTTCCCCTCTGCATTTAAAGAATACTAAAAGTAGCAAAAATTGCTGGTAATATTTTATATATATGTATATAGGATTCATACAGGGGGAAAAATCTTGTTAACCTATGCCATAGAGGAGGAAAACTTCACACTATCTAAATTTATACCTCTTGCAGTTCTCCAGCCCTTTGCCTGGAGAATTTTTCTTTTCTAGATGTGTCCATATCATAATTTGTAACAGATGGTAACTTGATATATTTGTGTGATATAAAAGTAGCGAGCCATGTTTTATGACTTTATATCATCCCTTCCCTTTTCTGCAATGGTACTATTGGCTGGAAGAAAAACATTTGCTAGGTTTTTTTAGGACAGTACATCTTTCCTGTATAGTAATTTTTCTATTTAAAAAGAAAATTGTTTTATAATCAGCAGTGGAAAGTGCAGGTTTCCTCAACCTAATTCAGTCGAGCACCTGTCTGCCATAGCTGTTCCTTCAACTGAGTGCTGCACATCATGGGCTCTGTCTGGGAGAGAGAAATCCAGGTGCTTGGTGTCCTTGCATGACATGAAGTTTTGCATGTAGATCGATTTGAAATGTTCCTCTTGTTTACATAATTTGCATAATTTAAAAGACAATGTTGCCAAACTTTGGTAAATGTTCATGTTCAAAACGAAAACTCTCCACTACGTGTAACTTTCCTCCCCTGGATCAGTTACGTGGCTTATCCCGGCCCGTGGTTGTATCTGTTCCAGTGTCAACTGCCATGTGCTCTGCTTCAAGGGGGAACGAGTCTTTTGTGAATTTTTTGTACATAAGTATTTGTTACAAACATTTTAGCAGATGCTTTCAATTTCTCTTGCTTGTGCATATCTTGGCTGGCGTTATAGAAAATAGTGCTAATGTTATTTCCTTAAGGGGGTTGGAAGGGGAGGGATGAGGGTTTTTTCCTCTTTTTTTCTCCTTTTTTTTTTTTTTTAAGTTTGTGTGCGGAAGAAATGATTTTGTTGAATGTTTAGTTTTTCCTCTGCATGCTCCATCATACGTTGTGGGAACTATAAGAACCTTCATACTATATGAATACAAAATAAAATATTTGAATCTTGACTTGAGGTCTGTTTTCCTAAATGTTTCTTTTTAAACTTAAGATAGCTTTTCACCGGGTTTAAAGAAACTTTGCTGATCATGATTTCTTTATCCCATCTTACTTAAATTCTAAAGACTTGGAAAAAGCTATACAAGATGCAGACTGTCTGCTGAACAATTCCAGGCTTCCTTCTAGTGTTCCAAGCCCCCTCTTTCTTTTTAAAGACATTAATTCTTCATGTGCCACGCTCTCCCTCTGGAGCATGGAAGGCTACTGCTTTTTCTGCAGGTGGAAACAACCCTTGTGCAACTTGGGAGCTGTTTGCCTTTGGTCTCTGTGTTGCCTCACTTGTTTCATGGATCTCCAAAGGCAGCACTTAGAAAAAGGGGTTTTGCAAGCCACGTGCCTGTTGTGTTCTCCCCCTGCAGGGCAGTTTTTGGTGACAATAGGCTCACTTTCACATGCTCCCTTCAAGGTAAGGAATAATAGTAAAATGCGGCTCCCAGTTCCTTGGTTGTTCCGGGTAGGTGCGCTGCTTTACTCTGAGTTGCTTAGGTGGGAACTGGGCTGCTTGAGGGAGCTGGGCATCTCGGATAACTTAAAAAAGAGTCTTAGCTCTTAAGTGTTGAAGACTTGAAAGGATTGGGCCCTAAAAATGCTATCACTAAACCACAGCTGATAATGTCTCTCAGTCTTGTTCTACCTTCTCTGTTTGGTTTCACTCTTTTGAAAGAGCCTTAGGGCCACCTCTAGCAAGGCAAGAAGAGGGGCTCTGGAGCTGTCCCCATGGGACAGTTGTCCCCATGGGGCAGCTCCTGGTGCATCCTCCTCTTCCTGTTCTGCAGCAAGTGGTCGTGATTGTTCTGGGATGTGCTGGCATTGGGGGCTGCTCCCTGCAGCTTCTTGAGGGTTCCCTGGGCAAAAGGAGCGTGGGTAGATCAAAACACACCTTGATCATCTGGGAACAACTTCCCAGAAGCAGGAAGCACTACTTCCTGCTTAATGTCTACTTTTTTTTGTTCCACATGCTGCTGTACCAGCAACAGACTTCCTGTGACTCCAGCTCCCCACAGAGGTGCTGAGGAGGGACAGCTGAAAGGATGGTCTCCTCCTAAAGCTTCTGGGGAGTCTTCAGGTAAGCACTGAACGTTACGTTTGACTCTTTCCAGAACGGTGTTGATTCAGGGCTCTACGTTAGGAGCACTTTATGCCATTTTCTTTATGGGAACGCCTTAGGAAGGCTTTCTAAGTCCTGAGAAGGGTGTATAAATGATTTGAGAGTTAGAAAATCACTTGAGTGTTCTGTTGTGAAGATAAGTTTAAGCAGAATCATTCAATCCTGCTTCTGATTTAAACACAGCCACTTCAGAAAGTTTTTGTTTGTTTTTGTTTTTTTAATATACAAAGCAGAATGACTTAAGCTACTTGAGCTGGGATGCCCAAAGGGAACTGGACTGCATAAATAGTCCTGCATTTTTTCTGGGCTTCCAAATCCCATAGAAGGTGAAGCAGGTCCTTGTGTAAGTGCAGGCCTCCAAAACCCACTTCGAGCTTCCCAGCCACAGTTCTTGGAGCAGCAGCACTTCTGCCTCAGAACCTTTCGGCTGCTCTGCTGGCCACAGCCCTAATATTGCCGTACACTTTGGAGGGAGGACTCCCTGCAACAGAAAAGGGACACGGTCACTGCAGCCGCTGCCACATTGTGTTACAGAAGGGAGGGAAGTTCTGCTCTCCTGCTCCTGCGTGCGCCCCATGGAGGACGGGTAAGGAAGATGCTCCCTGTCCCTTCCTGTGGGCAGCGCCTCGGGCTGCTGCTGGGCCAGGGGCTGCCGGCGCCTGTTCCATGTGGAGCTGGGCTGGCAGCTGTGCCGCAGGAGAGCTCTGCGCCCCGGGGAGCTTGTGGAACCCAGGGGCTTTCCTTTGGGAACAGAGCGTTGGAGCCAGCCTGCGGGCGGGAGGTGTTTGTGCCCAAGGCTCTGCACTCGCTGCCTCCACGGGCAGCAGCCACCCCGCTCCCTGAGGGAAAGGGGGCGAAGGAGAGCCCCTACAACAGCCTCTAACTGCAACGAGTCTTGTCGTTGTGCAAGCAACAGAGTGAGGTAATGAGACCTACCTAAAATTAGATTGCAAATTGCTGTTCGTGCCATTTTTATGTTCTGGAAAGATCCCAAAATATGAATTTTTCTGGAAAAAAAAAAGCAGATAATGTAGCATTAGTTACTGGAGAACAAAAAAAATGTAACAACTAATGAAGAATCTGAGCTGCAAGTCAGGGGTGAACAAGAACCTTCAAATCACTGTACAAATTCTTTTTCTCCAGTTGCAATTAGAAAAAAATCATTTTTTTTATAAAAATAATAATGAGGTAGAAATATTTTGTAAATACTGGATTTTAGAATTGACAGTTCACCACTATCGGCTTTTT
Source organism: Nothoprocta pentlandii (assembly GCA_013398315.1). NCBI lineage: Eukaryota > Metazoa > Chordata > Aves > Tinamiformes > Tinamidae > Nothoprocta > Nothoprocta pentlandii. The sequence continues at coordinate 533,284 of VZSG01000478.1, read as the reverse complement.
TATAGGGTTCTTTAACAATTTTTTTTATAGGGCTGGGGGATCCAACTTTGATTATTCATACAAAGAAATTCTTACACTGTGTAGAATCATCTAGTTTTTGGATGTACTGGTGACACTATCAACAGTCTCGCAAGGAAAGATCAAAGATGTGTTCACACAGATTTCATTAAATATACCCTTTAAATCACTGCCTTACTGCTGTTCCACAAGAACTTCCAAAAATACAAGTTATTCTTGGGTTCTGGAGATCAATACAGTAGCTTAGGAACTGCTCACTCTTAGGAGCAAAGCCTGTACTCACGTGTCAGCAAGGACTATGCGTGTTCTTGTCACGTTCTCTATGGTGAACTTGGTTTTTCCACCCTTCCCTGCTATTCTCCCAATTGCTCTTGACAGATGATCTCCTTTCAAAGGCTTGACTAAGAGGAGAAGAAATAGGAAAACATCAGCTTTAGTTCTGGAACGCTTGCTTTGTGCAAGTTACTGAAACGACTGAGTTATTTCACTAAAGCAACATTACTAGAGCTGAAATGTATAGATGTGTGTGTGTATATATATATACACACACATTTATATTCACATATATTAATAGACGTGAAAGACATCCAATGTCACATGGCCACAGTGCCTGGTAAAGTTTCTCACAGAACTCTAGTGGAAGGTACCAAGCAGCTCTGACAGAAGAAAGAACCAAACCTGAGGGGAGAGAGAATTAACCCAAATAGGAACAAAACAGATCAGACCTGGACAGCGCTGTCCTTTGGCCTCTGCCGTGGGCTGAATGGTGCCTTCTCCTTCCCCGATAGGTTAAAAAAAACACAAACAACAAAACCACCCACCCGCCGTTCCCCAGACCCAGGACACCTTCAGGGAAGTTTAAAAAATTGTCTTCTATGATGAGGAAAATTCAATCAGATAATTCATTTGGCAAAGGTGATTTTTAAGCAAGCAGTTTGGGGGAGGGGGGAGGGTTGTAAGGACATCCTTCAAGGAGGACTTGACCTTTGAATCTTCACACACACAGACAATAATTGACTGTTGCTGACTATGGAGAAGCTATTTTGGTTTGGAGTGAAGACAAGGAAGAAGGGAAAAAATATTCACAGCTGATAGGTAACTGCTAGAACATCACAGCAGGAAGTACTTACCATCCGTAACCTCAAAAGATTCTAGAAAAAGATCATCTAATCTGATGAGTGCAAGAGCATCCTAAAATATTAACATATCGGTTATCAGTCAGATTGTTACAGTACCGCAATACACAGCTGCAAGGCAATAGATTATGCATTTTCTTTGCATAAAGGAAAGAATATTTCCCCACTTAATGTGCCAAATATTTAAAACCAGCCCCGCTGCTGCTTCAATAGCAACACAGACTCCTCCCTCTGGACGGAGCGCAGGGAAAAGGCTGCACAGCGGGGAGGTCAGCGCCAGCGCCCTGCCCAAGGGGCCTCCCCTCTCCTCATTAGATTTTCACTCATAAACAATTTCATACAAGCTTTTTTTTTTTTTTTTTTTTAAAACAACCTAAATACCATTTTTTTTTTATTTCTTCTTGTAATTTGCGCCAAGGCGTAAGAGCTAAAGCACCCGCGGGAGGCAGCTCTCAGCGCCGCTGCGGGCACTCACCTCCACCTGGAAGCCCAGCACGAAGGCCTTCACGAAGTCGGCCGCTTTCGTCAGGGCGCTTATGTCCTCCGTCTCCGGGCACGTCTGCACGACAAGTTCAGTTCGCAGGTTGGGACCGTTCGAGCACAGTCAGGGCTTGAAAGCAAAGATCTAAGGTGCAGAAAGCTGCACGCAGAAGATGCTCCCTTTCCACTGCCCGAAGGTGCCTCCTGGCCCCAGCGGAGCCGCGGGACCGTCCTGCCCTCCCGCTGCTTCTGGGACACCAGGGCCTGGCCCGGCCACCTCTGCCTTCCCGGCACGTTGGCCTCAACCTCGTGCCCATAGCAGCCTTTCCGCCATCCCCACCTTGTTTGCAATAGGCTTGAAAGGGTGGGAAGCAAAAGCAGCACCACTGCTTGTATCTTCCTATTACACCTGAGCACCTTATGTATTAATAGTGCTAACACAGTTCCTCACACACCAGGAACACGGCCCAGGCTTTGGATACACAGCTAAGATAACTGCTCCGGGTAAGCACAGGAGGAATGTCTTTATTCTGGGTGACGACGTGGGCACAACGTGCAAGTACCTGCTGCTGTCGGCACCCTGCGCTGTTGTGGGCAAGCCCCTGAACACCTACACGGTGCTCAACCACGTTCCTCTCAGCAGCCGTGCACAAAGGTGCTGGGGTGCCTATGAGACCCTCTATCAGCTCCTAACAGCCCCCTGCAACTCCAGGAGCCTTAAACGCCTAAGAGGCTGGCTGCAGGGCGCACTCAGGCCAGGGGCCTTCAGCTCATTCACAACCGAACCGTTTTCTCCTGTAAGGACAGACAAACCCACAGCTCCTGCAGCCCGCCAAGCGCTGGATGGAGTTAATGTGGCTGGCAGCCGCTATTTCGTCCCTCTCCTTCCCCGGGC
>VZSG01000478.1:329180-495640 GCA_013398315.1 Nothoprocta pentlandii | reverse complement strand
CTGGACACAGTACTCCAGATGTGGCCTCACCAGGGCTGTGTAGAGGGGGATGATCACTTCCCTCGACCTGCTGGAGACGCTTCAGACCGTACTTCAGCTGCAGACGGGAGGCACGTTATCCTCTGTGCACTGTGCGTTTAGCTGCGTGAGAGCAGTCAGCGTGGGCTCCTGTCACGCACCAGAAAGTACCGGGTGAGCCAAGATACTGGTCTCATCCAGCCTGGCGGAGTAAGCTCTTTGATGCAAGTTGTGCTGTACAAAACGCTTTTCTGGGTATTATGTTTTAGACTTGGAAATTTAAGATGGTTGTAAAGCGCTGGTGTTCAGCTGAGCTGTGCCGAGAGCTTTTGCAGAAGCCTCTCAGCAGGACATGCTCTGGACGTACAGAGACGGCGGGTTTGGGCCTCACGCTGCTCACAGGTTATGGACAGCTTGGAGCCCATGCGTGGGCTTTGTGCATGAGGGGAAGCCGCTGCCAGTGGAGGTGTGGAAACCAGCACAGCTGATGGTCCTGCCGAGAACAGAAGTGTTTTAGGAATGCTGTGCGTGAGGTTTAAAGTTGGAATCAAAGCGGATTTATATGAGTGTGGGTGGGACGGCGGAGCGTATGGGTTGCTTAAGCTACGATGGGATATTTAATTCCCTCATGCAATGTCACCCATGGGCTGAAGTATAACTGAGCTTCAGAATTATTATCCTTGCCTTGAAAATTACATCCTTAAGAAAGGAGCGAGGGGAGGGAGAACTTGCAGATCCTCAGAGGCTGCATTGACTGGAAAGAACACACTACGGTCCTTGTTTTCTAAGCAGAAGTTTACATAAATGTGATGTTTTTGAATAAATGAGAATTACCACCTGTACGAGCTCATTTTGACATCTTTATTGATCAGGCTTGCATGCAATTAATCAGTTTTCTCATGTAAATAGTTTGGTTTATGACTTAACTGCCCTTTTCTCACTAAAGTAGTTCCCCACCACCAATCCCAGCTGTTTTCCCCAAAACTGCATGATGTTTTTTAAGCTCAGGATTAGAAGGAAAAGTTGTGTCTGGTAGATTGATGTTATGAAGTCATATCCCATTTTTCATCACTATTTGTTCCACTCATCCTTAATTGAAATGGCTCCTTTTCTCTTCTATGTTTATAGGTTATAAACTTTCCTTTGCATTCACCAAACTAAAGGTGGTATGAATTATTGTCATTATGCACACAACCACAAATTATCCTATCTTGTTTTTCTGGTAATTAGTAATGGAAATACTGTTTTACTTGTAATCCCTCCAGCTTTCCCAATTACAAACATGAGTACTTGGCATGTATTTTCATATTCTCTCATCTGAATGTTTGTCATATCTTGTCTTTTTAAGTAGGTTCTCTGTAATAATATGGCTGAGAGTCAGGAGCAAATCCTACAAAGAAAACATGTAGTAAAAATCCATTTGGGGAACTAAGTTTCCACTTGTTCAAAATACATAGAAAATTATTGGTAGAACTTTGAGAAACTTTTTTTTTGTGGCTTAACAGCGTAAGGATTGAGGGCAGTACTGTCTTTAGATACAGATGTATGCAGAGTCCCGGGTGTGCTCTGAGTTGCTCCTGTTCATGGTGTTGTCCTTCCGCAGGTGTGAGCGAGCAGCCCACGTGTTGATTTTGGCCAGGAGTTTGTGGAAGTTCTGTCATGCGGCTCTTTGAACGTAGTGTGAGTTTAGTCTTGTTGATTTAGTGTTATCCAAGCTAGTTCAGGCTCCTTGTTGCTGCTGTGTGGCCGCGCTGTGACGCGATCCCCCGTTCAGAGCTACCGGACCCCGAGCGCGGTGCCGCGCGGCGTGAGGAGCAGCCTGCGGCGTCCTGCCGAGCGCAGACGCTCCGGGGAGCAGAGCCCGGCGCCGAGCGCTGCCGTGGGCCAGGGTGCAGCTTCGTTCCAGCCAGCGCTGCTGCCTCCACTCCTTGCTGCCTGACAGGCACAAGGAAATGCTTTGTTGTAAGAGGGCAGACTTGTTTTTTTCTGGTTCCTGAGAAAGCAACAGCAGAAAAGTTCATTTGGGGTGATGTTTGCTATCTTTCCATCTGCCTTATCCTTCAGGCTCCGTTCTGGGATACGTGTTCAGTGGCTGTTTGTCAGTGCAGCTGCAGTAAAATAGCCCAAGTCGGTTCTAAGCAGTACCACATTCCTGCTACAGGAGTTTGTTGGGGATTTTTCCTGCTGCTGCCAGTTTGGGCTGTCTGGATAGAGGGTGGGAAGGACTGGAATGTGTCACTGTTCACACATGTCCATCACATTCAGACTGTGATTGCCTTGATATTGCAGGTGGTGGTAAATGTTGTGGCGGAATGTTGCTCTGGATTCCCCCTCTCCTGCATGAGTGAGTGTAGTAAATGTTTGTGGATGGGCACCTCCACAGCTAAATCCAACCAGACTTAGCTCTGTTAACAGCTGCTCCAGCCCAGGTTCTTGGATTGCTCTTTTTCCTGCTTTATTGTATGACTAGAAGTTAACAACGAAGTTGCTGGACTATGACTAAAAGGAACCTAACGAGGCTGATCATAACACAGGCGGTGGGGTCAGAACCGGACACAAATGTTGCGTCGCTAATGACGGGTGATGGTAGTGCTGCTGTGCTCGGCTGCGGGCTGTGCTCGGCCTCGCCGCGCGCCGCAGCCGCTGACCCACGCACACGGTGCCCAGGGCGCACGGTGCCCAGGGCGCGCGTCTAGTTTCGCTGCAGCGGCTGAGCCCGCCGGGCTCCGAGCAGGGCGTGCACCAAGCCTCCGGGCAGCACTCCGCTCTGTCCCACACAAGCTGGAGCAGAGAGGCTGCTCAGCGGGTGATGCGGTTTTCAGAACCGCTCTGGAGCGGCTGCAGCTGCAGGCACGTTGGGGTAGAGGGGCTCCACGCTGGTTTTCCTCCCCGTTTTTCTCCCGTTTGACCTCTAGAAGGCACAGTAAATAAAAACCTTTCTCACACAAACCATGCTCTTGCCAGGAAAAGATCAAATCTTCATTTAAAACAAATTCTAGTGCTGTGGCAGATGTTTGCTGTCTCCTTGCTGTTCGTGCTTGCCATGTGCCACGGTGTCATACATCAAGCTTTCAAAGTGCAGTTTCTCCAGCTGATGCTCCTGCCCTCTGTGCTCAGCATTTGGGGGTAAATGATCACGGTGACCCCGAGTGAAGGGACTGTGGTGAGCCAGGTGTTCCTGCAGTTCTCTGTAACAGCCCATCAAATGGGTGGGAAAAGCCTTTTTTCTTCTTTCCTCACAACATTCAAAAAAAAAAAAAAAAAAAANAAAAAAAAAAAAAAAAAAAGCTTTCTCCATCAGTTGAAGTTGTAGAGAATAACTGGGCTTTAAGTAACCTTTCATGTCCTCAATAGCATACTGTGTTAGGGAATTCAAGATCTCGGCTGCAGGCAAGCCAGCTGCGGCGTGACTGCTCCCAGGGAAGGGTGCTGTGGTGCTGGGATCAGCACTAGAGTGTTTGGGGCTGTTTTCACATCTTTGATCTCGCAGTGGCTGTGAACAGATGTGTCTACAAGATTTTCACAGTAATCTGCAATCCCAGAATAAACTTGGCTTTGTTATGGGTAAAATTATACCACAGATTATAACAGCCTATACAGAATTTGGAGAACTGCATGCGGGTTTACAAGAAACTGCTTGGACCAACTCCTAAAGCTAGGATTGGAACTTAAAACTGACCCTGACATAACTGGTGCTGTGTAACTGTTTTGATGCTGAAGTCATGTCTGTTCCTAAGATGGAACAAGCCACATCCCTCTCTCTCAATGTTCTGCCTGCTTCTTGATGTAGCTCCTTATATTGCGATTTGCAGAGCACTTGGAAACGTGCAAATAACTTCAGTGGCGCAGCCAGCTAGTGTTTTGAGAGCGTTGCCAGGCCGGGCACTGCTGCTGTGCCGTTCCTGCTGTGCCGCTGTAGTGCCTTTAACAACGTGGCTGTCCATATAACCTCAGAGAACTCTTTAGAAGCAGCTATTTCTTACAGTGTGCAATGAATAAATGCTAATGCTTCACATCTTAAAGTCTTTTGACTATGTGAGAGTTAATGAAATGATTATTAGTTTTATTCCTTCTTTCCAGATGGAAATGTCAGAAGATGATAATAATATGGAAGATTACCCAGCCGAAATTCATGATTATCTCGCAGCATTTGAAAAATCTCTTGTTTCTGTAGATGAGATGCTTCAGACAATGATGTCTGTTTCCAGGATTGAGCTTCTCCGAAAGGTAAATATTCTTACTCTGTCAGTGTTTTTTTACGAGTACAGGAGCACCTGGGAACCCTGCCTTAAATAGATGGGCCTCTTAGGCTAACCCTGAACAGACAAATAACAAATATGACACTTCTTACCCTAGATACCTTGGGTTCCCTTGATTTAGTGCTTGCAATTTTTGCATTCCTAGGATATCCGGAGGGTCTTGCAAACTAAACAATGAAATGTATGTTCTTCCAAGCTGAAAAATGATGACCCTAGCAGTGAGTCATTTAGTAAACTGCATTCTAGGTTGTGAGCTTTCCTGGCAGTACATGCTGAATGCCTTTTCCAGAAGGGATAGCTCGTCCACTGCTTTGTCCAAGTGGCCTTTTCACAATGATCTTCAGGGAATTCAGTTTACCCAGAAAGGAGATAAAGGTGAATTGGCAGCAATGAGAATTGATCTTCTGATTCCAGGACTTGAAACTTGCAGAATTTGGTGCTTGAACAATTGACTTGTTTCCTTTAGCTATGTTATAAAGAAAAGTTTACAAATTCGTTTTTTGACAAAAGTACACAGCAAGGTACTGCCTAAAGACCTCCTACAAGCCTCTTTTTTCTTTTAACATTTAAAAGCAGACATGCAATTTTTTCTTTGGGGGCAAGAAAAGGCAAAGATACAGAGAATCTAGATTATCCCCTGAGGATTTCTAACACAAATTATGAAGAAAATGGTCTTAACACTAGTCTTTTGACAATATCCCTGTTAGAGCCAGTGAGCTGTGCAACTATGTTATCATTTTCTGGAAATCCTGTAGGACTAAAATAATTGATTTTAACAGTCAAGGGGGAAAAATTTCATTACCTTTCTTCCTTCACATTTCTTTCTTCCTTCCTTCCTACTGTCCTAAGTATTCCAGCATGTGTTGAACACAGTCTAATACATACGATGTTCATATCTGCTAATTAGTGACATTTCAACTTCTAGGTTTTTTATATCGTTAGGATTTTTTTCTTCTGCTAATAGCAAAAACTTTTACATTTTTATAGGAAAAGAGGATTTCCTGCCTATTGGAACAGTAGTTCCAAGGCTACATGCTAAGAGATTTTGTGCTTTCAGCCATCTCAGACACATTTAACATTAACCTGGGAAAATGATACCAGTACTTGGACAGGAGGAAATGATCCTGTGAGGCAGGGAAGCAGGTATAAACATAGTCTCACTGAAATAGTGTTGCAGAAATAGGCTTGTTGGGTTTGTGTGCAGAGGTGAGTGTAACAAATATGGGTGTGAAATGTGTACTGCTGAAGCTGTGCTTGTCTTGCTTAAATATGTCTCTTTTTTTTCTTTTTTTCTTCTCTCCTTTTAGTTAGAACCTCTTGAGCAAGCAAAGCTGGATTTGGTTTCAGCCTATGCATTAAATTCCATGTTTTGGAGTGAGTATATGGTGGGAGGAAAATGCAATATTTATCATGGTGATCTGAATGCTTGTTTCTAGACTATGTAAACATAACATCATATTCCATAGCAAATAAATAAAAAGGTGTAGTCACCCTGAGAATCCAAAGTAGTGCTATCCTTATGTCAGGGTAACTGATGCTGAAATTCCAACCTAAAAGTTAGTAGTTACATAGGCATATCTTATGAATCGTGATGTTTCTTGTTTTCTTAGGAACATTTTCTCATAGGGACTGAAAAATCTAGCCATGTTAAATAATTTTTTGTTCAGAAATAGTTTCAGTGGTTTCAGACGCCGTGCAGTGCAGATTACTTATTAGCAGTGTTGCGTGGAAAGTACAGTGTGCCTGCATGACTGGTGGGTTCTGCCCTTAGTCATCTCTGCCTTGAGTTCATGAAACATGTTTTCCTCTCGTAGTGTACTTGGCTACTCAAGGAATAAACCCAAAGGAGCATCCGGTGAAAGGAGAACTGGTAAGTTGTTTGCACTGTTTGTCTCGCGATATTGTGCTTATCCAGGGCAGTTAACTCTTGTCTAAGTAAACATGTATTTAAATCTGCATTTAGAAGTAGATGTGTTGCCACGATAGCATGCATAACATGCATATACTGCGTGGCGTTGTGTGCCTGGCTATTCATATAGCCTGCTGAGCACCCTAAACCAAGAGTCATATTTTTAGTTCCAAACAGTGTTGTTTAAGGCCAGGTTGCAGAGCCTGTTGAAATTGGAAAAGAACAAGAAGATAAATAGTGTCATCTTATCTTTCATTTTTTTCTCCACCTTTGTTTGAGAATTGGATTCTGAACAGAGCAGCTTTTCACTTGCATCTGTTGAATGGAAAAATGTTACATGTCTGATAATAATTTATAACTTCCAGTATGGTGTTTTTTCTTATAAATACTTGGAATCCTATTAATCTCCGAGGCTGCCTTTCCTTGCTCTTGTGCGACTCTGGAAGTGTCGTGTGGTTGATTTACTGGTGCAGACGGGAAAGAGCCCCCTCTTCCTCCAAGTCCTCCATTAATTCATTTTCTCAGCAGTAAAGAATTCGGTTCAGCAACAAAGCTAAAAGCTTTTTTGGCACCAGTTGTGTGTGTATTGTCCAGTAATTCTGCATTAGTGACATATTTACAACCTGTAATAAATCTTTTAGGTTTGTCTTTATATTCCATTTAGAGGCATGACTACACTATAGAAGGTATGCTATCTTCAACATTCTGCTGACTTAAAAAAAAAATCAGACCATTTAGCCTGAGGGAAAAATAGAAATCAAAATTTAATAGCAGCCCCTTTCAGTTCCTTCATAAATGAAAATATTAAATCTGGGCAATCATAAAATATTTAGTTTAAACATAATCCTTACCTAACTAGGGGTATGAAAGATAGGGCAGCAAATGTGTAAAGCTGGTCTGAACAACAAATACTTCTATTTTTAATTTTTGTTTGTAGTAGTCTAGACTGTATTGTATTAAAAATGGATCAGTTAATATTTCATGAGGTTTCAATTTCTTGTTCATCCTGTGCTATATATTATCTCAATATTGTGTTAACTGTACCAAAAATAATCTGAGTCTCGTCTGCTGTAGATATTTTATGCTATTTTACTTCACAATTGCCATTCATTCTGAAGAATGAATGAATGATCATAGGCCAGACCCTTAGCCAGGTCTCTCTTTTATGTGCGTCAGGGTGGGTGAAGCTTGTTGCTTCCAGCCAGGGCAGTGTGATGCCCGTGTGGAAGGGGCTTGATGACTGCTCTGTTGCTCTGCTTTGTTTCTTTTTGTTTGTGGTGGTGTTTTCAGAGTTGCTGCTGTTGTGTGCATACAGGGAATAGAGGGAGATGCAGGTTGTCTTAATCCAACTCGCATTCAAGCCATCCGAGCTTGTTTCTCTTGTCACACTGTTGGTGTTTGTCAGCTCTTCTATCCAATGTTGATACATGCGGTTTTGCCATCTGTTCTCCGGAGCTGTCTAAGCCAACCCAAGTGAATGCTGCAGCTCACTGTGCTTGCGGGCACTGTAGAGCTCTCCTAGTTGAAGTTCTCTTCGACGCAGGAAAAAATGGCCAGTATTTTGGTAAATCAGTTGCTTCTCGGGATGACTGTAGGCTATGAAAAATCCCGTTCTGCAGGTTACAACTTAACTTTCAATTTCAAAAAAAAAAAGTGTTAGCGATGCTGTTACGTATTATCTATGTGAACTTAACATATATGAATATTGATATAATTGTGTTACAGCCTACAGGCTTACCAGTTCAGGATTTTAAGTAAACAACTTAAGTGTACAATGTCACAGACTTCTTGTAATGTCTTCTTTTGTTAAAGAAGTGTTTTGCTTTTGCCTGGATATCAAATATCCTTTGAAACAACTGTGACTTCACTTTGGCATGTTTATTTAGGCCAAAATCCAAATTGAGTTTACTAGTTGGCTTTTTATTTATTTTATAACGATTCTCTTGGCCCACTCTAAATTAGATGAAGTCCTATAGAGATAGAGGCTCTCCACACTCTCATGATGGTAGATGGTAGATGTAGATAGCAGATATTGGTACAGTAACTACCAGTGATGGAAGATCTAAGAGGGAAGCCCCAAGTTTGCCAAGAGCCCCATATAAATTTAACTGAAATCTGTGTAACTGATACCATTTTTCTCTGTGTTATAGAAATGTGTAGGAGTGTGGAAGACTTCTCATTGATTTTGTTTTAGCAGCAGTCTTGGGAGAACAATATGAAATATATTGGACTTTCTCTTTTCTTTTCCTAGGAGAGAATAAGAACATACATGAACAAGGTCAAAGAAATAGAAGACAAGAAAAAAGCATCCAAACTTGATAAAGGAGCAGCTTCTAGATTTGTAAGAAATGCTCTCTGGGAACCAAACCCTGAAAAAGAACCTACCTCTAAAATTTCTGGCAAAGTGAAAAAGAGAAAGATGAACTAATATTTTTTTTTTCCCCTTAAATGAATCAGAGATGACTCGAGTTTTAAAAATGTTTTACACACGGTGTACATCTTGTAGAGCTGTGGCACAACAACCTTCCGGTTAGGTTACACTGAAAATATTTTTATGGGATTGTATTTTGTCCAGAGGTCACTGAGGTCATCACTATACAGTATGTGAGTATCTTGCTGATAAAAAATAAATCCTGGGCGTTAAAAACAAAGTGTTACCTGATGTATTCTAATGCTGAACCATGGACACATTTTTTATGTATATTGTCCTATATATTAAAACAGTATGAAACAGTGCTATCCAGTCTGTGGTGTTTATATAGCAACCAGGTTTATTATTTCATTATATTGCTGTATGAAACAGTATTTGCGGAATTTGGTTAGACTTATTCACTGTGTTAAACTATTTCCTTTTCAGCTTCTGCAGTTGAATGCATGGCGTATATCCCTTGACTTCTGTTACCTTTGAGAAAGCCACAAGAATATAGCTAGAATTGCACTTGTCCCCTGTCGCTTACTGCTGGCACTGATAAGATGGCGATACTTGCTGAGGTGAGGGGCCTGTGGTCATCTGCTGCAGAAATTGCATTCTCTTTAGGAAGAAGCTTTGTCATGTAAGGGAGGAGGTGCGTTAATTTCTTTGAGAGATTTTTTATTTTTTAGTACACTGCAGATCAAAATTCAATATCAAAGCAAAAGCTGTGTAGCAATTAGCAGTACTCTAATTCCAAATTAATGATAAACACTTCAGTTAATGAGCGTACAGTCTGGGTTAGCACACCAGCTTGGGAAGTGCTGTTTGGAAGATGTGGACCATACTAAATGGTTGATTTGTAGTTTAATAAATCTGGTATATCTGCAGTGCCATGAGTTGAATGATCTGCAATGGACTGCTACTGATAGAGTGCTAAAATGAAGGTTCATCACTAATAACTCAAATACAGATTTAAAGGTAAACAAAGCTTACTAAAAATACTTTGTGTGTCTCTGGAAATTTTTCCAGTGACAGGTATAACTTTGCACACTTTTATTTAGCAAACTCCTCGAGCAAAATAATTCTTGTATGTGAAGATGTTGTCTTAGTGTTCATCTTCAAAACCACAGGATTATTCCCCCGAAGTGTGCATGTCCAAGGCCTGTAAACATATGTTAGGTGAAAGCTGAGTGTCTCTTTCCTATATGTTAATGTTATAGTTAGGCATAACTAAACTGCTGCTAGGAGCCTCCCTTGGCTTAAGGTTAAACCTGAGAGACCAGTGGGTATCCTTGACTAAGGACAGTGGTACCTCGCAAAGCAGTTCTTTGGTGTGCTTGGTTCGGACAGAGTTTATCTGGAAGTCTGTGCCCTTCGTATATCCCCTTGACCACGATGCTCCTATGGACTGTTCTGAATGGACCAGGGGCTTTGTGTGACTCTGGAGGTGTGTGCCAAAGTTTGTTGCTCAAAATGCCAGTCTCAAACTCTACTGCTCCTAGAGATGGTGATAGTTGTATAAGCAACAGACCAGGGCACATGCACAATTTGGATCACTTAACAGCTGTCCCTAGTTAATCCCTGTGTGTGTTAAAGGGCCTTTGAACTACTTGGGAAGACAACAGCATTAAAGTGATCTGAAGTGGCACCGGGCATTTAGATAGAGGTGTCTGGAAGGTGACGTCTGAAGCTTCGAGAGGCATTCTGAAGAAACAAATAGATTGGCATGTATCGCACATTTATTTTAATGGAGGTTTCCATTACATTATTTTCTTCTTATCATTCAGTTATAAACTTTGTATTGAAAGGATAAGTTCTAGGAAGGACCATAATTCATGGCCCAATGAAGAACACAGACCGCATTGGTAAATGTTTGCCCAAGAATAAGCGAAGTCTCTTAAGAGTCCAGAGGCAGCAGTCAGGCCTGGGTGTAATTACCCATGTGCAAGTGGCTGCCATTTGTGGTTGCACAGTTGATACCTGTGGAACATACACAACTGTAAGATCTTCAAGCCTGTATCTTTAGTGTGGTGGCTTTGGTGTAACCTGGACAAATTCCCACTGCCACTGGGGTGGCAACAAGGCCACGTGCGTCTTGTTCAGTAACCGCCCACAGTGGTTTTTCTGCTACCCATGGGAGGCTGGTGGGGGCTGAAAAGAAGGAATAACCTCTGAGTGATTTTTACTCCCACTGTGGTACGTGCTGAAGTCAATGCAGAAATTTATTTAAAGAGAACATTAAGGTATATTGGGCTGCTGCCTGCTTTGTCTTGATTTTGCTAGAAATATGTGAAGGAATAATATTAGTCAGAAATGCTACCTAGAAGAAATACAAAATTGTTCTTTCTGAGAATATTTTTTAGCTAGGGCAATGAGAAGAATGTATAGTTGTCTGATTTATGGTCTAATTGTATTGTCTGAAATATGTATGTATCAGGACTTATTGGAGGATGATCAATGATGCCAAAAAATAGAAAGTGTTCAAGTTACTAAAAGTAAAAAATAGTATTTATTGTTAAAGGGCCAGAACAACTGAAACTGGTTGTATCTCTAATATGGAAAGATTGTTCTTTTGTTATAAATTGAGATTTTAAAATGGCAAAAGAGAATATTTGTTAAAAACACTACATATGTATGCCTCTTAGTTACAGCTTTACTTCTGTGTGATTTAAAAAAAAAATTAAAATAGATAGGCATTTAGCAATCATGGGGAAATAATATATAAAAAAAAGCCAGTTGTCATTTTGGAAGAGTCTGTGACCCCTCAGTGGTGGGGGGAAATGCATGCTAGGTTTTCTTAATGTTAACTTGCTTTGAATTACTCCTTGCAGAGAGAGTTCCAGAGTCTGCTTGAACGCTTGTGCTGTGCACATCACTTGCTTGCCCTGACCAAAGTAGCATGGTGGTGGTTTTTTTTTTCAATTTCTGCTCTCCATGGTGAGGCACTTACTGTCATATTTATTAGTAGACCTTCTGATTTGGGTTTTGCTGATTGCTAACCTTCCCTGTAGGAGAAGATTAGAGATCTGCGGACCACTTCCTGCAGGTGATCTAAGAAGCAAACCTCGTACTGCTCAGTTTTCATCAGCTGTACCAAAGGGAAAAGAGCAAAAGCTTGTTTTTAATACTAAGCTGAGTGAATATGGCATGGAAATCTGGTAATGGCAAGGTATCAATTTTGTAAAGTGATATATTTCAGTATCTCTTTTTAGTATAGTGTTGCCTTGATGTGCATCATTTCAGTTTGGCAGGCCCAGCAAATGGATGGGAGCAATTCAGGATGATAATTCAATATTGCCAAGAGGCTTCTTCTCAATCTAGTGCAGACACATTCCATGGTGAATATAAAGCCTCTATTAAGTCACAGAAAATGGGTCCAATTCAGCACTTTGTTGCTCCAGCTTTATGCCAAAACAGCTGTGATTTCAAAGGTATTTAAGCTGACTATCCAAAGAGTAGATCAGCAACGTGATTTTCAAGCTAAAGATACCTCAAATTCATGATGATGCTCCTTGAAAAGCAATGACTCAGAATAGGCAGGAAAGAAAGGAAACTCAGCTGCACTTGCAAATGAACTGTAAAGTAAGTAGTTGTAGAGGCATATTTTTAGCTGTTTACCAGCTCAAATTGATAAAGTAAATGGGCAGTCATTGAGTTCAAGCACTGAAGTTGGCCAAAAGTAGGAGTTTTTGATGTTACCCATTTGTTATAAATGCTCATTTTCATGAACATGTTTAAGACTTTATTTTCCTCTTGTAGTTTTCAAGTATGTTTATTTTTCTTTATCACTTGAGTTTTTTTGGCCTTGGGAATGAATTGGTCATTACTTAAAGCCACAAAGTCACTGTCCCCGTTATTAAAAGGTGAGAAATATAAATGGCTGGTAATAAACATTGTCATGCAAAGCCTGCATAAACAGTCTTATTGACTTGTTGCACTGAGCTGAAAAAAACTACTCTCCAACTCCTCTGCAAGACAAAAACGTGTTTTCTCATGCAGTGTGTGCACAGAGAGTGTTTTCTCAAAGTTGTTAATTGCTGTCTGTACGCACTGCACATCGAGTGAATGTTATTTATCTCCTGCTAGCCATCAGGCTCCTCTCAACATATATCAGAATCAAAAGTGCAAGGTAATGAAATGCTGCTGTCAGACTGTGCATATGCCATTCCTTTATGTCAATTTAACTCGTTTTTGTCAAAGTAGAAAAAATCCATCACTCGGGAACAGAGAATATGGCCTTATGTGAGTATGAATTTGTATATATGTTATGTAATGAGAACACTACTAAAATCTGTCTAATTCTAAAAAGTCACTGATCTCCAGTGAAGTTCACATGATTATTAAAGGTCACCACTTTGCTATATAGACGGTATTTCTTAAGCTTTGTTTGTCACTTATTGCAGGGCTTACTGCTTATACTTGCACCAAATGCCTCTAGGTGTGTGGGGGCTTGTGTGTGTTGTTTTTTCCTCAGTTTCCAGATGTTTGTAACTTTGTCAGCTTCTTACTGTTTGCACTGCATTTGTAAAGGCTGGACAGTTATTAGTTGTTCTCAAGAATATGATTCGTGAAGTATAGGTGGCTTTGCCAGGGATAGCTAAGACTTCTGAATATGCTTTTCTAAAGGTTTTAACCTTCTTTCATTGAGGTGAAAATCTGAAATGTGGTGGATCTGCCCACAGGGCTCTATAGAAAACATGAAAAACTGCATAACAGACATCAGCTACTAGTTTGCTGTGTGTTCCAGCTTTCCCATAAATGGATGCTAATGTGGTGCTCTAACATACTATTTTTGCAAAATTGCAGATCTAATACAACTTTATTGATAACTTTTGTTATCAATAAAAACCACTGTTTGGTTTAAATCTGCAGAATGTATTAGAAATATGAAACTTAACAAGAGTTACTGTTAGTATTTTTTTCCAAAGCAGTGATGAAGCTGCTCCAATTTCCAGCTAATGAAATGGATGCTGCAGTCTGGTTAATCTAATGTATTCTGTATAGAGATATTCTTGGGCCAAATAGTCTTTATAACTGACTCCCAAAAAAGCGGGATACTTCATTCTGTGAACTCAACCTCATCCCCTTATATGGGATTACACAAAAGGGCTATGGTAGCTGCATGAGTCATTTCTGGGCATAGGTTAATATTTCTAGATGTAGCTGTTCCTTATTGTGTCTTCTCTCTTTCTTTTCTTCCTACCCCCTATTCCACCTTCTTGAAACTGAGCTAAACTACCCAGATTGAGATTTGGCCCACTTAAAATGTCCACTTATTTCCCTAAGGAGGAAACAAGTTTGAAAGATTTTTTTTTCCTGCCACCCAGGTGAGGTTATACTCAGAAAAATTAAGGGACAGATTTTAGCGTGGGATTTACTTGTGCTGCTTCTGCCCATAGTTCCAGATTCTTGTGAATTTCAGTACAGGGAAGAGACTCTGACCCCATGGTACTTCCATTCCCATCACAAACAGCTGAGATATAATTGAGCCAGGCCTTCAGTTAATGTGCAGTGTTAAGCTCATTTGCATCCAAAGAGGATCAGAAGTTCAAAGTCATTTAACACAAGGCATGTATTAGGTGGACTGCTGGCCACTGGAACCTCGGGGCCCATTACCTCAGCTGGCAAAGATTAGTGACAATTTATTCTATTCAAGCATCTGAGCCAAAGTGCCACCAACCTTGGGGAAAAGAGAAAAAAAAGCTTTTCAGCTGGTGTTAAGTGGAGTGACTTTGCTGGAACTGTGTTAACACATCTGTGGCCTGGTATTCGTAAGATACTGGAGTGGTTCTTTGTAACATCACTGAAGAATGCATCTTAAAAGGGTAGGTTTTGGAAGGTATGGAAAATGAAACTGAGATTAAAAATTGTCATTTTGTCCTATTTAGTTCATCTGATAAGATCTTTTAGTAGGCTGGCTTATTTATAAATTAGAGGCAAGCATTTTTCAGTGTGGTCACAGCAGAGAAGGCATGTGAATTGTGCTGTTTAATTCCTCTGTGCTTTAAGTCCATTTCAGCTATTTTTTTTTTTATCTTGCAACTGCTTTTCCAGTGTCTGCATTAAATATTACTAGAGGAGGTCACTCTCCTGCTACCTCTGCTACCTCTTCAAGCATCTTGCAAGTTTGGGCTTTTTGGGTACATTTGTATGATGTTACAGATTACCTAAATGGCAAGAATTACAGCAGAAATAAGCTCTATTAAAACAGAGGCCAGAACCTCTTCTACTAAGCTAAATTAGTTTGAATTAGAAGCGAAGGTGAACAGAATGTATAGATCCCCTGGAGCCAGTACAGTTATTCCTCTGCTGCAGCTGTACAGAGCTGTTTCTCCCACTTTTATTCGCCATGTCTTCTGTACCCCTCCAGAGCAGCCAGCACTCTGTCCCCCCTCACCTGGCTGTATATAACGCAATAGATTTTTTTTCTGTGTTATGTCGCTGAGAAGAGGAGCTCAGTGCCCGCAGGGGAGGTCACTGCACTGCCTGAAGGCCTCTCAGAGCCCACGGCCACCCCCGGAGCTGGGGCTCCTGCCTCTGCCCCTTCCTCTCGCAGCACAGCCGGCTCCGAGGACAGTGTCTGCCTTGCACCCTGTGGGTGAGGAAGCCTATTCCCCCGCGCGGGCAATGCTGTGGCTCCCCTGCCCCGGCAGGGCGGCCCTGCGCCATTTTCTCTGCAGCAGCCCTGTGTGACACTGAGGTGTGGGGGCACCAAAATGGCGACCAGGCCTACAGGTGGCTCCAGGTGGGAAGATATCGCCATAAAGTAGGTTCAGCGCTCATGGAGGTGCTGCCTCGCGCCCTCCTGGTCATCGTTGAGGGTGAGGGGCGTTTGTCATTGCACATTTATGTCCCCTCGTGGCCCTTCGCTGCGGGTGGCTTCATGGGGAACATGGCGGCGGCCGCTTGCCTGGCGGCAGAGCGGGGAGAAGGGAGCCAAGCTTAGGGGAGGCCTCTGACTTCTTTTTCTTTGGCTCGTCTTTGCAAATCCCAGCGTTGGTGACTCTTTTCCACTGGGTGGCAGCAAAGGAGCATTGAAGAGCCTGCAGGGAGTGCCGCGGCGGCCTTTCCAGCACCTCGGCAATCTGCTCTGCTCCTCAGGCTCAGAGGCGGGAGGAGAGAGAAAAAACAAACAAAAAAAACCCACAAGCCCCGAGACCCTTCGTGTAAAGACCCTTCGTGTCCCTTCTGTGATTAAAGATGCGGCAGCATTACTTATCTGAGACAGGTGAGAGTGTCTCCACCCCTCAGGTGCTCACAGTTAGGAATGCAGCTTTGTTACCTTATAACCTTTGTTACCCTTGTTACCATACCTTATATGTTTTTTTTTAACAAGACTGCAGAGTAGGTGGCATTGTGTCTTTTAACTTTGGCAGATTTTAACAGCTTTTTATGAGCAAGCAGTTACATTTCCATATGCTCTGCTTAGTTTCTCTCCAGTTTCTCAGAGAGCCTTTTAAAATGGTGTGTATAGACATGTGGGTATATGTGTGTATGTATAATGTAATATAATCTTTGCACAATTGGAAAGCAATACATTGATTTCTAAATTCAGCTGAGTTTATGGACCTGTTTCTCCTCTCACTTGCACCTGTTTTATGCTCATGAAAGGCTGTTAACTCTGATGGATTTGTTTCTAATTTACACGGGTGTAAGTGAGAAGCAGATCAAGCCCTTTATGTTTCTGCTTAGGATTTTGATGGAAGGCAAATACTGACTGAAAAAGGCAGTGTGTCTCAGCTGCAGACTGGAGAGCAGATCCTTAGCTGGTGGGAAAAAAAAATCCGTATTCTGTGAAATCCAAAGGAGGATTTGCTCTGCTGTGGGGCTGAACTGTTGCAGAGTAACCAGAAGGCCTTAGCAGGTGTTGACTTGTGTTCCCTCCTTGCTCCTTGTTGGTCCAGACTGGCATCATATGTCACGTGGTGTGTTGTGAGGTGGGCACAAACCATCTACATGACAGTTGCCTTTTTCCCAGTGGGAGGGAGAATGCAGGGCTCCATCCCTAAGCAGCAAAAATGGATTTTGCTGTTAGCAGAATGATGCTGCCACTAGTAGAAGATGTAGCCCCAAATATTTCCTCCTTCCCCTAGGCCTCTGCCTTGCACTCTCTGGAACTGGATTTTTTTTGAGGCAAAGTCTTATGCTTACAGTTTGTTCTCTGGTTAGTATCCAGTGATTTCTATGCCTACACTAATAAATGAGGCTAGTGTAACAGAGATCCCCTGAACTTGTGTTTTACATCTTGAATTTTGTTGCACTTGCATTTATAGCACTGTAAGTCTTGGGTAGGCTTACTGACTCCTGTGGATTTACATCATTAAAGTAGTAAGGCATTAGTAAATGCTTACTTAAAGGACTTTGTTAGACCTAAGGTTTGATTCTGCTTTAAAATACATCCGGACTGCACTGAAATCAGCAGTATTATGTAGTTGTGAAATCCCAGTAGGGACCACAGACCTTACATGTTCTTTTTTGCATTCTTTGAGCAAAACTTCTGGCAATTCACTCCTGCCCCAGTTTTTCCACTGAATTTAGGAAGAATGCAAAGCCAAGTCCTTTATCTTCAGTCACAGCCCACTGACACATGTAGCTACTCGCATATTGGTCATTCCTTTCTTCTCCAGAATTTTAGCAGCATGAGGCTCTTTGAAGATTCTGCTCCTGAATCAAGCCGCTGGTATAACATTACACTGGCCAAGTCCCAAGATGAATTCCCTGTTTGCACCTCGGAGTGTGAATGCAAAATACTCGGCTCCCAGAAGAAACGCAGGAGAGAATGAACACTAGTTGCCAAACCCTGTAGTTCTTTAGATCTTTAAGAGTGAAATGAAAGCAGATTATTTTATGTGTTCATTGAGGAGAAAAAAGCATTTTTATATTTCCTCCCCCTTCTTCCTTTTTTCATAAGCCATGCACATAAACCTGTGCTGCCTTCTGTAGTTCTCCCAGCACACAGAAGATGGGTGTCAGCATAACAAACAGCAGAAAAGGAATTGCAGAACTGAGACATCAGGGAGAGAGCTGGCAGGGCCATCAAATTAAGTCCTCTGCTAGACAACTATACTGCCTAGTCCTGTTTAAAACCCCTGTCAACATCCTTAAAAATGGTTAGGTTTCTTGGCTCAAAGAAGCTATTTCACAATTCCATTCCTCTATTTAAGTTGCAGGTTTAATAACCTCTTCCTTATTTCAAGTCAAAATGTGTCCATGGGCAGCTTAAAACCCTTTGTTCATGTGTCAAAGACTGCTCGAGTTTAAATGGAAAACCAACTCTTGTTCCAACTGAAGTGATTTTTGCCCTTTTCTGATTGATTATAATCTCTTTTAATCTTGGGCTTGCTTTGCAGAGGAGAAACTAGTACTAAAACTGGTATGAGGCCTTCTATAGGTGCCAGAAGCACAGTGCCAGTGCTTCTCTGAACTTGGGTTCCAAGCAGAGTTCCCAGTGACTTTGGCTCAGGCTTTTGTTCTGTGACTTTCAAAATCTCCATGCATTCTGGATCTGGAAGTGCGTACCTTGCTTGAACGTGCAATTTAGTGCAGCCTTCTACTTTGTAGTGAGTGGTCTTTTTGCCTAGTGAAAGAAGTCACTGGAGTCTTCAAGCTCAGCAGCACCTGCAGCCAACGCTGGCCTGGACCCGTTGTCACAAGTGCTTGGAAGAAAGAGGGAATTCAGGAAGGAGGCTGAAGGGCAACAGCAGACTGCCCTCTCATCAATGGTACAAAGTTAAGAGGCTGTAATGTTCCCTACAGGTGCAGGGGCCTAACCTTCCTGTCTCCCTGGATTGCAGCCAGTGGCATGTGTTGCACAGCACATCAAATTGGGAAGAGAAAAGCTTAACCCCGTTGGCTCCATGTCCCTGTGAAGGCAGCTCTCTTTAGTTCTGTCCCTTGAGCATCCGCTTCCTCTACCCTTGCAGTGTCCCAGGCAGCACCTGCTAAGCAGAGGCCTTCTCTGTCGAATGGGCTGATGGGTTTTTCCACAGTCCCCGAGACGCCGTGGTTAGTATTGTCTGCAGTAGACACACATGGAAACTTTTTTAACTTTAATAAGTTAAAACCGCTAAGAAAAGATTGGCAGCACCAGGTGAAGTGATATAATTTTGATTATAAGTTAATTATACTTTGTTGATGGAGAAGTGAAGGAAGAAACACTTTTCATACCATTTCCAGGCTAACCAGCTGGGTTTTGCTCAATACAGTTTTCCAGGTATATCCCTGGCTATGCTGGTAAGGTGTCTCAGGCGTGAGGTGCGAAGTTCTGCTCATGTCCCTGCTACCTGCAGTAGCAGTGCCTTGACTTAGGCCAGCTGTGGATGTTTTGGCATGTGAGGTGATGGTCCTGAACGGTGCAGGTAGGTTTTGAGCAGCATCTTAGCCAAGTTGTTTAAAAGTGCGCCTTGAGAAGCCTGAATGTTCTGGTGAAAAGGATAAGACATCTCCTTTTTTATATATATATTTATTTATATATTTATCTATAATATATTTATCAGGAAAAAAAAACATTCTTGATGGGTTTCCCTGTCATAGGGTGTAGGTGAGCTCCTTCCAGAGGTATGTTATTTCTTTTTATTTTTTTTAAATGGTGCCATTACTGGTATTGTAATTTTAGGGAAGCTCTTTGAAACTTTGTGTGTGGGCGCACTAGATTTGAGTGAAGGCAATACAGGCTTTGATAGCGTGGCCACATGTTTAGTGGCACATGTCTCATTTACAGGAGGCTTCTTGGTGTCCATGTAAGGCGTTGAGCAGCGGGGAACCCACTGGTGAATCGAAATTCAGGATTTCACTGAGACGGTGCCCCAGACCCGGAGCTTCTCTGGGGCTCTCTAGGTGCTGCTCTGTTCACTCAACCAGTCCTTGTTTTTCTGCAAACATTCACCCATGTAAGGTGGGCTGCCCTTCAGAGGCTAATGCCTGAAGTTCATAAAAGACATTGTAATCTAATAATGTAATCTCGTGTACTAATAAGGGGATTAAAGAGAAGGAAGTAAAGAGTGGAGCAAGGAGTAGAATGTGCAACCACTCCTCCTCCTCAGTATTTACCCTGGAGTGTTCCCTCAGAGATCACCCTATAATGTCAGCTCTGTTTACTCCTTGAGTAAATGTCTGGTGTCACTTTAATAAATCAGATGAACTCTTCTCAAGAAGATATGAAGCCTGTCATTTGTTCATTAAGATTATTTACTATAGAGTATGTGGTTGAAATACAATAACTGCTAAACATGACAAAATGGATGAAAGCTGCCTTAGTGAGTTTGAAGGTAAAAGGGTGTTGACATAAATCAGTCAATACCTAGTTTAGATCATTATATGGGACTTTATTCAGAGGCTTCTAGATCTGTTGAAAATAGCATGCGGTGTTTTGAGCGGCTCCACACAGCAGCGCGGGTTTAACTGCTCAGGCCGGCTGTGCGTGACTCCTCTCGGATGCTGCCCATTTCCTGCGCCAGAGTCGGGAAGGAGCTGGGAACCAGGGCAGTTTCTCCCATACAAAGTGCTGGTGTCAGGGACCCACGCTGTCACGGGACGTGCTGCCTCCTGAGCTTTTCCCATCTCTTTCCGGGGGTGATCTGCATTTTGTTGGGCTCAATGGCATCTGTGGTATTGAAGAGCTTCTGATAGAGAAATGTCCCTGCTTGGCTCCAGAGCTTGTTGCTATGGACTAAAACTGGGGCAGCAGGAAAAAGAAGAGCGACTGTTTGGTGGCTTTTTGTGTATGCTTCTTGCTTTCAAGCTGTGGATGGCTTTTCAGCACACTTACAAACCCTGCCAGTGTGGTTCCTTGGGAAGCCAACAAACACCGACAGGTCTGGCAGTTGTATGAATCTGCAGTTCAGGCTGCCTAATCCTGATGGAATTCCTCTGGAGCTGAGCAGGGCTGTGGGCAAAGGCAGGGCTCTGACATCCAGATACACAATGAGGAGGTGCAGAGGACCATCCCTCACGCTGAGGATAGGCCTGTGAGTGTTTCCTGACTGTGGCCTCTGTAGGCTCCGGTTTGCTGTGGACCCTGATGTCCAGAGAGGACAATGGCCCTCTGTTGTGAGGGACTGAAGTTTCTGGTGTGTTTTTCAGGATAAGCTTGAGTTAAGACTGATGTAGGAGCTGCCCTGCACCTGATGGCTCCTGCTCGGAGTGCAGGTGGCCCAGCACAAGGGGGCCCTGCCTGTTCCTCATTCATGTCCCTGTCCTTGCAGTAGTGCAGGACCCCCCCCCCCCCACCCTCCGGCCTGCTGACACAGCCTGTTTAAGCAGCAGGGGAGCTGCAGGGAGTGCTCTCTTACTCCCTGCAGATTTTTTGTGAGGCCACTGGGGGAAGGTTAATGCCCTCATGGGCTGAATTACACCAGGGATCTGCTGCAGAACCTCGCACACTTGTGGGATTCGGTTGCAGGCTTCAGTTTAAGCTATATTAGGTTTCAGATGGAAGCCTTAAAGTCGTGAGCCCTGGTGCGGTAAAGCTGTTAAAAATGTGCTTAGCTTTACACATGTGGGTCATCCTCACCTCCCTTCCCACATGGGGAGAGCGAAGCCCCTTTACTCAGGGCAGCAAAAGCTGCAGTGAGTGAAGCAGTGGTGTGGGTTGCACAAAGAGCTGCTGTCAGCTCCGCTCCTGCGGTAGCGTGGCCCGGTGTCCTAATACACCCCTCATTTGTGTCACTGAAAGTGTTGCGTTGTTGTAACAAAGCTAAGGCAGCAGGGCGAGAAAGGAATCCTACTGTTTGCAAAGAAAGCAGCTGAGCTGCTGTATCCTGTGTTCTTCTATTGATATTTTCATGTTTGCAAAACCTCACAGCTTGATTTGTCAATCCTATGAAATCATCAAGGGAATGAAATAAAAATACCTGGAAAGATTGTTTGACATAAAAGCAGTGTGTGAAATGTATTTGACCACTCTGCTAGTCACCAGAAACAGAAAAAGAGAGAGAAAGGATGCTGAAGAAGTGACAGAGCGGCACTGGGAAACACTTCTCTAAGTACGTGTGGCCAAGGATTTCTGTTAGGCTTTCATCCCATTACATCTAATTGACATGGAACTTTGTCATTAGCAAACTGAGGAGTAATTGCTCTCTGGAATATCTGGGGCATTGTAGTGTCTTTCTTTTCCTGAGAGGTTGTTGAAAGGACTGTTATGGTCTGGCTCGCATGTAACCTGGGAAGATGATGCAGTAGTCTGCAAAGTTAATGAAATGATATTTGTCATAGGACATGCAGGTGTGACTCAGTGTCTATGCTGCAATACGTGGTGGGGGCAAGCGGCTGCATTGCAGGCGTGTCACCAAGTGCGGCCACATTCTGTGGGTGTCACTGGTGCCGCGTTCCATAAATCTCGCTAATAGCCAGGAGTCTTGAAATGCGTGGTCTTTTTCTTCTAAGGTCAAGCAAGACTACCCCACAACTTAATTTTAGCCCTGCGATCTCTGCAGTCAAAATGGCAGCATTCAGAGGCTTTTTGCTTTCCAGTGTCTGTTTTTGAAGGGTTACTTTTATAGGGCTTGATGTCTGTCTGTTTGGGGGGGGGGAGGAGGGGTGTTAAGTATGGAGTAAACTGGCTTTGGGAAAGGGTTTCTTGAGTAAGAACTTTGGAGTTCATTCGTGTGCCAAGCAAAGCAGCACGTCAGCAGGAAAGGTGGCATTTACACTTGGCGAGGGGAAAAAGGCCAACAGTGTCTGTGCCGTGACTTTGGTGGGAATACTGCAAAGGTTGAGATATGAAAGCTGCTGAACTATCTTGCATAGAGCAGTGTGCTATTTGTGTGAGCTCCAGTTGCAACAAACACTGTTGGGCTTTTTTTAGGAGCTAAATGTTTAAATGTTTAGTTGGTCCCAATCACTGACCATAACTGTCAGAGGAAAGCAGAAGAAAAAATCCCAGCCCCTTTAGTTTGTCTGTCTTTGTGACAGATCTAGTCAGTTCTATCTCAAAAGTAATGTTTTCACATCATTACTCACCAGAATTTATTATCTATTTTTTTTCTGCTAGAGCAAGAAAAAAAAAAAAAAAAAGAGAGAGAGAAGGGTACTTGTGATTTTCTGAATTGTTTAGTCAGTTATACCTTCAACCTCAAAGTCTTGCAAGGCTGAGGTATCTGAAGTGCTTGTTTAAACATGCAGTACAAGGTACATGGCCCAAGCCAGCTCAGAGTGAAACCTGAAGCTCACCTCACTCATTTGCCTGTTTCTGCTGCCACAAATTCATGTCCCTGTGTATCACATTGAGGCTCACAAATGGCACAGAGACCATCCTGCTTGGATGGCACCTTCGAGGTCACCAGCTGAGTGAAGGTCCCATTTCTGTAGGCAATGCTGGATACTGCTGTGTTGCTCTGGGGATGCAGCTGGGCCGCGGTCCTGAGTGCAGGGCGTGGAAGTGGAACCTCGCTCCAGGCTCCCCGGCGGTACCTTGTCACACACTTTCCAGCTTAAATGGTTTTTCTGAGACCAAACTACTTCTATAGCAACTTCAGTGCTGAGTGCTGAAGGGCGAGCTTCGTTTGGTTGCTTCTTTTTGTTTTAAGGGATGTTTAGCAAAGTTGGGTCCTGTGTTGGGATCTAGGTGCCATCAGTTGTGTTGTTGTTTTGGCCGCACTAAAGATGGTTATTTTATTCCAGTAGTTCTTTGTATATATTCATTAATAAACACTAACAAAAATAATTTTCTAGGTTGAGAAGGTCATAGACCTTTTTCTTGGTCTGACTTCAGTTTTTCCTCAGCGGTCCTGAAAGGACCTTCTAGGGCTGTGTGGATGCTCTGCTTTGAAGATGCAGAATAATGTAAACATAGCTCTTCTTAGTAGCCTTATTCCAATCTGTATATTCCATAAGCCTCATTTGTGTATGTCTGAAGGTGGGAACATAGTGTGCACGGTACATGGAGGCAAGTGGACACAAACACTGTTGCCCTTCCAATCTGGTTTGCCTTGTCTTTAAGCATCTCATGCTAGAAAGAAAATCAGAAAGTTACAAAATAGGTTCCCTGGTGGCCCCTCACCTTCCTCCCTCATTGGTTCCGAGGTCAAATTTCAAAAGAATTCTAGAAGGTTATTGAATTTCATTTTTTTTTCCCATCGCAGTGATACTGGCCAGAAAAAAACTTTTTAATCTAAAGGGCCAACTGTAACCTTGCTAATAACGAAGAAAACAATGGCCAAAGGGAAAAGTCCTGCCAAAAGCTACAAGTCATTTCTGTTGGCAGAATAATTGGTAGATCATTATTTTCGTTGAAAACAATGTGATTTGTATTTCTAATTTTGTAAAATGACTTAATTAATACCACATGTTCAGCAGCGGTGCTTGCAGAGTGGCTCTTGGCAGAAGACCCTTCTAGAGCAGTGTCCCGGGGCAGGGCTGGCATGGTCCAATACAGCAGATACAGCCTCGCCTGCTGTATGTCTTGAAGGCCTCAATCGCCATGATGCCCTCGGCACCAAAACACACGTTCCTTTTAAAAAGTGCAATATACATAGGATCGTCAGAACATGCAAACACCAAGCTATGCTGAGAGCAGAATGCCACTGCATGGTTACCCTGGGAGCGTGAGGGTGTCTGCAAGGTGCTTAGAGGGGCCTCTTCACTCAGACAGGAGAGCGTGAAGGAATGATGCTGGTTTTGCACTGGCTTTGTTGGGGTCCCTGTGCTGTAATTAATGAGGCTGGTTTAGGGGTGGGCATTTGTGTGTGCGTGTTTGGGGTGGGAGAGCTAGCAGGAAAGGGAGAGCCTAGGAGCACCTGCCTGTGAGGAGCATGTGGTTTGCGAGGCAGAGGTTCCCGTATACTTCATTGCAGTACAAAAATGGCAATCCTTAAACCCGGTAAACCTGGTCTTCTTGCTTCTGCACGGATGCCTTTTGTGCCCTGCTCATGAGCAGACATGGTGCCAAGTTTAACTTTGCTCTTGCTTATTTTTTCCTTTGTGCAGTTTGCTTCTGTCACTCCTGGAGGAAATCAGCTCGTAGTGAGTGTGGAGGGGGCAGAAGGAAGCGAAGGAAAGATGCAGGACTGTGGAGTCTTCCTCATGCTGAACCCCCAGCCACTGAGACGCTTGCTGTAATTATCCAGAGCATCCTGGCTCTTCGCATGCATGTGAGAGCTTGTCTGCTGCATTATACACAGTAGGTGATTAACTGTTGTTTCACACTGATGAAGTCGGTTGTTCTTTCCATGTTTCTAATCCTCTTCACAACCCCTTTTCTGTAAAAACTCTTCATTCTTCATTATACAGTCATAATTACTTCTTTTTTGTAGAGTGCGTAACCTAACACCTATGTACATTGAGTGGCAGGGCTTGAAACCATAATAAGCTGAATGCTCACCTTGGAAGCCGTTATTCCAGTCATTAGAACACAGCTTATTTCTCTAGAGGACATTAACATTTGAAAATGTGTCAACTAGAGTATGAAATTTATCACGATCAAGATCTACCTGCCAACTAATTGGAATACAACTTTCTGATTTCCTGTACTGCCGTATTTCATCTAATGCTTGATAGTCATTTATATTTTTAAGTTGTTTCAGTTTCCAGCAAACCTCCTCTGAAGGCCCAAGCGATGTGCTCTGACACAGGAGATCCTGCAAATAAGGTAAAGCAGAAGGGCCAGAGGCAGGTTGACGTGCTGCTTAGAGGCTTAAACCCAAGCGCGGGCGGTGACAAAAGCACTGAGACTGGGGCCGTGGGGCAGGAAGATGGCTTAAAAACTGCTTCTTATAGAGAAGTTGTTTGAAAACCCGTGTCTCTAACAAAAATACAGCAGAATCTTAGCTTCCTACAGGGCTGAAAAGGGGTTATGGCTGGAAAAAGTCTCTAGGTATCAGCTGTAATATTTGCTACAGCTCTGAGTATTCCTGATAGCTTTTTCTAGAAGTGAGAGGTCACGCCTTGAGCTAGGGTGTAATACAGCAGTTTGTTTTTGATTCTGCGACACATTTGTTATGATGCCAATAATTCTAGTAGGTGCAGGATTTTTTCAGAATATGGATAAAAATCATGTATAGAAATGAGTCAAGTATATGATGACTCTAACAGGAGTAAAAGTCAGACTCCCTAGAGGTATGTTCAAATGCTCTTACTGGTACCTGAAGATCTGTTCAAGTCATGATGTTGCAAAATTAATGTCCTAACTGATTTTTCAAACTTCTGTGTGATTTTACAGGGTTGATATAAAGGGTTTTTTGTTTGTTTTTTAAATTGGAATTTACTTCTAAGCTGAACATTCCCCTTTCTCCTTTCAATTACCAAGCTCATTTTGGTATGTGATTTACCATACTTCTCAATTTGCGAAAGGCCTTAATCTGACAGAAGGAAAAATTGCAGAGAGGTATGTTAAATTCTAAGTGGTTGATTATTTGGTTTGATTGTGGTCTTGGTTCTGTGCTTTGCTTTTCATGAGAGTAGTTTCCAGTAACAAAAAGGCATAGGAAATAGATTCATTAAATAAATATGGATAACACTTGGATGAAAATGAATGATTCCAGCAAATGAAACAAACTTAAGGACTATCCACTTAGGTAGTTTCCAGTTTAGTTTGGGAGGTAAAATCTAACACTGTCAGCAAGAAGAGCTGGCAAGAGCTCTAAATTCAGGCCCACTGTTAATCAGTGTTGGAGATGGTCAGTGGTGAAGGATTGGTGAGCGGTGTCGGTGTGTTCGCAGATGCTGTGCGCTGCAAGCAGCCCCCAGTAAGGGGGCTTGGGGTGCTCTGCTCAGCCTTGCTTGGTGAAGGTGCAGCCTGCAGTGGGGAAGATGCGAGGGGAGGCCTGTATGTGCACATCTGGCTGCCCAGCTGCTGAGGCCAGGGCACCCGGACCTCCAGAACAGCAGGGCTCAGTGCGGAAGAGGCTGTGCCGAGCAGACATCTGTAGAGATGCCCTGCGTAGCCCAAGAGCGGAGAGTGCAGCCAAGAGGACTGGGCTGTTCGCATCTCTGGAGGAACTGTCCTGGCTGCCCCTTCCTGGAGAGGGGCATGTGGTGCCCCCGCCAGTGCAGCAGCCCGTGGCGCTCCCTTGGGAGAGCCTGTGGCCCAGGGAGCGGGCACCTGCGCACCCTGCTGCACCCAGCAGCAAGGGGAGATCAGGAGAGGAAACTCCTGCCTAGCTGTGTGAACCAGCAACAGTCTGGCCTTGTGAAGGGTGGGGAACAACAGGGATATAATGGGACCTGTTGCTGTGGAGGTAAACAGCTGGCACAACCCGTTACCCTGAAGGGAAACTCAGGGGCAGGAACTTTCCCTCCTTGCGGTGGAGAGAAGGGAAATCCTTTTCCGTGAGGCTCCTTCAGGAAGATGCACCTGACAGTGCAATCAGCATGGGACTTGACTGGGACGATTGCTGCCTGTTGATGTCCTCTTCCCCCAAGGACATCACAAGGGCAGTGAAGTGATGAAGCCGTGGGTATGAGCAAAACATGGTGGTTACATTTGTGCTCCAGGATATGTTTATATTATTGATGATTTTTGTTAATTAGGATATATGAGCTTGTTCACTGCTCACTCACCAAAGCCACCAGATTCTTCAGTGCATCATCCATCAGTTTAATAGCAGATAGACATAACTGCTGGGACGAGTCTCCTTGCAAGCACACAGAGCCCAGGAAGAGCCAAAGGAGAGGACGGAAGCACTTGGTGCTGCTCTCAGATGTCCTGCTCTGGGGTGGGAGCAGCACCAAGTAAGTGCAAGCAGTGCAAGGGCTATGAGATCAGATCTACTGTATCCTCTGGTTAGAGAGTTTGTGCAGGGGTTTCCTGTTTCCCCGCTTTGGAAGGGGAGAGGAATCCTACTGTTAATGACTGCTGTCTGAGCTCTACTAAATTAGAGCTGCTTAGGGCCAGCAGCAAGGCTTCATTCTTGGCTCATGCAGCAACTGGAAATGAATGATCCAAGTTGCATATGCTCATTCCTGGGATTGCTTATCTTCATGCTGTAAACCTGCTGCTGAATGCAAAACCTTTCTCTTTCCAACACTGCTGTAAAACAAACTAAGAGACTCACATTTTCCCCTTACCTGGTGCCATATGAGGGCCAGTAGTAATGGGAGCGAGGCACGGTGACAGCCAAACTCCTTACAAGTGTTCAGCAACACACAGAGGGACTGAAGCTGGGGAGAAAACAGCTCTTGCTCTATTTCTAGGCATTTTGTTTTTCCCATGACTTTTCTCATTGTGTAGGAGCTTGGAGGTTGTGATGGTAGTGGGTGCTCTCTGAAGGTTGCAGTGTGTCAGGTAATACCCCTGGCTGCAGTTCTGCAAAGTACATGGGCCTATAGCTACCGGATCCTATTTTGGGGAGGTAATGTGGGAAAGTTAACGTACCCGGTAAAACTCCTATCAAGAAGATTTACAGACAAACGCTGTAAACAAGCAGTAAACAGGATGGTGCTGGCAGAGATGTGTGCCGGTGTCACTCAGCCCGGCGCAGCGCCGCTGCTGAGCTGCCCTGGCTGCAGCCCAGCTAGCGAGCTCACTCAAACAGAAGAATCCCACCAAAATATCTGCAAGGGGCTCCTGACATTATTCTTTCACTGCTGCCAACTCTGTTCGGGGTGTGTGGAAAATTTCTTCTGCTCAGAAGAATGACATGGTGTAATGTGATAACAAGCCCTGGAAGGTTATGAGTGATATAATCAAATGTATCTGAGGGACAAAGCCCCTTGCTGTACACTAATTAAAACTCGCCTCTTGCTGCCTGCTCTGTTTGGTGGCTGTTACTCAGAAGCGAACTGCAAAGCACTGGAGCAGAAAGGTAACTCTCAATATTTTAAGAGCAGCTCTGTTCAAATCTTGCATCAAAAGAAGCCGCAGACTTCTTCCTGTGGGCTGCCTGAATGGCAGATCATGGAGCCTTTTGCAGGCAATTGCTGTCTGTCCATAGCATCAATTATGAGATGCGCTAAAAAAATAAAACTTGACCTTTTTAACTTTGAGCAGGTCACATGATCATAATGCAGGTGTTTAAACTTCCCCTCTTGTCCTTTACTAGAATGTGCAGTGTTGCTTTCTTATTACAATAATATTTTTCCCTTCTCCCTCTAGCATCCAAGCAGCCACTCCAAAAAGGGCCATGCACAGGCTGGGAAATCCCTCAGCTGGGGCGGGAGGCAGAGGATGCATGGATGGTGTCTGTGGTGCCAGGGCCTCTGCAGCTGACCCCAAAAGAGGGTCAGCGCCTGTCCCCAGCTTGTGCACAGTCCTCCTCAGCACGGCAGCACTGCGGCTGTTCCCAGAGGCAGGACTTGTGCGGCCCAGAGAGGAGGGGGCAGCCTGGGAACGCCAAGGAGCTCTTACCTGCTGAGCGAGGCCCTGCGCGCGGAGCGAGGGGCGATGCCCCAGAGGACCCAGAGAGCGGCGGGGGTGTTCGAGGTCATGCTGCAGGTTAGTGCTTCAGCCGGGAACGAAACTAAAGGGAAAATGGCTGTTCTGGGCAGCTTCCCTGCCAACTTTCTTGGGGAACAAATCCCAGATCCGAGATCTAGTCTTTGCTTTGTTTGCTGAACTGCCTGAGCGCAACAGCGCTGTTTGGGGATGTGCTGTGCACTTGCTCATCCCACATGTAAGTTGGACGTATGGGCCCATGTACATGGGCACATGCATACACAGGCCACGTGTATGGACTGCATCCACAACTCCCAGTGTGTGCTGCCATGAGGACTGCCCCAAACATGCAGCGCTGCTTTCTGAATAGCAGGTCAATGTTAGGACACTGAGGGTCAGTTTGTTCCTGACAGGCAGCCCGGTGTGCTTCGCTGCTCCCTGCTGCCTCCTGCCCCATGTGTTTTGGCTGCAGAGCTGTTGATGGCCCCTTGGTGCCTCCCAGGGTTTACGTAGTCACTGAGTAGAAGTAGCTGAGGTGGAATGTGGGAACTTGCTCTTAGCTCAGGTCAGGCTGGGGATCTTTGACATTGAATTCACCACAGGCTGTGGGTGACAGCTGGGCTCCTTGAACCAGGCCCGCAGCTTCCAAGATGTCTCCTGTTTACAGCAGTGTCCCCAGGAGTGTGGAGGGCGTTCGGTCCCTTTGGATCTTTGTTGCAGTGCTCGTGGCCTTCATCCTGTTTCGGAGGTGGCCACCCTCGTGCCTTTGGTTTGTGTGGCTTTGCCTTCTGTCTGGTAAGTCTTGTCATGCTCCTTCCAGCAGATTGAGACCTCTGCTGCCAGGAACGCTCCTGTGGTAAGCAAGGATTGTATCTTACGATACGCTTGATGGAATCCATTTCCGTTTTACTGATGTAACTCAGATCTTAGCTCACATCCCTTGGCTCACCCTGGCCTAAGTCGCTGCAGTCTGTGTCTCCATCCCGTCTTCAAAACAGAGATAGTGATGCTGTGTTTCTCTCCTACCCTTTTGCCATCCTGTGCTTGTTCTACAAACTGGTTCCTTTCAGGGGCCTTTTTCTTGTGGGGATTTTGGCCCACAAGCTCTCGACCCGGGCTCAGACTTTGAAGTGGTTACCAGGACACACATAACAAATGAATATGTTCTAACTCAGGGCTTGTTATGTTCCCCTCAAGTTTTCCTTCTTGTTCAGTTAAGAAAATAGCACATTCCCACAGTGCTACTCTACTCAAATTAAAAAATCATAATGTAAATCATATTTGTATGAATAATTTAATTTCTAGGAAATGCATTAGGGAACCCCTTTCAGATAAGGTTTCAGATTTGCAGTAGTAATGATCTGAGAGGAAGAGATTGTTTGCTGTGAAGTAAATTATGCATTAGAGGAGCCTTTTAATATTCTTATTTAACACCTAATATTGATATGTTCATTGATCTACAAAAACCGCAATACAGTAATATGGCAATCAATTAACGCTATAATTAAAATGAATACTGTGCGCAACCCCCCAGGATCCGTGACAAGGCAGCTGTTCTGCAGAGCTCTGCCTTTGCCCGTGTGCCCTCGGCAGGGAGGGATGCTTCAGGAAGGGAAGGAAGCTGCCTGGGTGGGAGGCCTCAGCAGGAGGGGCTGGACCGGCACCCATGCTGGGGCAGCCTGGATAAGGGGAGCGGGTTGGCGGGAGGGTGTCCCGCGTGGCTCCGCATGCAGCTTTCCCCCCAGGGCCCTCGGTGGCTGCTGCTGTGTCCGTCGCAGCTCTGTGCTGCGTGTGGGCAAAGCCCGGGACCTCCTTGCTGTCCCAGCCGCTCCCTGCTGGAGCAGCTGGGTGCTGGCGGGAATCTCGCTCCCTTACTGAGGTACCTAGGCAGGACCCTGCTCTGCAAAATGCGGCCCCACTTCCTTTCCCTCTGCACTGCGCAGCTGCTGGGCTGCGAAGGACGGAACCCCCCGCAGCAAGGGCAGCAAGTGCAGGGCACCCCCCGAGCGCCAGCTCCCGGAGGGTGATGGTGGCAGCGTCCCCTCTGCCTGGAGCAGCAGGGCCTCCAGGCTTCCTCTGCAGCCCGGGCACCAGGCTCGGGCGCAGGCAGGGGCTGCTGGCCGCCGTGCCCCGCTCCCGCCCCGTGCAGCAGCCGAGGAGGCGGCAGCGCCTGCGCCGCGATCCCTGTGCACGAGCGTGCAGCCATCCTCACTGCCCCTCCTCGCTCTGTCCTTCCCAAAGTGCCTCCTTCGCGGCTCCCCATCCAGGAGACACAGCTTTCCTCCTAGGCTCTGCTCAGGTGCTTTTGCGGATGGATTTTGCTCTAGTAGCTAAAGCAATAGGATAGATCTGTTCATACCCCACTTAAATATTTATATACTTTCTTTTTATATGTGTGCTATTTATAGAGAGAGGTACTCTTAAAAAGTGTATAAATTATGGTTCAAAAAGAATGGTCTCCAGTGAAATGTTGGTAAGACCAATAAAGTTTGTCTTGACCAATCTGGGGTAGGAAATATGAGGAACTGTAAAAGTTCTGGAGGTGGTTTCAGCTGAACAAGATTTGAAAGCTCAGAGGCCGTAAAAGCAGTTCCTGTAAATAGTGAATTCGGGGACGTGCAGGAGGAGCCAAGTGCAGCTCGGCTGGGGTGCCGCCTGCGGGGCCTGCGCCCATGGGTGCCTCCTGCTGCCCTGCTCCTCCTGCCGTGAGTGTGAGCGCACACTTGACGACCACTCATGGGGCAGCTGCTTTGCCAGTGTCAGGATCTGTTTTAGCGTGGTAGAAGGAGGCGGGTTTTGTCAGGTCTGAACAGGTGACACGGAGCACCAGCCCCAGGGCGTCGGCTCCGTCTCCTCTCTGGTGCTGTGGGGCACCTGGACCTGCCTTGAGCTCCTGGTGCTGCGCAGCAGAAGTCAGAGAGCTCCGGTTTGGGCTCCTGGCTTAAGGACAGCGTTTATGGCTGAGCTGCTCTGTGGAAGGGCTGCACCTTTGAAGGTTATTTTGAGGACCCTTCTTTTTAAAGCAGGGCTACTGGAAGATATCTTGGGGAGTTTCAGGGCTCATTCAAACTGGGTTGATTGTAAAGGCAACAATAAATGAGTTTGGATCCAGAGGATACTTTTCAGCTTAAGTCTGAATTGTGAGGTTGATGGGTGACTACTGTGAAATTAAACACAGATCCCTTTCTTGCACCAACTTTTGCAAGAATGGAATCTGTTTCAAAGGAAGTAAAATAAAATCAGAAAAGATATCTTTGTCGTAGCACTTGTGCAGAGCTCAGGTCCACTTGGGACGTTGCTTCCAGGCTGGAATATTTGATCACAAGTAGACAGTCTTGCTCCGTGAATGTTTCTGTGCAGGAATTTGCTCCTGCTGTCAGATGGAAAGCTGTGCGGTGTGGGAGCGACAAGCGAAATGCCCTTTATTCCTTGTAGGAGGCTGCGCGTGGCTGAGGCTGCAGCTTTCCCGGGACTGTAGGTGGCTCTAGAAGGGGAGGTGGCAGCGGTGCCGTGAGTTGCCCAAACACGAGGGTCCGGGCAGCCCGTGGGAGCAGGGACCCCCGGCCCTCCCACACAAGCCTCGTCCCCAAGGCAGTGGAGCAGCCTTCTTGCCTGGCCCCAGTAGTTTTCCTAATGACTTTGCAAGGCTGAGTAAGCGTAATTAAAGGCTTTTACAACCCCCTTTGCAGGTTAGACTCTGGAACAGTGTCAGCCTTAATGCTCACACTGGGAAGAGGAGATGTGTGTTGCAAATGATACCAGGAACTCTCATGCCTTGGGGTGATGAAAGTCAGACCTGTCATTCAGGTGCCAGTATTGGTCTCCTGGGGTAGTCTCTGCACTAGCTTCAATAATATTTTCTTATTGCCGTGCTGTTATGACCTTCTTAAAAGAAAGTGAATACTTTAGTATATCACAAAGCCATAATGGAGTCTACTGGAAAGAAAATGCCTAAAAGAAAATCACTGAGCTTGGGGGATGGATCCAGGATTTTCCTCAGGAAATTACTTATGACCTCAGCCAAAACACCCTGCGTGTTATCCACTGAATTCTGTTTGCTGCGGAATTTCCAGAGTCTTAAGGTTTAGGGCTAGTGTTGTATGTGTTGCAAGTGAATTACGCTCTACAAGATTCGGGGTCAGTATGAACTCACCAAGGAAAATGGTTTTCTCCTGGAGCTTCTGCTTCTGAACAACTCGGAACTCATAGCACCCTTTTCCTCAGGAATTTGTTGTTCTCTGAGATTAGAATACAAGGTATATTTTCTATGTAAAGGCTCTCTGCTCTTCTCAGCTATATAACTTGTTCGCTAAGAACCTGAAAGGAGAGGGAAGGTGAAAGTGCAGGTGCTTCCCTTCGCGGTTTGCTGGGGTGCTGCAACTCCTGAATGCGCAGGGGGGTCCTTAGGATCCCCATGAAGGCCCTACAGCATTTGTCACAGTGCAGGTGCTACTTCCCCTGCTCCTCTTCTGATGCTCCTGGCCAGAGGAGAGAACCAGATATCAAACAAATGACCCTTGGAGATTCTCCCTGTAGTCCCAGCTAACATTGAACCAGACCAGAACCTGCACAGATTATGAGCCTCAGGAGGATAAAAGCCCAGGAAACACTGTAGGGAATCGAACCAGATCAGATTTTTATTCCAGTATTGCTGTTACTTTACTAGTTTTGAAAACTTTATGTGATAGAAAGTAAACCGTTGCAGAGCTGAGCCTGAAGAGGAGATTTGTAACCCAATGTGAATCGGATACAAACCACAGGAACCGCAGCGCAAAGTCTACCGCAGTCAGATAGGGAATCTGTTGCTAAGGTGTGGGGCTTTTTTAGTTGTTTTTCCTTTAATTGTGCAGCTCCTATATCCATTTGACCTGGTGAGAAATCAAAAGGATATCACATGCAGTGATATCCAGCATAAAAAAGGTAGATCCATGAGTAAGAAAATATTGGAGAAAATGAATGCTGATATATCTTCTTCATCATCTGTCTCCCACCTATGCCCACAGATTATGCTGATCAAAAATAAGAGAAAAAGGCAATTAAAGCCCTTGCCAAAACTAGGAAAAAGAAATAACAGGAAAAAAAAGTTGGCAAAATGAGTGACGAGTGCCACAGAAAGGCAATACTTTTGCCTCAGGCAGTAAGGCAGGTTTTGTGAGCTTTTTGTCTTCCCTTGGCCTTAAAGTAAATAAATAAATACATCAACCAGCCTTGTTATCAGAGCCTAGAAAGCTGGCGGTTTTAGCAGTGTCCCCGCCACCCAGAGCAGGGTCTGTTCCATCTCCTTTCACACGTGTGGCCAAGGTGGGTGCCGAGGGCCGCGCTGCTCTCGCTGCTGTGAGCGCTTCTGTCTCAGTCGCTGCTTGGGACTGCTTTTCTCCCAGTTCCATGGGTGTTTTATTCACTTCTTTCTTTTAAGCGTCGGCATCCCAAGCTTATTGGGATAGGAAACGCATCAAAAAAGCAACCCACTACCAAGCTTAAAAGCAAAAATAAAGACAGAAATAGAAAGGGGAGGAGAGAAAAAGGAGGGGGGATCAGTCCAATTTTCTGTGGAGCTGCATTGCATTGTTGGGGCTGCCTGGCGACATTCCAGTGCTTCAATTGAAACTGAATTTCTTTTATTGAATCCCATCCAGAGATATCATAACCTCAAAAGGCTACTATTACCCAGAGGGGCTCAGATGAAACCATCAGAGCGTGACTTTTGAAATGCAAGAAGTCACAATTGTCATTTGACAACATGGGACCTGTCAAGACCCCTCTTCACAGACAGATGAGTTGTTTACATAGTCCTTCTGCCCCCGGTTTGAGGTGGAAACCCTTCCATTGCTGGCCTGTTTTTCCTGGGTAGGTACAGAGCCAAAATCTGTCTGGGTTACTGTAGGCAAACCCTATAAAACTATCTGGGCTTTGAAGAGTGGGGTTTAATCATCAGCTTTTTGAACAGGCAATGGGAAGATCTCTAGGTTTCAGTGAACCCGGCCACTCTTCATATAATAATAATAATAATAACCCAGAATTGGAATAGTAAATCAAAGTTCAAGTAGCTTGAAAAAGACATTGAAGAACTGAAACCACAAAGGTTGTTGAAATCAACGGCCAAAGATTTTTTGGATGCAGTCCTTCCAGCTGGGGAGACTCCTTTTTCCTGTTGACGATGAGAATGGATGATTATTTAAATACCTGGTGGAAGAAACTCAATTTGGACCTGGTGGTTTTGGAGGAAAGGGCAGGGCTGTCCCGCATGTGCAGGAATGTCTCATTTGCTGGATCCGGGGATCTGCTGAGCCTTGGCCTGTGCCCAGCAGGTCCGGTAACCTCTGGAAGCGCGAGGGGCCGGGAACGCTGATGTTTCCAGTGCTTGCATGGACGTCCCTGCTGCTGGCCGTGGGCTGCTGCAGCTGAGGCGAGCAGAGCCACTTGCTCTGAAGCCGTTAAGCTGAAGGGTGATTAAAAACCCAAGGGCAGACGAAATCTGGCTGTGCAGTGCTGTGTTGTGCAGTGCTGTGTATCGTGAGGCCCGAACCCCAGCGCAATGCCACTCTGCTCTCGTGAATTCCTTCCCAGCATCAGGGAGCTTTCAGCCAGCAGGGCAGGGTGACTGTGCCTCGCTGGTGGTAGCTTGGCAGCAGGGAGGTCTCAAAGAGGTGTCGTCTTTTTCCTTCTGGTCTGAGGGCAGCACATCCTGGGGCAGCCTTCGGTAGAACAGTTCTTGAGGAAAGGAGGCCCTTGGGCTGACAAGGGGGCTGTTAGACCTGGGCCTGGAGGAGCCTTCAGACCAAGCCAGGAGACACGGCTTTGCCCCGAGTAACACATGTTGAGATCTGGTCAAACGGGATTCGTATGGAGTGTTGTGGCAACAGGCTTGAGGCAGCTTGTTTGGTCAGAACTCCAGCCGTTTGTGTAGTTAATGATGCTCTCGGATGTCTGGCGGAAGGCGCTCCTGCTGAGCAGGGCGCAGGCTGCACCGCGGCCCTGCAGCCGCAGCTCCTCTCGCTGCGGGTTGCAGCACGGGCTGCACGGAGCGGCTGGCGCTGACCGTGGGTGCAGCCGAGTCGCACACGCTCGAGGGAACAGCCCCTGCGTGGTCCAAGGCCGCCTCGGGCTAAGCGGTCACACACACCTTGCCTGAGAGATGAACCTGATGACATGGCCATAGTAGCTGGGTTTCGGACTTTATATTTCATGGCTCTTTCTTTTTTTCCTCTTCCTTTCTCTAAAAGGAGGAAATGATGAGACCTCCTGGCCCTTGCTAGCCTGGTGTTACGGTGCAGTTCCTCAGCTGTTATTAATAGGTGCGGTTCTGTTGAGGTCAGTGCAGCTGCCTCTGTTCATACTTGTAAGGAATGTTGTTGCCTGATGCGTTTCCAAGTCATATTTCTTGATTTATTTAGAGAAGTACTAAGCCTGATACACTCTCATTCTCTGCCTGAAACTGGAAAACCACTCGATGTTGTAAAGGGCGCAGTCCTGCCAATAACCCACTGAGCAGCTCTATCAATAAACCACTGGCTGACATAAAGGATATATATATTTTTTTAACATCTACTTTAGAAGTGTGTGAAAGTGGAATTTATGGTGGTGGCTGAATGCATATCAAGGACCACAGTGGCAAAGGGTGATGCTGCCGCTGTGTGAATGCTCGTGTTGTAGCTGTGTGTTGCCAAGCCCCGGGATGAAAGCCACCGGTGCCAATGCACCATTGCAGGAGAGCAGGATAGCTTGAGAGGCAGCGAATGCGGGAGATGAGCTAGGTGACTAGCTCACTGAGGAAACCAATCTCCCCTTTTACAGACACTTTTCTCAGATTCCAGGTTTAAAAGCTTCATTCACGTTTCAACTCCATATATTTGATATAGAGGGATGTGTTTTCAGAATAATCAAAATCCTTAAAGATGTCTCTTGACACTTGCTTTTGCTGTAAACAGAGGCCAAGATGCTTTGTTTACCCCTCTGCTTGCTCTCTGATACCACTTTCTGAGAAGGTGCTGCTCACAGGCTCGACAGTAGTTTCCCTGCTAATCGTTCCTGTAATGCATCTTCCCAGCTTCCTTCACGTGCCGCTCTGAAGTCCCCGAGGGATCGTGTGAGCCACGACCC
Source organism: Nothoprocta pentlandii (assembly GCA_013398315.1). Classification (NCBI taxonomy): domain Eukaryota; kingdom Metazoa; phylum Chordata; class Aves; order Tinamiformes; family Tinamidae; genus Nothoprocta; species Nothoprocta pentlandii. The sequence goes on along the minus strand of VZSG01000478.1, from coordinate 458,633 downwards.
TGCAGTGGGAGCCCGGTCTGTGGTGTGGCAGTGCCGTGGCAGCAGCAGGGTGGTGGCAGTGCCGTGGCAGCAGCAGGGTGGTGGCAGTGCCGTGGCAGCAGCGTGGTGGCAGTACCTTGGCAGCAGGTGCTGGCAGTGCCCCTCTGCCCGGGCACGTGGGGCTGTGCATTGTGCATCCCGCCTGCCGCACCAGGCTGTGCGGGCACCGCTCGCTGCCGCCGCCGACCGGAGCAGTGCCGCGGACACTCGCCTGCCCCTCATTGCCTTGGCCAGCCAGGCGCTCTGTGCTGCTCCATGTCATCTTAACATCTTGCTAACAGCTTCTAAAGGTCTGAACAAGGTGATGGAGGGGCCGCTGAATGGATGCTTTAATGGCTGCGCATTCGTTTGCTTTGGGTTAATAGTGTTTATTGTTACTTAGGTACTGTTTAAATAAATCCCTCCTGGCCCTTGCAGTGCGGAGCTCAGGAGAGGGCTCCTTTCTTGTGGTGGGTCCGTGTCAGTCTGTCATGCAGTGGGTAGCGGTTGGTGTCAGTACAGGCAAATCTCCATCTCATGTTCTGTGACTTCAAGGTCTGGACCACATGTGAAAAGCTAAAGACGGGCTTTTAGGATTCGGGGCAGTGCATATGGAGCTGACAGGAAGAAAACCCGTGGCAAAGTGTAAATTGGAGTTGGATTTTTTTTCCACAACTTTCGGGGTCCAACCTTGGCAGTCTGTGCCACCCCTGAATGTATTTGCCCCTTAGCCTGCCCCTGTGGATCCACGTGAGGGTGGAGCGGCCTAGGGGACCGGATTTCGTAGGGGGATGAGACACACAGGGCTGGCCAGACCGGCTCTTGTCTCTGGGTGCTGGATCCGTGGGCTGGCCTGTCCAGCTGAGCTGGGCAAGCTGAGCCGCCTCTTCCTTATTCCCATTCCCAGTATATCCCTGTGGATTATCTGCAGTCCACAGGCAGACGGATGTGTCAAATTCTGGTGCTGTTTCTGTTTCACACTAGAACATCAGGCTGTGACTGAATGTCACAGTCAGGCTAGTAGATCCTTAGGGTCTGGGTTGCTCCTGCATAAGGCTTAGCTTGGTGCCCCAAAACCATGGGTAGAAAGTGCCGTAACTGTGACTGGAACATACAGAACTTCTCACTGAAGATCTAGAGAATTGTGGAGATCAGCCATTATATTCTGAGAAACAAACAGGGTACAGGCACCTGTCCGTACTTAATTGGCCTCTGAAAGTGTTTTGCGGAAGGTACTGTTGCTGCTCTTCTGAATAAAGAGCGCAAGAAGAAACACTGAAGGCTGTTCCTACTGGGAAATCAGTGGGAAAGCAGTGTTTTTTCTGTGGTGTATATTTTTTTCTCTCTTTTTGCCATGTCTGTACTTAGGACGTGTGTATAGTTGCAGAGCAGGGGAAGGAAGCGGAGCCCTGCGCGGGGCAGTGCTCGCCTCGCGGGGCCCTCGCCTTGGGGCAGAGCCCAGGCCGCATCGAGCCCCGGTGCCACGCGCAGCCACATACCATGGGGCGGCAGTGCGGGCAGCGGCGCTCCCGAGGGGCGGCCGCCAGCGATACGCTTGTCCTGATGGATGTGCAGGCTGCTTCTCCACGTAACTGCAGCCCCAAACTTTCAAAACACTGATCCGAAATAACAAAGTGTCACAGCTGAGGTCTCCTGATTATTGCCCTTTAAAGCTTTTTTCACATGGCCAGGCTTCACAAAAACCCATTTTACTCAAAGAAATTAGGTTTCTGGTTAGCAGGAGCCCTAAATAGACATGAATTACAGGAACGTCCTTTGAAACCCCATGCAGGACTTGTTTCATTAAATCCTATGAAGCGACCTTAATTTAGTGGAACACTGGATAGGTTGTTCTTTTAACCTATTAGCACTTTGGCCAGTCCCATAAACCATATTCATGGATGATTCCATCAAGAAGGACAACAGTGGGATTAATATTATTTCAGGATACAGTAAATGCCACAATGATGAAGCTGTTTAAGATCTGGTGCTCACTGTGTCACACTGAATGCATTGACATTTACTCTGCTATCACTTCATTTCCAATATTCCTTCCAAATCAGCCGATGCTAATGTTTCAGCATGTGTGCAGAATGCAATTCCAGTGGGGCCAGGGACGAGGAGAATGAGCTCAGAGCAAGTTCCTCCTGCCCTGCTCCCTCAGCCCGTGCTCACCGCTGTGCCCAGGACAGGAGGAGAGGGGCGCCTGGCTGCTGGTTGGGGATGAGCAGCAGCAGAGCCCGTTTGCTTGTGGAGCTGGCCAGGGGCGCCGAGCGTGCCCGCAGGGACGCGGGCAGGGGCGCCGAGCGTGCCCGCAGGGACGCGGGCAGGGGCGCCGAGTGTGCCCGCAGGGATGCTGCCCGTGCGCGGCACTCGGCAGGGAGGCCACTCGCCGGGGAGCCGGCAGCCCTTGCACCTGGTGCCGCGTTGGTGCGGAGTAGGCTGCTCTGGAGAGACTCGCGTAGGACCTGCCCACACAGGAGCCTCTTGTGCTGTCAGGCACAGATCCCCAAGAGCCTCAGCGATGCTGGCATGTGAAACCTGCTGCAGAACACGTATCTGAAGGCCAGTTTCCCCTCGTCTTAGTCTATTCAAGTGCAGTTTGTTCAGTGGCTGAGAGAAGTTTGTTGATCTCTGAAGGGATCCAGTTTGGTCTTCTCCTGTTTGGAAATCGCTGGCAGAAAACGCAAGGAAAGGGCTACATACTCCGTTTGGTCTAGGCTGAGCAAACAATTATGATAAAGTTGAGGAAGAGCAAAGCTTGCATGCATGTAAATAGAAAATACTGAAAATGAAGTTGTGTGTGTGAATAATCCTTATTTTGACTGATTATTTTTCACTATACGCTGATGATAACAGCATACTTGTTTTCCTTATGTGCAGTTATAGCAGGTATGAAATCCTTCCTGTGTTCAGTTGGGATGATGGATCCTGCTGTCTTTGAAAGCAGGAAGAGAAAGGAAGAATCTCTCACTCTTCCTTTGAACCATTTCAAGACAGATCTATCTTAGTGCTGTTGTTTTGTCCTCCAGTTTTACTGGAATTATATTGGATCAAGTTAAACACCTGAACTAATAAGACAAAAATCTGGTGGGGAGGGTTTAGGTGCATTTCTGTCTTCAGGGCAGAGGTGTGGACTGACTGTTTTCTTCAGGATTACATCTTTGTCGTGCTTTGAATGCAAACAGTTGCTTGCAGGTCTTGCCGTGCCCCGTTGCAGCCACTTCGCAGAAGCTCTTAGCTAGACGCTTGCTGGGGGGAAGGACGCTCTGGGGTGTCAGGCAGGCCTTGCTGAGCAGCTTCGTCTCGTCTTTGGTGCCTAAAGAGACGGTAGGAATAAGCCTGTGTGGAGCTGCATGTTGGGGAGAACCATGGTCTCCTGAAGAGTGAGTCTTGGTGGAAGTCTCCACAGGGAGGACACATGCACAGGGTATGGTGAAAACTTCCCTCCCTTTTTCTTGGGCTGCTTGCAGGGATTTTCCATCAGAGCTTGTGTCCTTCCGCCGTGTCGCCACACACGAGTCTGTCGGTACCGCTGCAGCCGGTGCCTCCTCATGGATGTGGCCGGCAGCCCGTGCTCCCCAGCTGCAGCAGGGGTGTGTTGTGTTGTGACGCCTTCCTCGCCTCTCAGAAGTCCAGAAAAGCAGGTGTCGTTAACAGGAAGTCTCCACTGTTAGGAAATGCAGGCAGGCCACCCTATTCCTCACAGAACTGACATTTACTGTTATAAAGTATCAGAATTAACTAAAATAAATTATCATAAGGGGAGATTTCACCGCACAGAGTGAATCAGCATAAGAGAAAACCAAATGATTTTGAGCTCTGCTTTGTGCTGGGCTTCTGGGGCCCTCTGAACATCCGTTTCCTCTGAGGCCGCCAGGCTGAGCTTTCCACCTGAAGTCCTGCCACGCAGGGCTTCAGGCAGTGTTACAGCTGTGTGTGAAGGGATGTTGGCTGCGAGAGCATGGCAGAGCGTTTCAGTGCGGGAGCACTGAAGACGGGCACTTCAGGGCTAGATGCCGGGGAGAAGCGAGAGGACAGGTAACGCTTCCTCTATGCCTTCTTGTCTGTGATCCTGCGCGTGTGCCAGGTTCTGGGCCCCCTCGCAGGCTGCCAGCACAGCTGAGATATGGTTCCTCTGCACTGCTGGCCCCTTGTGCAGGTCCGTGTGCTGAAAGATGGCACCGCCACATGATTCAAACTGCTCAGTTCTCGTGTTGAGAAGTTAAGACTACATGAAAAGCATTTGGTGTGATAGATTGGTACCCTTGAAGTGTCTTCCCAGTGCTAGCATGCAAATGCTTCAAAACAAAAATATACTTTGATAAAAGTTTGCATCGTCAGTATTTCTTGTTAGGAATTCTCTGGAATACGCCAGTCAGAAGTGCTGACAGGTTTAATCCGTCCTGGTTTAGAGCAGCTCACGAACTGGCTATAGATCTAGCACTCACGGGGCTTGTGATATGCCTGGATGCAGGAGTATGCTGGGGACTTGGAATACACTTGGCCTTGGCAGTGAACTCGGCTTTGCGCTCTTTGCCTGTTCTTTCTGACTCAGTTTCTCGTCAGTAGGACAGAGTTTAGATATCCTCAGTGCATCCCATGAGCAAAGACAACAGGTTCTCCAGTTATTTCCTCAATAAAATACAGGGAAATGCTTAGATTTCCAAGCCATCACTGCGTGATTCCTTTTTGCAGGTTTCTCAAGGCGCACCAATTTATTGGAATTTCTGCTTTGCCCCTTTCCAGTTGTTAGCTGCATTGATCTTGCGGTGAGGCTGTTTATTGTAGCAGGAAATGGTCTGCTATCCTTTCAGCAAAATAATCTGTAATCCTCTCCCTGCTAGAAAACATTCGGATGGAAGGAGATTAGAAACAAGATCTGATAGCCTTAATTCTTTGGCCATTTATTCTTCCTGTCACAGGATATGAGCGGTCTCTTGACCTAAAGGAAAATTGCTGCTCTCCTGTAGCAGGGGGGACTGGGGCCTTGGCCGCAGGTCTGCTCGGCCTTGTGCCGCTCACGGGGCAGGCCGTGCAGGGCGCTGCCGGGCGCCTCGCGCCTCTGTGCCTGCTCTGGTGCTCCTCTGTGTGAGGAGTGGCCTGGATCTGCTCTGGGCGCCACTGGCTTTGATTGACTGCTCTGTCAAAAGATCCAGGCGATGCCAAGATTTCCCGATTCGATCCCCGTATGCGATGGGAACCTTGTTTAATTGGGCCTTGCGCTGCTGTGGGTGCCTGAGCCCCCGGGGAAAGGCAGGGAGCGGGGGGCTGCCGGGGGCCAGGCCATCTCCCGCGCTCGAGGTCGGGCACTGTGCGCGCGGGCGCCGAGCTGCAGCGCCTAGGCCAGAGGGGGCCGAGACTGGCTTCTCCTCAAGGGAAGGGCTTGGGAACAGCCTGTGCTTTTGAACGGGCGCTGTTGTGGCGCTCTGACCGATTCCTGAAAGCGGCCACCTTCTAAACGCATGTAGTGGATGATTGCTGGCTCCTTGGAGCTCCGCGTTGTGAGTGCTGCCTGCCTTGTGTTACCGTAATATTGGATTCCTTGGGGACCTATTAATTCAAAATTGAGGTTAAGGCAGACTTTTTATAAAATAAACAACACTTTAGGACGTTGGAAGTGTCAAGGAAGCTCAGCAAGGTAAAGGAAGGGCAACTTTATGAAAAATCCAGATGTCCCTGAGTGGGTGCCAGCATCTAACATCAGTTCCTTCTTTTAAGTGCCTGAGTCGCAGAGCTTGCTCAGTCGTTTTTGACTCCATGGGCGCTTCCGTAAGGATTCTCCAACATGGAGGTGCTGAAAAATAATTTGAAATCACAACAAAAGCCTTGGGTGCCTTTTCAGGATTTGAAATGAAGCCAGGGAGTTTTCAGCAAAGCAGCATGTTACTGTATTAGCACCAGCAAAATAATCTTGCTGATTAAAGCAGGGAAGTCTGCACAGAGCAGTCTCTCCAATGAGGTTATGAGACACCCCGCAAAATCAGTGTTTTTTCTTCTCTGGGAATGTGCTCATTGCTGTTCATTTCTGCTGCCTTCTGACTCTTGCCTTGGACTCGCTCAGTCCCCTTGCTCTTGTTAATTTTCTATGTTTATTCTCAAAGCAGTTACAAAGCATTTGAGTCCACAATGAGAAACAGTTGGTGAACCTCCTCTCCTTGAACCCAACCCAATTTTTCCAATTATTTGGTTGCTTGTGGGTAAGTACTACAGGTTTTGCTTAGCTCTTAGTAAAGAGTTAAGCTCTGTTTTTTTTAAGGCTGCTAAACCTAAACTGCTAAACTAATGGCTTTGGCTGTCATGGGTAGCCACTGATGCCAGTGGGGCTCCTACGCAAGCGAGAAGGGCATCGAAGGTCTGCCCGCTTCGGCCCCTTCCCCCTGTCACACGTTTGCTGCTTGTGAGGGGGCAGCAGTTGCTGATGTCTCCCTGCTGCCCGGCGCCTGTCTGCGTGCTGCTCGCGTGGCCGGAGGTGCCAAGGCCGACCCGCACGGCCGTGTGGCTGGCGCCGCGGCCTGCAACCTGCCGCTCCTCCTCGGGCAGCGCCAACGCCCCGTTTTGCCGCCTAGAGGCAACAGGGTGATTTCTTGTGTGAGGCACTGAGGATTAGCGCGCCCGTCAAGATCCGTGTTCGGGGGCTTTGCAGAGCTGACACATAAAGGACTGCGGTGGTGTGTGAACCACCTTGGGGCTTAGAACTCTTTCTGTAGCCCAGCCCCAGGGAGCTGGAGTGAACGTGACCTCGGGCTCAGCTGGCTCCTCGCGGGCCCCTGCAGAGGTGCTTGCACAGGCCAGGTGAGGCCGTGGCCGAGCGAGAAGGGACCGCGACCACGCGGGCCCCGGAGCCAGCGCGTGCGGCTGGGAAAGGGCACAGCCTTCCTGCCAGCTCGCAACGAGCCTCTCCAGCTGCTGCTCCTTTGCTCTGTGGGGCACAAACTTTTTCAAAGCTTTCTTCATATTTTCTGGAGGTATGAGGGCAGGTCCTCGTCCCATGAGAAGTGATGGAAAAAACCTTTCCTGCTCCATAAGGGTTGAAGCTTCCCCTGGGGAATATTCAGGGTAAAAGGACAGAGGATAGAGCAGAATGGATATTTCTGAGTTCTTTATTTTTAGAAAGAAATCCTCTTGGGATCAAATCTTTACTTGGGCAAGAATTTCTATTTGCTGGTCCTCTGGAAAGAGCATGAAAAAGAGGAAGAAAGCAGACTGCAGCTAGCTGCAATGAGGAGCTTGCCAGCAGCAGGAACGTGTGCCGGCAGCCACTGGGGCCTTGCAGAGGGTTGGAGACATCGGTGTCACACTGTGACTGCAGCACGGGGCAGGCGGCGCTTGCTTTGGTGGCTCTTACTCTTCCAGAGGCTGCAGGGAGCAGGGGAGGTCCTGAAGCTCACAAGGCGCAGCCCCAAAACTGCTCTATCTCCGACCTCTGCTGCCCAGCAAGCTGAGGTGAAAGGCCTTCCGCGTGCGGGAATCTTCTCCCATTTTGAATGTCCGATTGCATTTTGTGGAAGCGAGCACCTCCTGCCCTTTCCTCTGCTAGGCCCGTGGTCCCTGCTCGTGCCCCATGGCAGGCGGGCACGCGGGCTGCGTGTCTCAGGGGCTGCAGGCCGACACCGAGCCGGGCTGCGGGCAGCTCCGCGCCTGCTCGGGGAGCACCGGATGCCTCATGCCCCATCCTCTAGCTCTGGGCAGCCTGTTGCCTTCACCAAGAGTTACCCAGAGCCTCTAGCAGGATGCCAAGAAGTTGCTGTTAATCATTTAGCCGCAAGCATTTCAAAGGAAACAGCTCTCCAGCTGTGCAAGTTTCCGATTCCCAGGATGGGCTAAGTGAATCTAAAAGGTGCTGCCTCGGATCTGTTTTTCTTTTGGCTCTCCTTTCACCCTAAATTTTATTTGCGTTTCCCCCTGTGGTGCTGACAGGATAATAATACTGTAACATTGTCACATCTGGTTAGGGAGAGGGGAGAGGAGGAACCCTGCTCTGTTCTGAGCTCAGCGCTGCTCTGTGAGCGGACGACAAGAGCCCGGCATTGAGTGGCCCGCGGGCTCCCCGGCGCCGCAGGGGCCGCTTAGCCATTCCGGGCACCTGGCGCTGCCGTGAACATCGGTGATGCCCAGGCCCTGGCGCACGCAGACCCGGAGAGTCAGTGTCCACCGACCTCTGATTCCTGCTTTCTCCCTCCTCAGTGAACAGGAGGCACCGGACCACCCGATGCCGGCTGTGGCTGCCAGCGGCCAGCTTGCCCTTGGGCTTCCCGCAAAGCCGGGCTCTGGGTGGGCTGTGAGAGGACCAGCTGAACTGACGTTCTCAGAATAAAAAGTAAATGAGACAGAGACAGAATGAAAATGAGCTCTTTTTAATGAAGAAAAACCTCTCTGTGGATGCTGGCAGTAATTTCAAGAATGCTTCTGTTGCTTAGGTGAGACTGCTGCCTAATTATTATTCACCAAGTACTTAAATCAACTTTGAAAATAAGATGGAAGTTTCTGAAGTGTCCAAATGAAGCTTAAAGCTTTTGCCCTAGTGCCCAGGCATTGTAAGTTGGATTTTCTGTCTGCTTCCAAAGCTGCAAACTGTATCAGTGAGACTTTTTTTTTCTCCTTTCTTTGTAGCAACAAAAAGGGATTTAAAAGAAATTAAACCCTCTTCTCCTTCTCTTGCCCTGTTCTGGAGATTTCAAGCTACACGTGTCTGCTGTTGAGTGCTCCTTGCTTGGTAGTCGGCTATAACCCCTCTGGGAGGGCAGACTGCCCCCGAGCCTTTCTCCTGCCCTGCTCACAATGCAAATGCAGCCGGGTGCCGCAGAGCCCCGAGTGCCAGGCGCCCAGCTCCCCTCTGCAGGCAGCTCGAGACTGGGGTGCTGCCGAGTAGCTTCCCCATCTGAGAAGCTCTTCGTCCTCTCAAAGGACATTATTTTTTGGCCTGTGTGCTTGTGTTAAGCATGAGCGTGGCAGATTTGGCCTCCTGGCTTGCTCTTTGTGGAGGCTGTGCCCCACTCTGTGCACAGGTGCTGTGGGTTATGTTGTGGGCTGGAGTGGTGCTGGGGTCGGGGACTCAGCCCAGCTGGGCCCGCTCATCCCCCGGGGCTCCAGAAGGTTCTGCTCGTGTCCTCGTTAGGCTGATGAATCGCATTCAGGTGTTGCACACCGGGTCTGAATAAATAGTGGGCATGTTGGGAAGGATCTGCAAAGCAGCTGCTGTTCACTGCTCTCCTGTGTTTCCTCCTTGTGTTTCTTTCTTTTTTATATATTTATTTTCTGGTTTTCTTTTTGTTTTGTTAAGTGATTAGATGGTATTTGATAAGTTTGAGCAGGGAGAGAGTAGTCTGCAAGGAAATGAGGAGCTCTATTATCCTGGCGGCTCTGTGTCACCCGCTGCCCCCATCCCTAGGGTGCCCATGGGCCAGGAACGCGGCGGCTGCCCCGGGTGCAGCTGCTGCCAGGCCGCTCTCCCGGAGTGCTGCATGTGCCGAAGGCGACGCGTCTCTGCATCTGCGTGGACAAGACTGAGGCACGGCCAGGGAATCTGAAGAGTTGTGGGTCCAAGCCTTTTGTTTTTCCATGAAGAAGAACAAGAGCTTTTCCCTGCAGGAGCTTGCTGAATTTCTCATGGGCTGAGAATTTTGCCCCAGATCCTGTTCTTGTGGGTTTTTCCACATGGAAAAATGCTTTTTCCTGAGATTCTTTCTGCCGGGTTATATGCTACAAATCCTGTAGTTTAAAACAGCAACTTAGCCATTATATCAGCTCGGGAGACAGAATTTAGTACATGAAGAGCTTGCTGAATGCAGAGGACCAGCTCAGCTGTACCTTGAGGAGCCTGAGACCCAGGTGTGCAACTTATCCTGCTCCGTGCGCCCTCCTAGCTGGGAGGCACCAAGTCCAGCAGTACAGTGAGGAGGAGGAAGAAGCCTCAGGCTCTGAAGAAAGCAACCCCTGTGATTTCCCTTGGCGCCTGGATGGGTGAGTTGCCTGTTGGTTTGGTTAAGGGACAATATACGCTCTGTAAGGCCTTGAGAGATAAGACTGCACGATGCTAGGAAAACCAGGGTCATGTCTTTGGTATTATTGTGTTGTAGGTAAAGGTTGTGCTGGGGCAGAGGCCAGCAATGGGTCTTCAGAGCTATTAGTATCTCAACGTCTGGCTAGTCTGGGGGAGTGGGGGGGTCCTTGATGCTTTTGTGGTTTGGGCCGTGGAGCAAACAGCGGAAGAGGGGACCCTGCCGAGGGCGCTCCCTCCCGCCCCGGCTGCCCTGCGTGCATGGACTGCCCTGGCAGCCGAAGGAATGGGCTGCATGGCGCCGTCTCCTGGCAGGTGCCGGGCGGCGTTGCTGGCAGCGTGGAGAGGCTGGGTGTGCGGAGGGCCTTGGGCTCTGGTTTGGGGGGTTTACTTGTTCCTGGGAGTTTTTATGCATTTATTTTTAGGATTAACTCTTTCTTGAGGGAGTTCTTCCCCCATATGCATTTAATTTCTTTGAAAAATCTGCCTGTTCAGTGTGTACTTTGCATCCTTGCTGCTGGCTCAGTACTGGTTCCGAATGTCAAGTGTAAAGGCATTAAATATTATATTTGCTGAAGAAAGCTGACACGTTCCGACATTCATGCAAGGAAGTATAGGCACTTCTCATGCTCCTGAGACTTAAAAATGATCCATTCTATTGAGCACTATAATGACAGCCCTAGCGAGCAGAGCTGTAATTATTATCTCTAGGAGATCTAGGAGAACACTTCTTTTTTTAAGAAAAGAACGTGTGTGTATATAACTCTCTAATTCTGGTATCGGCAGTTTGGGGCTTGTCAGGTGTAACTATGAGCAGAGCAGGCAGCTGGAGCTGCTTGTGGGCAGTGTGTGGAGTGGGGGCTCCCGAACGAGGGCTGCGTGGTGCCGGCTGCGGGCGATGCCGTGTGCCGGCCCGGCGGCAGCACCGCGCTGGGCAGTCAGGCTGTGTGTTCTCCCCTGGGATGTTCCTGGTGGCAGCTGTCATGACTCCCGTGCTCTGCCGGTGTAGCAGTGCAGGTAACGTTTGTGCTGAAGCCAAGGAGCAGTGTGGTCCTCAGGGCAGGTACCTTTTCACATCAGCAGGTATGAAGGTGCCTAAGTTCTGCTTATGAGGATGCTCGGTGACACTTTCATCGACACCTTTGATGCTCAGATGACTAAGCAGCAAATGCAAGCAAGGTAGTAGCAGCCAGGAGGGCAAAAAAGGCTACATGACTGTTTCCTTGCACTTCAAAAATCCAAACCAAGGCAGGGTAAAGTCAAGAGACTTGAGTTACCCCTTTAGGTACGGACTTGTAGTGGCTGAGAGCTGGAGAGCGTGGTGCAGCTGAGCTGCGGGCACAGCCTCTCTGCTGCTGTTGCGCTCAGGCAGTTGAGCTCCCTCCTAACCCCATCCCAGCAGGAGGGAAGGCTCTGCATCCGCACTGCTTCCTTGCCAGCATGTGTGCTAGCATGTGTTTGCTTTGGGTTTTCCTGGGAGTCCTTTAAAGACCTGTGTGGGTGAACTATGATACAGCGTATGAGCTCCTACGTTATTTTCTCCGTAGAGCGGAAGAACTACCTGTCAAATCCTCAGCTTGTGTGTTTGCCCTTGCTGCAGGCGCTTCCCTAGCATGAAGCTGCTATACACTAAATCAGTTTCTGTGCTAGCACGTGCTGTGGCACTCGGACGTTCCTTCCTGAACTCAGCCTGCAGGCCCTAAGCCCTCGTGGTTATTCTGCCCCTGTCCTTAGGCTGTCTCGCCCGCGAGCCAGCATGCAGCTTGGCTGGCCTCGCTGAGGGCACTCCCGGCTTCAGATTTATGGGTAAAGCTCTGCTGCAACTTGGTCTCCCCTTTAAAAATTGCCCTGCAAATGATATGCTGAAAAGCCTGAAGTTCCCATATTATCTGAGCTGTTCTTTATTGTGTGAATGGCCCGGTTTGCTGACTGAAAGGCCAAGTGCTTTGCAGCCAGATGGTATTGATTCTTTACAGTTGTGTTCCTACATCAGATGTAGATATTGTATTCCACTTCCCATTACATCTGAAATGACTGGCTCTAATTGACAATATGGCCTCCACATTGAGCTGTTTGCTTTGTGAGAGCTGGCCGCCGCTCGGCATTATTTTGTATTATTAACTCCTGTACATTGCCCCCGCTGTTTGATCAGCCTGTTTCTCTTTGTTCTAAGCCATATGTGTTTTCAAAACTAATACTTATACACCTTTCAAGGCCCCGGATTGTCGTACAAAAGGCGGTAAATCTCTAGGGGATCTAACAGTATCTTGGAGCATACAACCTAATGAGAAAAATAACTTCAGAACATCATGCTTTGGTGTTCTGATATTCTATCTCCGAGCTTTCAAATTGCACAAAGAAAAGAAAAAAGGGTCCACTGTGATGAAGCTTTAACTGCGTGAATAATAAGTTTGGGGTTTATATATTCCCAAGGGAGACTGTGTTCAACAGGGCCCTTCCATCGCTCCTGGATTTCTCATCAGTCCTTCAGACACTTTCTGGATTTGAATAACAAGGAATATACCCCAGATTCTCTTGGATCTAGAAATAACTGTGATGCAGGAAAGACGTGGAGAGCAGAGTGTGAGACTCCTTAGTTGCACATGACTTGCAGAAGTTTCTCTTCCTCATGTTTCTGCAGGGAAACAGCAGGGAAGGGGAGAGCTGAACAGTGGGGAGGAGAAGGGCCTTCTGTGTGTGCAGGGCGGCTGTGCAAGCCCCCTTCCCGCAAGGACAGCAGCAGTTGTTGTAACCGCTTAGACTGACCTAGACCACTGAAAATTCTGCTCACCTCAGTGTCAATCCTCTGGCTTGCACCGAGGCAAAACGGGAGCTGAATTATGTTCAGGAGCAGGAAGAGAAGGTTTGTGAGGAGCGCATGGAAAAAGTCTCTGACCTGGCTTTGTCATGAACCTGTAGATAATGAGACTCTCTCAGTGTGGGAGTTACAAATTTCTTCAAGAAACAGGATATTTTAAAAAAATAGCTTTTTACTGTGACTGGTTAAAAGCAGCTTGCTTGCCCAAGGTGAACAAAAGAAAGTAGTTCTTAATGCAGAGCTAGAGAAAAGGGTTTGGTCTGATGCTGTGGAAGGCTTTGCTGGCCCAGGTAGTGCTTCCCTTCTGGTGGCACATTTGTGCACAAGCTGTTGGCTTCTGAGATGGTTCTCATTCAAAGGCTGTGTCTGCACACAGGATTTTCTCTCAGCACAGTAAAGTGATCTTGCCCATCCAGCTCAAGCCAGAAAACCACATTTAACTTTTGTTAGTAGGAACACTTTAAAACCCTGTCTTAAAAAGAGCTTGGGATGTGAGTGGAGCTCTGGGTGAGCAGCAGTGAACCATGGTGACTCCAACACTGGCAGATTCCGCCCTGGAAATAAATGTGAGTAGCTGCTTGAGGTGGTGTTGGTGCCTCAGTCAGTGTGTTTCATGAGAATCTCGAGGTCTGTTATGTTTATGTTCGTGTTGCCCGTGAGCAGGGGGATTTGTGCACAGAAATGCAGGCAGGTGCAGCCCCTGCGTGGGCGATGCTGGCACGGCCCCTTTGAGCCGAGCCGCCCTCCCGCGTGTGGAGCTGCCCGTGTGGGGCCAAGGCTGCGGTGCGGTGCCGAGCCGGTGCCGAGGGTCCTGCGTTAATGCTGTGTGTGGATAGTGCTGGGTGGAATAGACTATAAGCTGAGCTCAGGCACGGGGATCGCTTCGCCAGAGCTTTGTCTGGGACTAGCCATAATCAAATTCCTTTCTTTACTGTTTTTTGTAATACCGCTAATTGAGATCACCCAAAATGTTACCATGAACTAAAGTCAACATCAATTAAAAATCCCATTCGTATCCCCTGTGAAAACACATGGCCTTCAAAAGTGTTTGATTTTCATCGGACCTTCTCATCTGTTTGTCATTTAAAGTTCAGGCCATTTTCCATATTTCTATCAAATGCTCTCTCACATGGAAGTCTGGCAAATGAGCTTGCAAAATACCTTTTTTGAAGTTATAAATAATCTAAAACTTACCTAAAGTTGACCTCTCTATAGAATAACACGCAAATGAGTGTCTGAAGCTGCGGGGCGTTGGGCGCTCGCCTGCGCCGGGCCGGTTAAAGGAGGGTCGCGCTCTTCTGTCACAGTGCTCGCGGCCGTCCTGCTCCCGTGGGTCTCGCCCTGGAGCTAACAAGGCTGGCAGGAGGCACTTTGGTGGAAGATAGAAAGTGCCGCCCTTCCCGCCCAGGGCTTCCAGGTCCCCTGCGCGCTGCTGGGGGCACAGGCAGTTTGGCAGAGGGCATGAGGGCTCCTTGAGGCCGCTTCCGAAGCAGCTTCGTGTGCTGCACTGCCTCAGAGAGCGACGTGCACTGCTCCGGCCAGAAAGCTGGGCATCCAAGTTGCATCCCAGGAATGGGGCCTATGTTTATACCTAAGGAAAATGTACTCTTTGAAACGTGAGGGACACCTGTAGGTACTGGGCATTATTCTCTCATTTCGAGCTATTACATTGTTTTGCTTTTGAGGGTAATCCATAAGAAACTTAGAGATTTGTGTTTTGCTTCAGAGAGGATGACTTGAAGAGCCACAGAATGGCTCTTTTGAGAGGTGCACGCCAGTGGTCTGTAAGGGAGCTGGAGTCTACTTGCGGCAAGAAATAATATAGTCCTGTCCTTTCTGTCTGGAAATGTGAAGCTGTACACCTTCAAAGCAACAAGTTGTTCTTTACTAAGGTTTTCAGGGATCACATCTATCCTCATGTTTCAGTATTTGGACATGCGTGCTTTGTATTTTTTCTAGAATTGGTATGTGCAGTTGAAGCTGCAGCTGGTCTGCAGATAGTGTTATGTACATGGGAGGATCAATATAAATTTTTACGCACAGTTATTTAGATCCCTGAAATGGCCTAAAGGATTAAAAAACATGGAAGTTTAAAAATACTGCGTTTTGTCCTCCTTGCACTTGCCTTCCCGTGTTTGAGCCATGTGAGATGTCTTTGCCCTACTTCCCTGCTGAGCCGTGAGGGTGGGAAGTTGATCAGTTGATGTTCCTTCGATGCAAGCGGGGCAATTGTGGGAGCCCAGAAGTGGATGTTTGCGGAAGAGCAGCAGACGCCACGAGCCTGAGGCCAGTGGATGTGAGGCTGGGCACCAGGGAGCAAGGTCAGTAACCTGAAGCCGTGTGTGTGGTGGCTGAGCAGGCAAGGGGCTCCGTGCTGAGCGTGGTCACCCCTCCTGCACATGGGCAGCTGCTGTTAACCGTCTGTGGCACTGATGCGTTTCTTTTAGGATCTTCTCTTAATTCAGTGGCACATCTATGCCTACTTCTCGTTTGCCTCTTCCAGCATTAAGAGTCTATATACGGAGTCAGCTCCATAATTAAATGTTTCATCTACAAAAAGGACAGTTCACAGGAAAATGTGGACTCTATTTCTGCCCCTGGATTAGGCTTTGTCAGACATTACATAAGAGATTTGTTCATGTTGGCCTGCTGCTCCTGGCTTTTCAGATAATCCTTTGTGTTAAGTTTCCAGGGCCTGTAGATAATTTAATTTTACATTTTTCTGAGAATGCCTGCATGCAGGAAAGCTACCCTTATATGAGCATGATTAGAAATATTTATATACTGTAAAAATTTAACTGAATCAGAATTACTGGAAAATGTATTTTTTTTTTTAAGGATACATTTTGCTGTGATTGAGTTAAGTCAAAGCCTTAATTACTTTTGAGCTCTTGCCATGCGCTCTCCTTCTCGCCCTTGGTCATGGCAGTTGCTTTGCTGTGTCTGGGTTGGCGTTGGCTGCGATGGCTCTTCCCTTTGTAGCTTTGGTTTAATAGGTTGTTCCTGCAGAACCCAAAAGTTCTAATTAATTGTGTTAACGAGCTTAAACCCTCGTGCGAATAGTATGTTGGGCTTCCTGGCGCTTGTGTGGGCCTGATTCCCCCTGTGGGAGCGGAGGAAGGTGGTTCAGGTGACTGGAAAACAGTAAAATCCTCAAGACTGCAGCTTTGGTAATTTATTTTTAAATTGAATAAGAGTGGAAGTATTGAAGGCAGAAACATTGTGATGAGTGGTCGTCCTCTACCTCAGGAGGGAAGGAAACAGAGAGGTGGGCAATTTTGAAGCCTTCCTTTCCCTCCACAACGCTTTGAGTGGCTCAAAATCCTTAGCACAATAAAGCAGGTTTATTTTGGTTCTGTTACAGTGCTTGGACTTGTAAAGTTCACACTCCTGAGTTTTCTGCCTTAAAAGGGTGCAGTATGCATTAGAAAAAAAGGAGAGAGGAAAAAAGGAGTGAGATGGTCATTTCAGATACTGCCCTGCTTCCCAGGGCTCCAGGCAAACCCTGAGAGCTGCGGTGCAGCCTGCGGCTGCAGGTTCCCGTTCCTGGACGGGTGGTCCTGAGGCCGCCTGCGCAGGGAGCCGCCTCACGGCGCTGCTTCCCGCACGGCACGAGGCTGCTCGGGTCGCACAGGGCTCCGAGGCAGAGCCCTCCCACTGTCCTTGCTCGCCCAGAGCCTCCACTTCGTGCTGGGGTGAGTGCCCGCAGCAGGCGGGGAGGCTGCCGGAGCTGCTGGCCGGACACCTGCAAGGGGCCTGGTTCACGCGCTGGTGTCGGTTCCAGAAAGGCCTGCAAGCTGCTTCGATCAAGTGCTACATTTTATTAAATTCCTGACCATTGGGAAGGAGATTGCAGGGCAGAATTTAAAAGATTGGGAGTTTCTGGCTTTATTTCTGCTCTGCTGATAAGCAGTAATTTTTGCAGAAGGGAAGAAGTAATCCCCTGCAATAAAACCATTTTCATAATACCGTGGGAATGAGTTATTGCTTGAGGTAAGGCATGGTTTCTAATGGCTGCCTGAGCTTTCATCTCTATCTTTCATGGGCTAGTGAGACATTTTTATAGTGCTGACACAAAAAGAGAGCATTTATGTTGCTTCCATTCTCCATCTGTCAACAGTTAGGTTAAAGTGCCACTACAGGAATACTTTTGATCTGATTTCCATTCCAATGTGGTTCATCAATATACAGTATTTGAACCATACCAGCTCTCAGGGTCCTAGTCACATAATTTTTATGCACCACTAATGGTTAGTGAATAGGCAACAAAAGTCTGTCTTTATAACGTGGAGTCGGGTTGGGGCAGTGCTTTCTTTTATTCTCCATTTCTCTGATGTGCCTCCCTTATAAGTTTCTTAAGCACCATAAGTTGGTTTTGAGTGAACGGTGTGAAAAGTCAGGTTGTGTTAAGCTAGACAGCTACGGGATTTTGTTTTGCTCACATGAAATATATCAATAAACACCAATAATTGATTCCAATTTGTGAATGAGGGAAGATAGCCTTGTAATAAGCCAGCTCATCCCTGTCTGACGTGCATTCCTCTCACCTGCTGAGTCTTGGTGCGGCGCTGTGAGCACGGCTGTGTGACTGTGTGGAGGCCTTCGCGGGTGTCCGTGCATGGGCTGACGCCGGCTACGAGGGACCCGCTCCCTGCTCCCAGCCGGGGAAAAGGGCTGTGTGGATGTCCAGAAAAGGTGTTAACGGCAGAGAGCGAGACCAGAAGAGCACGGCCCTCCTTTCCAAGGCATGTTTCTGGGTTTATTTCTAGGAACCCGTTAGGGATTGCGTTCTGCTTTCTGCAGCTGCCCTGCGCCTTTCATGCCGAGTGGTGCCATGGAGGGGGTACCCGCACAGGAACCCGTCCGGCTCTGCTGGGCCCAGCAGGATGTGGACTGTTGGGATCCTGCCAAGCAGGGCAGCGTGTGCAGGTGCAGGAAGCCACCCCGTGAGCTCGTGCAGTGCGCCGCGCGGGAACTGTGCTGGGGTTTCCTGCAAGTGCCCTGGGCATGCGCTGCTCATATGGGCTCCGCTTCTTTCAACCCCTCGTTTTCCCCTAGCTAGCCCAGCTCATATGCAGTCTCCTCTGGATGACTAGTTTCCAGGGGAGGTAGGAATGAAAGATGAGTGACCATGAACTGAATTACGTGGAGTGCTCGGTGACAGGGGGCAAGGAGGGCTTGGTCCCTTTCATGCTGCGGGCAGAAGAGACTCTGCCCCTGTGTGAGCGATTGTAACTCCAGTCTGCATCCACAGGAGATGCTGCTTGAGCTGTTGCAAGCAGTTTTCAGTTCCTTGGCAGAGATTCCTGGCTTCCGGAGGCTTGGTCGTGTCTCCTAGCAGTCCTGAGGGCGCTTTTGGCTGTGGGATTGGGTGCTGTGACGCTCCCTCTCTGTGTGGCTTGAGCTGCATGGTTAGGCTGTCAGTGATGGCGTTGTGGCCTCATGTGCCTGTGCGCAGCACTGTGCCTTGGCTGCGCGTGCGCGGAGACACGGGAGCCCTTGCCTGCAGTGTCGCGCGCGACGACACGGTTGCTGCCCTTGGCTCTGGGTGTTTGTGTGGCCAGGACTGTCCTGTCCCGCTGGTGCGGGTGAGCACGGCTCCCTGCCCCTGCACAGCCGACATCTAGGTCTGAAAGCTCACAGAATGAAGAGGTGAAACCCAAGTACAAAATTCCTTGGAGCTTGGTTTTCATTTCCAATGCTTTTGCTCTGTTTGTGCAGGGATAGGGTGATGCAAAAGGCCAAAGCAACCTGGAAGTGCAGCTATTTGGGAGTCTGAGGCATTTGAGCTGGGCAAGGTTTGGCATGTCCGATACCAGCACTCTCTCTTCTGCAGGTGGGAACCTTCTGTTTCACCAACTAATCTTTCACTGTTCCTATTACAGGAGTATTAGAAACAGGAACGAAATATGAGTGTTGCACCTGCTTTATTCCTATCTACTGCCTTCTGGCTCTTAGCTGTGCTTCTTCAGTGCTCTTCAACAGCTCTTGCTGTTGTCCACCCTCCGTTACCTCCCAAAGCCATGATTAATGGGATACTCTGCTCTGGTTTTGATCTCTTGGTTTTTCCTCTTAGTTCCTGATTATTTTAATTCTCCCAGACCCTTTTTCATATCCCTTCCTCATCTGCCTCTAATTTACAGTATATCATTTCTCCTACTCCGACCCCTCATTTCCATTCCTGTAACGTTCCATGTTCTTTCTTGGAGTCTGGGCTGAGCACACAGACCAGTTAAAATGAAAATATACTTTTCAGATTTTAGTAGCCTAATTATTTTATTTTAAATGAAGCCGAGACATCAATCAGCCTGTTCTCTAAATCCCAGTCACATCAGCAGCTAAATGAAAATATCAGTTATTCTCTCCCATTCCCAGTCCGCTTGCCTTTAAATGGCATTATCACAGCAAATATTAGGAGTTTAGACATGTCCATAGTCTTTTGTTGAGAAGCTTTTGCAAACAAGCCGAGGGAGATGCCTCTGAAATCCTAATATCTCATGAAATAGCATCACCGGCGGGGCGGGCACAGTGAGTGTTGAGGCAGGAGGCTCTCGGCTCCCCAGAGGCTGAGCGCTGTTTTAAAGACCATAAGTGAACCGCAGAAATGGCAAGCGGAGGGAAGGGGGTTTTGCAGACTGGGCTCTTCACATTCCCAGGACTGGTGCTCAGCTCCCTGGCTCCAGGTGGGAATTTGGGAAGGGGCTCCTGGGTTTTCATTGTGTTGGGCAGTTGAGGGCGATCCCACCTGCCCCTGCATCCTCAGCCTTTTTCAAAGCTGTGAGTGAGCAGGGCAGCGGTGACCAGGACAGGAGCTGTCAGGGCTCGGGGAGCAGACCTGGGGGCAGGTTGCTTAAAATCTGTGTTCGCCTTCTGGGGCTTTTTAAAAGGAAAACTCCCCCTCGCTTTTCACTGCTGTTAAGCAGCCAGCGTCCCCCTGAGCTGTGTTAGCAGGTGATACCTTCTGGTAGGGAGCTTTGCTGCTGCTCAGGGGCCTCACCTGAGTGCAAGGGCCTTTGTTTTGCCTTGCTGCCCAAGTGCACGGGAGCCTGGATGTCCCCAGGCCATTTGATCCCAGGCTTCCCTCTAAGGCAGAGCTGCTGTGCAGTCCTCTCCAGCCTGCGAGGAGGGGAGCGACAAGGCCAAGAGAGGGCTGGAGGAGCGTTGTGGGCAGCCGGATGGGCAGCGCGGAGCCGGATAGGGGCAGCCGCGGCGGTGCCAGGAGGTCACCTGTCCCCCCAGACCTGGGGCACAGGTATTTTATTCTGCTTTCTGGCACTGTAAACACACCCCTCATTGGCAGCCTGTACCGGTAGCCACTCGGGATCCCTTTCTGCCCTTCCCTAGGCAGGTGAGTTTTTCACTTACGGTGGAATGGACCGAAAAGGGCTGAAGGTTTTATTGCTTCTGCTTCTCTTTTAATATGTTGTTATTTTTTTTCCCCTTTTCTCATCTGTAAAACTCCAAGAGGCTGAAGACACATGAGAGGAAACGTTTTGAGCTTTATTAAAGTTCTGTCTAATAATAATGAAATCTGCAGTGGGCTTCTAAAGGACACAGATCAGAGCCACTTACCATAATGGCACTACAAAGTAATGAAGATTGGAGTGGCTCTTATGAGATACGAAGCTATCAGGGAATCAGTGCTGGCTGCCAGGCTGTGGCTGGAGGAGAGCCGGGAATTGGTGCTGGGAAAGCTTTCCTCCTCCTGGCCGAGCAGCTTGAAGCCTGTGCTGTTTAGGTTGTGGGACTCCAGGTGCGCACGCTGGGGCTCTTGCTCCCATTAAGACTTTGAATACAGGTTCTAATAAATTTCTATTAAAATAAGTAGTAACCACATTTAATGACCAGTTTGTTTGAGTGTTAACAGCCTGCTAGCTAACAAACTCGTCATTAACTGGTGCTAACTTCTGCTTTCTTGTTTAAATAATCCCTCAGCATCAGTCCTGTTTATATTGGTGTGCACATAAAGCAGTTGCCTCTTTTCAGTTTTCAGCTGAGATTTTTATTATCCAGGTTGGTCCTTTATTCTCTAATTTTTGCCTTTCTCCGTGCTGATGTTTTTGTGCCAGTGTGTTGGTGTGTATAAGGACAGTAGGGTTTTATTTACTTTTTTTCCCCTCAAACTTACCTTAAAATTTCTGCTCGTTCAATGAACTAGGTGACAAATCCCTAGAGGTTAACTCAACCATGGAACATAAAACTCCCAAATCACTGAAGCTCTGGGCTCCACCTGACTATTACAGAATCCAGTGAGCTTGAACCCATCAGAGGAAGCCAAAATCCTGTTCTGTTTTACGAAGATACAAGTACCTTTCTGCAGCTCCAATAGGATGACTTCTGTATAAACTTAGAGCACATTTAAAGAGTCTGCATTCTGTATATTGGTATATTGGGCTCTAGTGGTTATTTATACCATAAACTCTGGCTTAATCGTGTAAAAGAGAAGAGAGAGTTCAGTTCCAGTAAACCCCTCAATGTTAGCCGGTATTCAAACTAAATGTGAGATCAGCCACTCCTGAGGTGGCCAGGTGAGGTGGAGGAAAAAAAAAAAAACGCTAAGGGGAAGGGGTCAGTGTTTTCTGCGCTTCCTCTCTTAACGATTCCAGCCATACCACACTTGCAGAGCAGGGCTAGGCGGGACCCGGGACATCTTCTAGAGCGTCTCCCTACCCAAAGCAGGAGCAGCTAAGCCGCGTCCCACTGGCATGGCTGTGTCCTGCTCCTGGAGGCTGCCTGGCCCTTCTCCTTGTGCCAAAGCCATTCCTGCAGCTCTGCATGCTACTGCAAACGTTCCTGGCTGCAGTACAAGCCCACCGGTTATTAGGCTCTTCCAGACATGCAGCAACCCATGATTCCTCCTTTGTTGTGATGTGTTACAGATTGACAATGTCATCCTGCTCAGGAAGGTTGGTTTCTGCTGGTTCACCTGAGCCTTCCTTTTCTCCCGGGCATGGCACGTCCTGTTTGGGCTCAGCTTTAGCCCTCTGATGCTGCTTGGGATATTTGCTGCCTGGCACTCGATTCCCGTCCTTCATTCCTGCAGTTAACTCTTCCTGCCTAGTGGAAGAGTTCCTATTGAATTTCAACTTTTTTTTTTTTTTCTTTTTTTCCACATGGTATCAGACAGTTATAAGGGGGCTGGTAATCCTGAAATTCCTGTTGCAGCTCTGTGGATGCAGAAAATCTGAGTTCAGATACACATGCACATGTGCATGCACTTGCTATAACAAACACTCTTGAGCAGTTTAGTGTCATTCACTGCAGCTTTTATGGCTTAGTTACTGCCTCTCTCATTAGCTAGTAAAATAGACTGTAAAACTTTCTCTGCGTTCTGTAGGCTGAAGCGGAGGCTGCTTCTCCTGTTCTGGTTCGTTATGGAAACGATGTTTTTATGACTGAGCTCTCTGTTCATCCGCAAGCGGGGCCCTGCTGGTGACTCCTGAGCCCCTGGCCGGACACTGGGTCCCCCCTCCAGGATGGAAGCCCCGGGCAGAGCCGTGCCCTGCTGCTTGCCCCTCTGTGCTTGCTCGGGTGCCCAGCGCGGAGCTGGGACTGGCAGCCTCCTCGCTGAGTCCATATTGACACGTGTATGTGTGTCCCGGGATGGAGGCTGCTTCTAAGCTTTTGTTTTCATTTTTAATTTTTATTTTTTATTTGATTTATTTATCTTATTTTTCGTTGCTGAAACTCACCTTCAGCTGGGTGTGCCTGCGCGCTGCGGGACCGCGCAGTGTGGAGGGTCAGCGATGGTCTTTGTGCTCCTGTTGGTTCTGGCGTCAGGACGGGGAGGTTTAAGGACCTGGTCTGCGTGAGCTCCACAAAGGCCACACGGCGGCTGGGGCTGCTGCAGGGCAAGTCTCCCCATCTTCAGAGCTCGTCTGTATTTTCCGTGCGCATCCTGTTGCCCCACAGGCTGCTTCGGAAGCCGCGGGGCGGTTGGATTTACTGCTGCGGATGAGTGTTGTGTGGGCAGCTCTGTGCCACGTAAAGCAGCAGCCGACTCCCGCTGTACAGAATCTCTGCTGCTTAAGCAGGCTGTCTCGTGAACGTAAACGTTTGCGCTGCTTGAAGGGATGAGTATGGTTTTTACCGGGAGGCTACGGATTTGAACGCCCCACTCCACATTCTCCATTCCTCTTCCAGTGTAGATGACGCGTTTCAGCCATGGGGTGTGCGCAGGCCTGTTGGCGGTGCCGAGCTCTGCCCTGTGCGAACGTCCCAGGAGGCTGGAGCTCTGGCTCTGAGGCCTGCGAGCTTCCCAGCAAGTAACAACTCCCAAGCTGCTGCCCTTCTAGGAGAGTTCCTGGTGTCAATTTTGGGTGTAGCTCAAAGGTCTGGCTCAAACTGCTCCAAAAACCCTTGTGTGTAACGGAGGAGGCTGCCCCCGTGCACCCAGGCAGCTTGACTGGAGTTTTCAGTCCAAGGAGACTTTTAATCCCCCGGCTTCCTCCTCCCTAAGGACGTGAAATGAGGCACTATAAAACCCATCTCTGTAAAGAGTCTCAATAAGAATCTTGAAAGGCCATGTGGAAGTGGAGGCTGTGGTACAACCGTGTCGTTTGGCGGGTCGGTCTGTTCGCTGTTGCTCTGGGTGCGCAGCTGGCTGCGCGTCCCCGCTGCCGGGTGGGAGCCGCGCTGTGTGTCGGGCAGCCGTGGTCCTGCCCGCGCTGCGGTGCCACTGTGTGCACCAGGAGTGGGATGGCGCCTGCTGCCCGGCCCGTGGGGCACGGGGCTCCTGCCCCTCTTGCCGTCCTTGCTCTGGCGGCACGGACGGCTCCCTCGGGCCGGGCCGGTGCACTGGCCTGCCTGGCCGCTCCTCACCCCAGTCTGCAGGGCGCATCCATCACTGTGATTGCAGCCGCACGCGGAGCCGGCGACCGAAGGAGAAAAATCAGCCCAGGCCCAGGAACGATCTTTCTTGATGAATTCTCCCCCCTAAATCGAAACAATTTGCTGGGTAACCCAGCTGGGGTTCATATGCTTTTGATTACTGTGGGCTATTTAGCTTTACGGAATGACATGCTGCTTAATGGACTTTTAATGGTTATAGGTTTCTCTCTTTTCTCTCTTTTTTTTCTTTTAATGAGCTTCACCAGTTTGTTACTAATGCCCTGTAGAAATCTGGCAAAGGGCCAGGTTTGATGTTACAAATTTTCTGGTTTTCATGCCGCATAAATACAACCTATGCAGCCGGTGGGGATGTCTGTGTTCCCAATCATACTCCGACGCCATTAAATAAAAAGGACAAAAAAGCACTAATTGAGTACCTGGCAGTGCTAATAATTATGTCGTGTCTGAGGGTGCCATTAACACTTTGCTGTTCCAGCCTTGCAGGAAGTCCCACCTGCTCCTCGGCCTCTGAGGTGCCAGTTCCTGGGAGCTGGCTGCATTCCCGGGAGCGCCGCCTCCGCGGTCACGGCTGCTCGGGATTGTGTCCTTGTCGCCAAGGAAGCTGCAAACCCCAAACCTGCCGACATCCAGCTAACACGTGAGGGCCTGTGTTTTCAGCAGTGACGCTGCCTTAGCTTTCAAACTGCCCTTCTTTAAGGGCTTGCTTGTTTTCAGGGTGAGCTGCCGCTCACCATGCAAACCACGGCTGGCTGCGTGCGCTTCTTCCTCACCCACGCACCTGATCTGCGGTTGACAGTGTAGGCTGCTCCCCCCCAAAAAAAGCACAGGAGTTTGATGAAATACCAGTTGAGTATGGCAGTTAGCTTACTGAAAGATAGTAGTTGATGAAAATGTTTTATTCTTTCTTTCCTCTTTGCTCCAAGCTCATAGAACTTTATGATCAATCTAAGACAAATAACATTATCCTTAGGAGCAGCAAAATCTAAGATAAATAACTTACAAGTATTTATTTGAATTTTTAAATGAAATTAGTTATTTATGTCCCTCTCATATCCACTTCAGAAGAATATTCCTAGTGGGAGATTAATTTGGCTAAATAATCCCAGAAACAGAAAATCTAAATGAGTATCAGAGAAGATGGAGGAAGTGCCAGGCCCTTAATCTGGGTATCAGTGGGCAGACAAACTGATGCAGACTTCCAGCATAAGAACATTTGCAAAGATGTGCTACTGCTCAGGAGCTGCAGTCAGGGGTCTCGGCAGAAATGGCTGTTATTACCAGAATGTAAGTAATAGTAACGCTGAGTGATGCCTGTGTAACCCGTCTGTGGACAAGTAGAAAGAGCAAAGTGCATTATTCCTTGAGCAAAAGGGTTAACTGCAGGTGCCATTGGAGGTGAGGGTGAGAAATGGGTCTCGCCTGGGGTGGGGTTGGCCCCAGCAGGGCATTGGTTCCTGCCAGGCTGGGGCAGCCGGAGAGCCCTGTCCTGGACCTCAAGCTGTTGAGTGCTCGACCCGCTGTTGAGTACCTGCTCCAGTAGGGATTTCCTAAGCAGCTGCGGGAACCCTGCATTTGGAGTGGCTGATCGCTTCCTGCTGAAGCCAGGGCTGTTTCCCTCAGCGGGAGCAGGTCTCGGTTCCCGCTCTTGGCAGCTGTCACAGCTCCTCTGCCCACGGTCCTCGCAGCGTTGCTGGCACCGTGCTCCTTCTAGTCATTTGTGCAGCTTTTACTGCCCAACATCCCCAGAACGTGAGGCCCTGTCCTTGGCTGCAATCCTCCCTGAGGGATGTGCTCTGTACCTCTGTCTCTGGCAGAGCAGAGCTGTGGGGTGCAGACCCCCTAGGAAATTTGGTTGGGGTGTCCTGTGTGACAAGATGTAGCAGTAGCCACAGTGGGCACAGTGTTATTGCTCGTTTTGCACAAAGTATGGCAATTGCCTGGTGTTGCCGATTGTTTTCTTTCCCTCTCTCTGAAATGGTTAGAATGTTCTTAAAAGCTAACTTATTTTTTATGTTCTGGAAGGACCCTCCTGGCCTCGGCAGAAGGGCGCCGTGCCGGTCGCGGACAGCACAGCCCTGCCAGGGCTGCAGGGGTGCCCCGTGTCCCAGCTCTGGTGCGAGCAGGGCCGCTGCCTGCCCCTCCATGGCTCCTCGGCCTCCTGCAAGGTGGCTCCCGCCTTCTGGGTGCTGGTTTGGATGGCACTGCTTCCTGCCCAGCCTCAGTGTCCCAGGCGCAGACCTGCCTCAGCCGGTGGCCTTGCTGCAGTGCCCAGGCAGAGCCAGGCCCAAACTGGAGCGGCCCTGGTGGGTGCTAGGCACCTTCTTCAAGGTGAAGTGAAAATGGGTGACTTCTGGAGATCCCTGCTTTTACATGCTTGAATATTTTCTCTTTAAAGCTCTGCACACGACTTCATCTGTCAAGAAAAGAAATAATCTGTCACTACGTTGTTGCCGGGACTAATATTCTCTGACTAAACGGTGTGAGTCGTTCATCTTGGGAAAGCGTTGCGAGGGCCCTGAGCCGGGCATCCCCTGCAGCAGGAGGAGAGCGGCAGTGCCCATCCTCCATCCTTCCTTGTGGCGTGCCCGGGGCCCGCTTGGTGGGCAGTGCCGCGAAGCTCTGCAGGGCTCGTGCTGCCCTGGCCGAGCGCTGTCCAGCGCTCTGCCTGGCCGCGCAAGCTGAGTTCCGTGTGCTGTGGGAGGAAGCAGCACTTGGATTGTTTTAGCGTGGTTTTTGTCGTAAAGTTAGAGGCTACTTTTTGCTCTTTCAAAATAGGGCTTATTTTTATTTGATTGAGCCTTAGATCTTAACAGGAAAAGTTGCCAAATAACATTAAGCTCTCTACCACATTTGAGAACAGATGAATTCCAAGCGGCTCTGCAGTTTGCCACCAATAGTGCTCTGGGTTGGTGCCGTTCTCCCATGGGAACCGAGGAGTTCGTAGAGCTTTGTTGGTAACGTTTTACAGGAATCCAACTGCAAACAGAGGCCCTCAATCCTAGAAATGGATTTTCCCTCCTTAGTAGGCGCTCACAGGAGAAAAAGTTCTGTATGTCCCTGAATCAGTACAGTGTCTAGCTGGGAAATGCTGCTTTTCATCTAGGCTTAGAAATAAGGATGCTGGGAAGCCCCAGCCTCCCGCTGTGTTGGTGCCGCTGCCCTTGGACTCTGCGGTGGGTTGCGCAGCCGTGTTCCCTGGAGCTGCCCACAACTTGCAGCTCTGGAGACAGCAGGGCAGCCGCGGTGCTGCTTGCTTGCTGCAGCTCCCATGCAGTCTGGCAACGATAAACAGAAGCCTTTTGTATAACATTAATAAGCTCTGCGCACTTCTCAGCACGGCCTGTTGTCACCAGAGTAAATCATGTGTGTCAAAAGCCCCTATATGTGAAAGTTTGTTTTCATATCTGGCCAGCTTTTCTGTTCAACCTCTTTTATCATCTTGTAATAGAAATGTTTGTTTATTCCTTCAATAGTGCTTCACTCATGATACAGGAACCACTTCCCTGAATAGAGCAGCGCTTTTCTGAGGAGCTTTCTTTGGAATCATTTTGCCTGGCCTCTCCTGACTGTCAGCAGCTTTGAGTCCTGTTTGCACTAAAACAAGAGCAGCAGCTTCATAAATAACACGGGGGGGCATCAATGCCTGCAAGCTGCTTTTCAGTGTAAAAGAGTTTTCCCTGCTCAGGCTCCTCCTGTTTTTTTGTTTGTTTGTTTGTTTTTTGTTTGTTTTTTTGTTTTCTTTAACTGCCTCCCCATGTTTTTGAGTTTAATCTAAAGCTAAATTTAAAGCTAATTTCTGCTTAACGCATAGATCTGATTACCTTTGTGTGCCCTACAGCGCAAGTTTTGAATGAAAACTCTCAGGTTCTGCTATACAAATAACGAAACGTGTTCTGGTGCTACAAATAAATGTATTTCCCTCCATCAAGCTACAGGGATAACATCCTGCCAATAGCTGCGGGTAAATAAAGCCTTGGGATGGAGCAGCCTCTCAGATGCACTCGAGCTGTTGCCGCCTTGTTTACTCTTTAGCTTTTCCTGTGGCCAGCTGCAGATGCCAGGTGAGGAAATCCAAGTGATGATAGAGAGATTTAATGGCTTGGGGTGCCTAGAAAGTACTTGTCAGGGATCTTTTAAATCTGTCATAGCTCAGCTTCAATTTTTGCTCCTGGCGTGTTGGGAAAATTTCTCTTGTGCTTGTTTTTTTAACCCTTTGCCGTCTTTGTGGGTGAATAGGCTCCCTGTTACTTTTCAGTAGCTGGTAGGTGATTTCATGCTGCAGAACAGAATGCAGAAGCACCAGCAGCGACCTGGAACACCAGGGTCCTGGAGCCCCTGCCTCCTGGAGGCTGTGGGACGCCTGGGTATGGGGCGGGAGGCGTCTGGGCATCCCCTGCTGCTCGGCCGCCCGGCCAGTCTGCGTGGGGCCTGGGACGCATCCGTGAGGGGCTCTGCTGCGCTGCCAGGAGCCCGCCAGCAGGGCAGCGCCGGCCACGGCCCTGGGCAGCGCGGGCCAAGGCCCCGGGCAGCGCGGGCCCGCCTGGCTGGGCTGCACTGCATGCAGTGACTCCGCGTGAGCGCTCCGCCTTCCCTCCTCCCTCTGAAAGAATGTGCGGTAACTTCTGGAAAATTTCCATAGTCAAAGGAAAGGGAGGCCTTCATGTTGTGTAGTGTGTAATCTGGATCCAGCCTCATGAATGTGATAACATAGTTTTAGCCTGAACGATTCCTAGTTTTTCCACTTTGCAAATGAAATAAGAGCATCTTGCGCTGGCCTGACATCCCTCCCGGCATGTCCGAAGCAGCAGAGGACTGGGAAAAGGGCTCAGCAGTTGGTTCAAACGCCCCATGCCTCTCTTGTTAAGAGAGAGGTTTGGAAACATTTCCACAGCTCTAATTTCATCTCTGGGAAACCGAAAGGTTAATTGCACAATGTACAGGGGCAAAATAGATTTCCAAGAACATCTGGCACTATATTATTGAGTCTGAAATGCGATTAAGGCCGTTCTTCTGGGATACAAGCTCTTGCCAGCCACCGTGGGGAAGGTGCACAAACTTTATCTGGGTTTAATGAAGACCTGGTGTGTATTTATAGACAAACATGCACGCAGATGTAGTCTTTTTATTCCTCTGCCCATGGCCTGTGGTATGTGGGCTTGGTTCTACAGGCTTTTCTTCTTGCTCTGTGGGGGTGGATCCCACATTATGGGGTATCTGATCTTTTCTCTCTGGTTAAAACTGAAGCTCATGGGATGTCTCACCTGGCGTCAGCTGTTGTCTGCTGGTGATGACCTGGTGCTGCGGGACAGAGTCAGGGGAGAGGGAGTAGGAAGGGACGTGGTAGGAGCTTTTGAAAGCCATGGGCTTAAAGGCAGTTGCAGGAGTTTGGCATCTCCTAAGCCCTGCCTTTGGCTGGAGCTGTTTGGCGTGGGGCTGGGTGGAAACTGCTGCCTGGCGAAGGTGGCAGGGCTGGAGGGGATGTGCAAGGTGCGTGGGTGGCAGCGCGAGGCGGCTCTTCCCGGCCCTCCGTTCGGAGCCCCTGTCTGCGCTGTGATGGGCACTGTGACAGGCGCCGTCCTGCGCAGCCTCCCGGGGCTGCGGGAGGAGCCGGTGAGCAGGAGCGAGCTGCAGGGTCGCACGGTGCAGGGCGCGCAGGCTGCAGCGCCTCGCCCCGCGCGCAGGCCCCGCTTACAGCTTGGCCTGCCCAGCACGCGGCGTCTTCAACGTCGCAGCTTTGGTGGCTCTGCAGCCTGGGGCCGAGCTGCAGAGGGCAGTGTGAGACCGTCCGAGCAGCGGCCGCAGGGCAGGGCCCAGAGGCAGCGCGGGAAGCTGGGCCGGGGCTCGCGCTCAGTGCCCCTTGGCTTCACCTGGGAGGAATTCTCTGCAAGAGGGTTCTCGAGCCTTTGCCCGCCTGCCCGCTTTGGAGGCCGCCGCTGCTGCTGGCGACGCGGTGCCTCTTTGGGGAGGAGGCTACTTGTGCAGGTTCTGGCAGTGCCAGTGCGACTCGCGCAGCGGCCGGGGGTGGCAGCGAGCGGGCAGTGCCCACAGTGGCAGTGGGCCGGAGGTGCCTGTGGTGGCAGCGAGCCGGCAGTGCCCGCAGCAGCTGCTCCCCCGCGCCCCGGCCCAGCCTCCCCTGCCAGGGCAGGGACGCGGGCTCTGCTGCGGCTGCGCAGCCCCAACGCTCCCGCTCGCTGGCAAAGTCATTTGTGAGGGAGCATCCCCTGAGCACACGAGCTGGGGGAAAGAAACTGATCCTCTCTGCCTGTGAAATACAGCGCTGTAAAGCTGCTCGTCCCTCTGCTCCCTTGCTTCCTTAATCGGAGCAGCAGCAAAGCTGCCGCCAGCCACCGTCCTCCCGGGGATCCGGTCCCACAAACTGCATTTCTGTGATTCCTCTTCTGTGCAGTGGAGATCACTCGTGCAGAGCTTGCCCCATGAGCACCTCCTTGCGCTTTTTGTTCGTGTTGATATCCTCTTAGCTTTCCTGGGAGCACTTGGTGCTTGTGCTGTTGCCAAACTCTTCAGAGCCCATGCAGTGCGGTGCAGTCTCCTAGATGCCCCGCACTCCTTCTCCATACTGAGGACGCGTGGGGGGCGAGCCTGCAGCCGCAGTCTGCGTAGTGGCTGCTCCGCTGGGAGCGCGCGGGGGTCTCACCCGTGTGCTGGAGGCCTCGGTCCCTGCCCGCGCCCGCAGAGCTGCCCGGGCGGCAGAGGCGAGCGGCGCTTTCCCTGGCCGCGGGCAGCACCGTCGGGCCGGCCGGCTGGCTTGGAAAAGAGACTGACTTTATCTCATAGAGAGGGGCATTGGAGGAGGCCGTGCTCGGCTAGCCCCAACAGGAAAAGTTGATTAGGCCAAGTGGCCCTTTCCTTCCCCACAATGCCCTTGGTTCCTAACTAAGAATTCACTTTGCAAAAAGACAACAAAATAGCAGCCCTGCTTCCAAGCAGCTGTTAACGCTTTCCTTGCAGATGATGGAGCTGTGGTGGAGCCTTGTGCTGCGTCCCGGCCGGCTCGGCGAGGCGGGAGGAGAGCTCCAGCGTGGGGCTGCAGAGCACGTGTCCCAGGCGGGCTCTTTGCAACAGAGCAGGGGTCCAAGAATCCACTTAAGGCAAAGGAATGCTGCCATGTTAAACCCTTGGCCAGCAGTCTCTGTCCGTTGCCAGCATCAACAATTGCTTTTCCCATGAAAAAGGACATTTTCTGCTCTGGCAACGTGAGTGTTTTCTCTCAGAATGAAAAAGCTGCCCTAGGGTTTGCAGAGGCAAGCGCCTGCTTGGAGCTGGAGGCAGCCGTGTTGGTGCCTGGTGCGGCTTGGCCGTGCATCGTGCCCTGTTCCGTGCTGCTTCCTTCCGTCCGTCCGTGCCGGGTGCAGGTGGCGGCGGTGCCTGCGTCGCTGCTGAGAGCTGCTCATGTGCAGCTCACCCGCTGCTCTAGGGTGCCCTGGTACAAACGAGCAGTGCCCACAGTGAGGGCTTCACCTTGTACCCTCGTAACGTGGCAGCGGGTGAGGGGAGGGGAGGCAGGGCAACTTGCAGTGCAAATGACATCGGTTGGTTGGTAGTTTTTTAAAGCTTTAATAAAAGGTAGAAAGAATCTTGTTTCCTTGCATTAGGACCTTGTAGATAATTCTCTGTGTAGAGAATTACATGGTTAGTGTCTGTGCTTCGAAGAAGAATCTGTGAAGACTTCAGTATTGAGCCAAGTTATGTAGAACTGCCTGGATCAGTAACACTGTTTTGCCTTCATCTTCACTGTTTTGGGATATTTTCCATCAAACTTAGTAGTTAGAGGTTGACTGTTCTTGAGAATAGTCCTACCTTCACGTAAACAAGCATCTTGTTCTCTAGCTTTCACTGCTGTTCTGTGACGCCTTGCTGAGTTGGCGGAGGTATCTGTTCTCTGGAGAATAACCCCTGTGCTAACTCTAAGCTCTTTGGGGGACAGGCAGATGTATGTTTTTCAGGCAGCTTATTCATGATAAAGAATTAATTCAGCTCTGCTTCCAGGAGCTTCTGCAGACTCCTTCCTTTCTTCATTTCCTAAACGGGATGCTGTGTGATGGGGCAGGCTGATGATAAGAGCTAAGTTGCACGGAGTTGCTCCAGAGACCTCTAACGCCTGTTGAATGCACTGTGCACTCCAGTGATTAATTTAGCAACCGAAAGGTATTTTTGAACCCAGTAAAGAGCGGCACGTTCTGCTCACACAGACCTGTCTCTGCAGGGCTCCTCGGAGCAGTCTGCTGACTCTCGGCCGCCCCTCGTTGCTCTGCCCGCGGCGCGTGCGGCTCGACCGCAACGGGAGCCCAGCAGTGTTTCGGACTGCCGGCCCCGCATCCTGCCTGCTGGTCAGCAGAACCAACCTGGTCTGTATTTAGCATCTAAACTTAAATCCATACGGCACCTGGGAAAGGTCATCTTTGTCGTTATCAGAGCTGGCGAATCGATCTTCTTTTTCAGTCAATCATTTGATTTAGTGATCTCTTCCTGTTCCCTAACCAGTTGTGACACCTGTGAATGTATTCATTATTTGTAAGTGTTTGCCAAACGATTTAAGGGAATGCCTCCGGAGCTGCGTGTGGAATATCCCCTCTGCCTAGTGGCTTTTAGAGGCTCACATTTGGATTTGGTTGCCCAGCTCACGCGGTATTTATTCGGCACCCTCATGGGCTGACAGAGCTATTTTAACCTGAGAACAACTAATAACAGGTCTGCAGCCAACAGAACTGACCACTGTCTATCCTTATGTGAAGAGCAGCTGTTCCTTAGTCATCAGGTGTCTTTAGGCTTTCTTGGTACCGCTCTTCTCATCCTACTGCTCTTCTGAAGGTGAAGAAAGGTGAGGGGAGGGAACTGGGGCTGTTGCTGATAGGAAAGGTGAGGGGAAGGAGCTGGGGCTGTTGCTGATAGGAAAGGTGAGGGGAGGGAACTGGGGCTGTTGCTGATAGGAAAGGTGAGGGGAGGGAACTGGGGCTGTTGCTGATAGGAAAGGTGAGTCCAGCGCAGAAAACATCCCGGCTTCCTGCCTGGCTGCTACACAGTCCTTTGAATGAGCGCTCAGCAGTGACTGCTGAGCAGAGGTTGCACATGCCAATTATTGCTGCAGCTAAGAATAAAAATACCCTTGATGGTACATTTTTGTGCTGTTGTTTGGGGAGATTATCAAAGAGGCCGGACTGCTTTCTTCTCTGGCCACAGCACAGTTTGTTTTGGCAAAGTCCTGAAGAGCCTCTCTTAGTATTGACTCCAGTGCTGATTGAAGCGAGCTGTGGCTCCGTCCAGTGCCTCTCTCAGCATTTTATTCTTCGTTAATGTTTTGATTGATTGAATGTTGAAAGCAGAAATGAGGAGAAGGGGCCTAAAGCGGAGCGTGCTCCCCATGGCTGCAGGAGCCTCGTGGCTGTTGAGCTGCACGTTTTCTGTGTGCTGAGGGGCAAGGGGCTCCCCCGCACCTGGAGAAACGAGGAGCTCCCTCCGGACTGCCCCGTGCGACCTGCTGCTGGTCGGGACCCTTTCTGGAGGGCCCTCAGGGACCTGATCCTTGTTCTATCCATGGTAACAGATGCAGTGGCATTTTGCAGGAGCAGCCACATAAAAAGGTCTCAAACAAGGTGTATATTGTGGGCAAACCTACTGCTAGATTCTGTCTGCTGGACACTTGCATAGAAGGCTCTGTTCTTTCATTTATATGATTGCCAATCGGCTGGCTTTGCCATGACCTGGAGACACAGCTGTTCAAAAACAAGAAGTAGAAATATTTTGCATGAATTAAATGGGAAAAGTAGCATGTGGAATCTAGTATAAGAGCATGTGGGGGAAAGACATCCTACAAAGTTCTGCGTCCGCGTACACACCAGGCACAAGGACTGCAAGGCAGTGTTGGCCTGATGGTCTGGACACATCCTCGGCTGGTGATGGATAATGCAACTGAGAGCAGCTGGAGTGAAGGAAAGTGCGTCCCGTTGTTCTGGCCTCCTTTTGAAGCGCTTTCAGAGCGAACTGGGGCTGCAGAGCCACTCCCTGCAGCTGCGCGCGTTGGTTTTTAGGCTTTGGAGCTGCTGTGTGCACAGGGCAGCTCGGCACGGGCCCTGCGCAGGGCCAGGACAGCGCTGAAAGGCCCCGTGTGCTGACCCTGGCTCCAGGTGCTGTCCCTGGCCCTGCCTTGGTGCCACCTGGGCCTCCTGTGACCCGTCCCACGTGGGCACTGGGGAAGCTGCAGCCGTGACCGCAGCAGGATGGGGCTGCTGAGGAGCAGCGGGGAGCGGAGCCGGGTCCGCCTGCAGCCTCTCCCTGTGCTTGCTGTGGGTTGCGCTAGCCGTGGGTGCAGGACTGTAGGGCTTTAAATGATGGGTGCTGTGCGGGTTGTAGCTGCGCCTGGGGACTGCGGGAGCTCAGTGTGCGCTGCATCCTCACGGCGTGGAAGAGAAATAAAACAGAGCTGTGGACTCCCTGGGCCTGGAGGGCTCTGCACATTTTGGTTATTATTTGGAAAGGTGAAGCAGACCCCAAGGCCTCCAGCTCATGTGATCTGGGGTGCTGCCCATCTGCTGCTTCCCTTCAGGCCTCATACTAAGCAGGTAATACTGCAAAAAGGGAAAGAGGAGACCTGACTCTTCCTCAGGGTACCCAGGGCAAGTCTTGAGCAGCTCAAAATACTTAAGGACTCCATTTGATTTATAGAAGCATAGAAGAAAAAACAGCAAGGGCAAACAATCTGTGGCAGCGTTATACTTGGGGAAGATAGAAGCTGTCCCGAGTGTCAGAGAAGCGCAGGTCGGAGGGCTGGCAGCCTGGAGAGGGGTAGGAAAAGCTTTCTGTGTGTCTGCATCTCGATGGGCTTTCCAGAAGAGCCACAGATACTTGGCTGGTGATTTCCCAGCCGTTCGGTGGAAGCTGTGTAAGGCATCGCTTGTAGGTGTCACCTCGTGTGGAAAAGGAAAGAAATCCTCCTTTGCAAGGGGGCCCTGGAACTTCCCTGTAACTGTTTAGCTTGGGTTTGCTGATGGGAAACTTGGTGAGAGGCTGTTTGTGGAGGGTAATCCCGAGCTCCTGCTCAGGAGCCCCTGAGCTCCTCGCCACGTGTCTGACAGGGGCTCCTGGATCCTGTCGACACAGACCGTGTCTGTGCCGGGGGCTGCAGAGCAGGACTGTCCCTCACTGGGGGTGGCAGAGCAGGGCTGCCCCTCGTTGGGAGCTGCAGAGCGGGGCTGCCCCTCGCTGGGCTCCCGGACCCCCTTGGCAGATCCTGTGTCTGTGCCGGGGGCTGCAGAGTGGGGCTGCCCCTCACCAGGGCTCGCAGGCACTGCAGCAGAGCAGTGGCGCAAAAGGACAAGCGCTTGGAATCAGGTTCACTCTGCTGGGAGTAATGGGAGGAGGGAGAGGAAAGCTGAGCAGCATTCCTCAGCCAGCACATTGGAATGATAAATTGCATTAAGGCCCTGAAAAGAACAACAGCTGCACTCCATGAAAAGCCAAATTTATCTATATTTCTGCAGCTGATCAGTCAAAATCATCACTGAGCCCTCTAGTTTGTAATCACTATTTTTTTTTTCCAGAAAATCAAAGTAGAGAGAGGAGCAGTTGGAATTCCTGTATATAGAGCCATCTACTTTTATTTTGCCAAATTTCTGTAACCGGTAAACCTTCATGTAACATGTCCCTATTGCTGGTAACGGTGGGGATTTTCAGTGGAGCCTGGTTGGGAGTAAACATCCTTTCCCCAGGAATTTGTACCAGGGCCTCCTCTAAATAAGCAAGAGCTGCTGCCAGGTGGATGTCCAGCCTCTGCGCTCCCTTCTGGGCCTGTCTCGACACGAGCGCTACCAGGGCACCCGGCCTTCTCCTTCGCGGGTAGCTCTGCTGCATGGACACGAGACGCTCACGGGGCAGCCTGGACTTCGTTATAGCAGCATCTGTACGTCCATGGCACTGCCAGACGTAGCAGGAATTGCTATCTTCATTTAACAGCAGGGTGCAGTTAATAGACTTCTCCAAGGTGTGTTTGGGTGAGCACTATGAGGATTTGAACCCAGCCTATTAGTGGGTTCCTCTCCAAGCTTGCCTTTTTTTCTCCTTTCCAAACCAGCAGACCCTTCAGTAGCCCCTCTCTCCAGCCATATGTGACCTGATGCTTTGTGGTTTGTGCCTGTGGCGGGGCGTCTGGTGCCTGCGAAGAGCGTTTCGGCGCTGGTGGCTGCACGTGCACGCGCTGCCGGCCCACAGGTGCAGGGAGCCAGGCTCGTGGGCAGCTGGAGGGGCCCTTTCTGGAGCGCTGCTCTGGCTGTGCGCTGAGCTGGCCGGGCTGTGCAAGGGTGGCCACAGAGGGCAGCAGGACCGGCCTGCATGGGGCTGCTCCCAACACGGTGCAGCGCCCGTCCCGTCCCTCCCGCGGGGCCTGGCCCTTCCTGGGGCTCCTCTGGCCCTGGCACCGCTATGTCCCCCGTCCCTCCCGCGGGACCTGGCCTTTCCCGGGGCTCCTCCGGCACCGCTGTGTCCCCCGTCCCTCCCGCGGGACCTGGCCTTTCCCGGGGCTCCTCCGGCACCGCTGTGTCCCCCGTCCCTCCCGCGGGACCTGGCCTTTCCCAGGGCTCCTTTGGCACCGCTGTGTCCCCCGTCCCGCTGCGCGCTCAGCCCCGCGCAGCAGTGGGAGCCAGTGGTCGGAGCCTCTCCTTGGCAGAGCGAGGCACAGCACCCGGCCACTTCACCATTTCCAATGTGCACTAATTCCCATCGTTCTGTGGAGATTATTCTACCTTGAATGAGGGTGTACTTGTTTCTTCTCGTGATGGCACTAGGTATACCTTGATGAGGAGCATGTGTCTGTGTATGTGTGAATTTTCCTGTGGTTGCCTTATAACATTAGCCTCCCCAGAAGCTTCCCAGGCTTGTGTATGGAGTGAAAAACCTGGAGTATCGGGAGGGCATTTTCCTTCACTCGGGTGTTTTTCCACAACATACAGCTGTGCATCGCCCTCAGATGCCGTGTCCTTGCTGGATTTGCTCTAGTTGCTGCTAGCGCTCTAGCGCTGCTTTCTCTGCCCGTGCTTGCATCCAAGCTTTCAGCTCTGGTGCCGTTCCGGTGCTGGGACTTTGTGCCGAGGCTTTTGGCTAGTGCTGCGTTCGGTTGGACCGTGTTTACTTTACGTGATCAAAGGGAGGAAGTGCTTGTTTTCTGCAGGGTAACTAAGTTAGAAGCCTATTTTGATTTGTCTGTGTTCATGGGTGATTCAGTCTCGAGGGCAGATTGTAATCTAGGCTGAGCGTGTGCGACGCCATAAACTTCACTGAAGTTGTTCTGACTTATAGCAGCCAAAAATCTGTTTTTTTGTGTATTCACTTTCCACCGGAATTTGAGTGATTGGGCATTATTTGCAGGAATGAATATTCATGGAGGACCAAATGTATGCTGTGTATGTTTATTTGCATTATTTGAGAAGTATGTGTGGTGGTTTGATTGTGTAAGTCTTGTAATCATATCTTGTGATGGTCACTAGATAGCATTATGTTTAAAAAAAAAAAAAAAAAAAAGTCTTGCAAGTCAAATTGCTCGTTTTTTCCCCAGCAAGCTGACATGTCGTCTTCAATGAAAAATGCCTTTCATCACAGCAGCGGTGAAAAATCGAGAACCCAACCAAAAATCATTCAGCGTGTGGGCTGTTACTTTTTCTCAGAAACTTGAAAAGGAAGAAAAGCCACAAGGGTGCAGGAGCCTCGGAGCTGCTGGGACCTTCCTGCAGCACGTGCGGTGCCCGGAGCTGGCATTCCCGGGAGCCCACGGTGCCCGGAGCTGGCATTCCTGGGAGCCTGTGGCTGCGTCCTGCCCGGGCCGCTTGGCACAGTGCCCGTGGGAGCTGCACCCCGGGGCCGCACGGAGCGGGGCCGTCCCGCAGCGCCGCACGCCCCGGGCTCTCCCATGGCCACCTCTGGCTGCTGTCCCGTGGTGATGGGTTTGCCCCTGTGCTCCCACAGCCCGGGACAGCCCTGAGCAGCCTGGCTTTGCCAGGTGTTGCATTTGTTTTGTTTTTCTTGGTGTATTTTATGCATCAGAACCAGAACCCTGTTTGCTTTAGGTTCCCAAACTTGCAGTTACTTCTGCCTGACCTTGCTCTTTGGAGCGTGTGTTCTTTGTTCTGCCCACTTCAGGTGTTAA
Source organism: Nothoprocta pentlandii (assembly GCA_013398315.1). Lineage (NCBI taxonomy): Eukaryota > Metazoa > Chordata > Aves > Tinamiformes > Tinamidae > Nothoprocta > Nothoprocta pentlandii. The sequence goes on along the minus strand of VZSG01000478.1, from coordinate 420,797 downwards.
TGCCTGTGTTTATGTAAATCCATAAATACCCGCTGTGATTTCACTTTTACCACAGAGCTGCAGGCTTCAGGATATTTGAACTTGGAATCTTTAGTTCTTCACGTTCTTCACATCTTTTGTTAGCGAGTAAGTTCTTCTGTTTATAGTTTTTGTTTGTTTTTATGTTTTTGCGCTTAGGGTAATTGTTATTTCTCTGACAGGAGCATTCACATTTGCAGCGACCAAAAAAAAATGCTGGTGTATATATATATAGATATAGGCACCAAGCTTCTATCCATTGCTCCGTTACCTCCCTGCTCAGGAAGGATGGAGGGGAAGCGCTGGGAGCTGCTCGGCCCTCCCTGGGCAGCCGGTCCCTGGCAGAGGAGTGGAGCGGCCCACGGAAGGCGTGCGGGGAGGTCAGCTGCTGCCTTGCTCGGGCACCGCGTGAGGGGCCCCGTGCCCACGCCGAGCTGCTGCCGGTCGGTGCCTTGCAGAGCTGGCGGGCTTGGCCCCAGGTCTGTGGCAATCCATTAGCCCCATGCACCAAGCCTGGCAAAAGCCTCAGCTGTCTGGAACCCCTTTTCCGTTCATTTAGCGTGATAAAAATTTCCTTAAACCACTGCAAAAGGCATTAAAATTAAAAGACCTGTCTCCCTACACTCCTCCTTCAGTGAATGGAGAGGTCGGTTCTGATGGCCTAGGTTAGTTTTATATTTGGTGTTAAGGTGCTTAGTTATTGACCCAGGGATCAGGCAGCGTGCGGTGTAATCGCGTGTGGGGTCGACTGCCGCTGGAGTAGTGGCCGATGCCGAACCCTTGCAGACAGCTCTTCATCGCTGGTCGGGGAAACAGCCACCTTCCAAACCTGGGGCAATATTGTCATGAGTTATTCACTTGGTGCAAGAAAGTGAATCCCTAGCCTGCGTAGTCATAGCCATTTGAACGTGTGCTTCTGAGGGATGATTTGAGGTCCAGGAAAAGAGGCTTTTTCCTTTTCTTCGTAGCTGGGTCTCCACGGTGGAGCTGTGGGTGTTGCGGGGCTGCTGCCTGCTCCGCCTCTGCTGCTCCTCCTCCTCAGAGATCTTGTTGCTGCCCGTGCCCAGTCTGGCTGGCTTGAGTGGCATCAAGATTTCACCCACCTTGCTTTCAGGGAAAACACAGTTCCGTCAAGCTCGCGTTTCCTGTGCAAATTCCATCCTGGGCTCTTATGGAGCTACCTTGCTTGTGGTTCCCAGGGACTTCTGGGGATCTCTGCTCTGGCAAGTGCTTCAGACAGCAGCCCAGCAGTACTACCCTGTGTTACGGGCACCCTCCTGATCTGTTTGGTTTCCTTGATTTCAAACCTTTGATCCCTAATATTCCATTAATGAACGTGCCCCGCAGTGACATGGCTGCTCGCAGCCATGCTGGTGAAGGAGACGCGTGCGTCCTGCAGCTCCAGGGCGCTCAGCAGAGCGAGCGAGTGGGTTCCCGTGAAGGCCGAGCTGAATGTCCGTGTGCCGGGTCACTGGGCGCGTTGCAGCGCTGCCTGCACGCACACGCACCGCGCTCGCTCACGTACCTGCCCCGGTGAGTCTGCTCGCCACGCAGCTCTGCCAGTCCTCCTGTTTCCAATTTGGAGTTAGCCTCCGTAAAGATGAAGCAATAACCTGATTTCAAGTAGTATAAACTGTAGAAAATTAAATCTTTGGCGAGGACTTTGTATCCTGATATCCGGGCTTGTTATCTCGTGTAGAAGGCAAGGGGAAATGAAATGAGGAAACGTATTTATTTGAAAGGAGATCTGCCCATATGCCAACCCCTTCCCCGCCGCTAACATTTAACAACTGCGTTCCAGGCTAGGAGTGCCTAATGGTACTGCAGCCTGCTTGGCCTTGAGGAAGGAAATGTGGGAGAGGGCTGGGGGCAGCGCGCTTTGATTTTGCTAACCTGGAAGAGCTGGATTCGAGAGCCCATGTTCAGTGTTGTGTTTGGTAAAGTGCAGCTTGTGCCGCACGCTTGGTCTGTGCCACTGGCTGTCAGATCTCCGGCAAAGGCTGTGTCAAGATGTCACGTCTAACAAGTGGAAATCACAACAGTCGGCTTTATCTCTTTTGTTTTTCCTCATGCGCTCGGAGAAGCTGCCGGTTTCTGCAAGCACTTCTGTGCGTTTGTGATGCAGATTTCTGGGCTCTCTGAAGGGTTTCACAGGCACTGAGTCCGTCCCTGCAGGGAATTCCACCTTTCAACTCTCTCCGCTGTGTGTACAGCTTTTATCTGATCTGGGTTGTTTTATTAATTAACATCTTTATATAGGGTATCACAGCTGAGCAGATACCTGTGCATTTACAGGGACCTGCTCTCAGCATGGAAGAAGTCTGGCTGTGGTAGAGTAATAATAGGGGAATAAAAATATTTGCAAATGGAGATGAACCCTGGGAAGTGACAGATACGATGAAGGCTAGTGGGTCGATAGGAATTGTATGGTAATTTATTTACTGTAAGACTTCTGGCGTGTGAATGAGAACTGATGCCTGTAGACGCCCTGTGACACCGCTGTGCAGCGTACCTAGTTTCCATTAAACCTGACCTGTTGCAACAGGTTGAATTTGACATTCTGGTGGCTGAGGAGGAAGCGTGACACTGATGGAATAGTTTTTGCTTGTGAAAAACCCCCTGTTTGTATTTGAAGTACACTTGAGGTAAAGTATCCTGAATAAGCAAGGATTATTTAGGGGCAGAATCTCTGAGGTTTTTATTAAACAAACAAGCAAGAAGCTTTGTCATTCCAAGCTGGAAAAGATGCCTTGCTGAGCCAGTAAAACAGACATCAGAGGTATACATATGGGTTACATTTTAATATTCTTTATGTTTTTTATATATATGTTATTATAAGGAACTGTTACTAATTTTAAACTGGATTGGTAAAAAAAAAATATATATTTTTTTCTCTTTTGTCTTTTCTTTTATATTACTAAATGATGTAAATCACTAATGTCAATTTTCTGCTGATTTATGCCAGCTGAGGATCTGGCCATGAGAGCTGTTTGCCCTCCATATAATCCCCCCAAATAGGGAAGGGAAGAGAGGAGGCAGGAATAGTGTCATCTGGATACGTGAATATTTTGGCTGACATACAACCTTGGAATAAGCTCTGATACAAAGATGGAACTACGGGGATTATTGCAGAAACTCTTGAGATAATCCTATAAATAGCAGAGGAATTCTGGCCAGAAGTTGTCTGTTGAAACCATTTTGGAGTGAGACAGCTGTGGGGAAGAGAGGTGAGCGCAGCAAGCGAAGGTGGATCCGCGCTGGCGTCAGTCTGTGGAACTGTGTTCGCCGCGGAGGCTCTGGCCTCGCGCAAGGCCCGTGCTGGTCCCGGGGACAGCGGCGAGCTCGTGTGGCTCCTTGGGAAAGGCAGCAGCCTCCGGCTGGCGTCCCCACGCTGTGAACGGCTGCGTTCGGGCGCTTTGGAGCTGCCGCGCGTTCCCGGCGCCTCGGGTGGGTGCGCGCCAGGCGCGAGTGCCCGCGGGGTCCACAGGCTGCGGCAGGGCACGCAGAGCTGCTCCCGTCACTGCGCGCCCCGTAGCATCGACACCGAGGGTGCTGCTCGGGGTTACTGACACACGTGGGAACCTGAGAGAAAAGATACACGCTCCGTGTTGTATCCAGAGCGTTGCCTGTAATCGCCCTGTTTCCTGCTCAGCTTCCTACAGTGTTTCTCGGCCTCAGCTGCCCTTTGCCTCCCATGTACTGTATTAACCTTCCCCAGTGTCCCCAAGCATCTGGCTGTTGCGAGTGCATGTTGAATCTTGCGTCCCATGGTACCTGCCCCTCATGCATTTACTGACAGGGACTTCTGCAAAGCCACACTTAGCTCAGCTGCTGGTGCTATCAGGCAGTATAAAATAATGATAATCAGAATAAAAATCTGTGGCTTTAACTCATTCCCGGGGGAAGGACCGTGTCCATTTTTCACTCCCAAATGCGATGTGTAAAAGCTGTGTTTCTGTAGCCACATCTCTTTGGCAGCTTTGATCAGTCGGATGGTGAGAAGAGACCTCGTGCTGCCACTGCCGCTTCTCCCGGGCCTTTGAAACTCTGCTGAGTCTTCTGCTTTTTAGTCCCGTGTCTCTGTTGCTGTTGACCTTAAAGGAGCTGTGAGGTGGATCACTTGAGCCCCACTAATGGCGTTAGGAGCAGAACCACTGCACTAGGTAATGTTGTTGGCATTAGTCACCGCTGAAGCAATGGTAGCTTGTGGAGCTCCTAATCCCCATGCACCTCAGCTGAAGTTTTTGGTAGGGGATTGTGTGCCTGCTTGTATACAGATGTTCCAGTGTTTCTTTAGTTTGGTCTTGCTATTAACATCGCTAGTGCAGTTCTGAGAAAAGTGATAGATAGGGAGCATGATATTATGGAGCAGGATGAGGCCAGGGGGCTGCGTGACAGGAAGGGTCAGTCCTGTTGCCCGTCTGTGTTTGTTTATGGTGGTGTTGGCACCATCTGATTACCGGTGGGTTTCCCCTTTTTGTCATCCCGGAGGGAGTTACTGCTCTGGCTTTAGCTGTGTAGGAGGTGGGCAGTCTGCTCAGCTTTCTTGGACTCTCCCTCGTGTAAAGGGAAAAAGCATCAGCAAAGAACCAGTATACAAGTGAATCATCCCATCCAAGGACAAGCTGCCAGGATATGAAGCATGCGAGAGAAGCCCTATCTCAGCTTCACTGCAGTGAGGTTCTGTGGCAATTGTGGCTTAGGGGTCTGAAAACACTAGCAAGTCTGACACACCTGGAGTGCAAAACTTACTGGTGTCCTAAGATGGTCTGACCTCTCGTTAGGATCATGTTTAGGCCCTCTTCAAACACAGGATAATGTTTGCCACAGAAGATCTGGCTTTAAACCAGAGCAAAAATGCTATCAGAACGTGGAGTGGGGTTTTAAATAAGAAATGACTACATTTTCATGTCACTGCCGTGTGGCTTTACGTTTCAATAGGGAGGTGCGGCTAAAAGGAAGAGGCTGTTCGGATGCCAGTGGTGTGCACAGACACATGGTGCTCCTCGGAGCGGTGTGACCCAGGGCCACTGCCCGTCTTGGGCACAGCCGTGTGTGCGGGTGCCCGGCGCCGTGCTGCTCTCCCGCAGCCCCCCGGGGCTGGCGCCGGGAGCGCTGCCCACACAGCCTGTCCCGTGGTGCCCTGGCGTGGAGCGCCCCGGGTGCCTGTGCGGGAACTGCGGGCCCTGTGGGCGGGAAAAACAAGCAGAGTGATGGGCTTAAATGAAAGGTTATGAATAAAAAAAATACAAGCTCTTATATTGTTAGAATGAAATTTTGCTTACAATTCAGATTTCAGATTCTCCATCTCCCTCCCTTTTTTTTCCCCTCTGAAACTCTTCAAAACACCCTGACTCCCTCTCCTTCTTTTTCCCATGTTATATCCCACATGGAACTTCTGCTTCTCTTCTGGGCAAAACCTGACTTGGTGTTTGAGGCGCAAGGTATTGCAAGCAATGAACAGTAGCAGTGCTGGTATTTTGTTCCTAATGCAGAAGGTAAATCTCACCCACTCATAAGTAGTGGTATTATTTGCCAAAGCAAAATTTTAATCAGGGAGGTCTTGGAACAGTGGGGTCACAAGTGATTAGTTTCAGGGAGGCAATGCAACCAATATTTATCACTTCTGAATGATGGCGAGGTCATTCCCCCTAGGCTTTATCCTGAAGGTGAGCTCTTAACAGCTGTAGCGCCATGGTGCCAGGTGCTCTTTGGATCTATAGCTATTGATTATTCTTCATGCAGAAAATTGTCATTACAAGTGCAGGAGAATGGTGTGGGGGGTTCCACAGCCCCTGGAGCTGCTGCAGTGCCCGGCCCGAGGGCTGCAGCACACCCAGACACAGAGACGCAGGTGGGAGGGGAAGTGTTGGGCTCTGGGGAGGCACTTGGGGAGGGTTCTGCATCCCAGGATTGTCCTTGGGTGCACAGCTCCTACCCAAATCATTTATTGGGTCTCGCTCGCTAAACCAGGCTTGGGTAGTTGTGTTTAGACTCTTGAGCCAGTGCCTGGGCGACCTGAAGCTCTATGCGGCCCTGCCTGGTTCTTTAAGTGGAAAATCGCTCGGCCTTTGGAAGCTGCGGACCGAGTGGGAATCGAGTTTGTAACTGCTGCCTGTGTTCCAGCCCATCCTGTAGCCCGGACTGATGCTGGGATTTACCAAAAGCAAAGAATAAGCGTTCACGGCAGCCTAAATAGTATTTTCTTTTTTGCTTTGTTATAATCAAATACTCACCTCTAGATTCAAAGATCTAGTAATGACTAACGGGCGATGGTCTCCTAGTTTAGCAGCAGTCCGTTCAGTAGCTCTTAGAGCAGTGATTACCATCCTTTTTGGGGGGGGGGTATCAATTTAAAGGTCAAGTGCTTTCATAAAATAGGTGATTATCCAGTATTTCATATGTTGAACAAAAGCTTAGCAGGGTTCATTGTGTGTCGGGTTCTTTTGTATATAGCATATACGCAGAGAAATGGATCACTTAATTATATAACTGTCTTCAGGGAAGGTATGTGGCTATGAATAGAAGCTGTCAAATGGGTACTTTGCTTTGTGATATTTAATCAATTACTGTAAGGTTTGCAGGTTGTAAGTTGACTTTTTTTTTTTTTTAAAAAAAAAAAGAGTTCAAGTAAAATTGAAGATACGTTTTTGCCAGCAGCCAGCGTTTGGGTTATAAATCCGTTATTTTACTGAGACCGGGTTGTGTAACAAAGATGAAAAGATGGAGAAATGAACAAACAAGAAGGGGCCACACTGATTCCTTTCTTCTTTTCTTTCAATTTTTGTGCTGTTCTTTTACTACCTGGAAAAAAAATCTGGTTCTCAGACATGTCCAAAATTGGCTAGGGCTAAATTTAGAACTAATCCGAGGAAGTGAGTTTGGGGCTGGTGTTATCCACTCTTAAAGAATGAGCGGACTTTTATCAGTGAAGTTGGGTCCATATAATTGCGGCTAGTGAAATATGTTAAATATGTTCTCCTACATTTCTAACAAATATTTCAGTTTTATTTTTTAAAACTCGTTCTTTTTCTCTCTTGTAATCTTGCTTTCTTGCAACGGAGGAAATTTCTATCTGCAGATGTGATTTACTAGAGTGGTTTGCATGCGTTTGTGGATTTGGGGGGGGGGGTCACATACTTATTTCTGAGGGCATGTCTGCCAATTACCAAGTAATTCCTGTCTGTCTAACGTGGAGGATTTTAAGGACGCTCCCGCTCCGTGGGTTCCTGCTCCTCGTGGATGATGTTCTGCTTGTCCCTTCAGCTGCCTGGCACTGCTGCATCTCCCTTTGAGGGAAGGAACTTGTAGAATGGGGCGGCAGTAAATGAAGCACCACAACTAAGCCGTGGGTGATGGGTCACGAGCAGCCCTGTTGCTCTCTGCACAGAACACTCGGTGTGTGAGATAAGGGCTTCTGTATCAAGTGCAGCTGCTGCTTGGACTTTTGTACAAACACAGAAAACAACACTGGAAAATAAATGCCTGAGTGAGCAAACGTTAGGAAGATTCTTTTCAAGTGTTGTTTGGCTAAATCAAGTGGTTCTTGATTTTTACTTTTATTTTTTTTTAACAGAGTGATTCTCAGAAGTATAACTCCAAATCCGAAATATCCTTTGACTGTTTTAAAGGGTATCTGGGAAATACTTGGGGCTTCTGAAGTGGCCTGGGAGTTGCGACGCTGCTCCCGTTTGTCTGCAAAACTGAAGAGCAGGGAGAGAGGTTATTGGTTTTATAAAATCACAGACAAATATGAAAAAAGGAGAACTCTGAGTTTTCATTAGTGTTGTATATTAATTCCACCGTGCACACTGAAGCTTTTCTTTAATTATTTGAGAGGTGCGTATCAATGCAGTTATTTCATTTGATGTACGCTGCCAAAAAGGTGCATTTGGCTCTCAGTCCCCGCAGACCTTTATTACGTGGTGCCCAGGTGAACATCCCAGGTTTAAACAATAGCATTAGTTATTCTTGAGCTTCATTGCCTTTTTTTTTTCTTTTTTTCAAAGGCTTTTCCTTTCGGCTGCACACATGGTAAATCTTCAACTTCAAGTGTCCTTCTGTGGTGACCAACTAAAATATTAGCAAAATAAATGTTTTATGGGAAAACGTTGGCAGGAGCCCCAGCAGAAACAGGTGGTATTGGGTTATTTCAATATAATGTAATGATGCAGCCAGGTTTCCATCTGGACAGCATGTGGTTGTGTCTACTTGGAGAGTATCAAAGAGTGTGAGTATGCACCAGGGATGCTGGTGCTGCACCAATGTGCAGCTCGATGGCTACTTTACAAAATAATAGTCTGGGTTCTAGGTCCTCTGGGTTAAATACTTTTACTGTCAGAATCTGAATTTCTTCATAAAATATTAAAGATGAAGCAAACCTCTGACATGCAATACCGAGCCGTGTAATTATAAGGCAGTTCCTGGAAGCCAAGTATTGTTCACATTATAGCTAGGCGTTTATTATAGAAGAGTTCATTACCCTTGGAAGCTGAGGCATATTTCAAAGAGAATGCCCTGGAACGGAGCCTCTTTCAGCAAGTGTTACTGTATGAGGTAAAAAAGCCCCAAGCAAGCGGATCAGCAGCTAGGTAGGGAATGGGAGAGGAATTAGTGGTACCTGAACGTTGAATTTTACGTCCGTGTGGGGTGAATGGCTTCCTCGTCAGTGGCTTCAGTGCAGTCATGCTGTTTTGCACCAGACCAGGCATTTTTAGCCTAACATCAGGGATATTTTGGCCAACAGATGCTCCACAAATCACACAGTGCTCTTGGTGACAAAATGCCAGAGACTGTCTCCAGATCTGTGGGTTTTCTATGAAGGGGAGAAAACAAAATAACTGTGTGTACATGGGGCTCGCAAAGCCTGACCTGCGGGCAGGATTTGGCCCGTTGTGTTTAGGGGAAGATCCCTAAGATATCTCTGTAAAATGTCTTTCTGGGTGTGAGAGGGCAAGCCGTGAAAGGAAGAGCAGGGAAAGAGGAGGAAGCTCTGACTCTTAGTGTTGTGGGCAGGAGCAGGGCTGCCCAGGAGCTGTTCCCGTGCGTGGGGCAGCAGTCCAGCTCCATCCGATGGGAAGCAGGGCTGCTGCTGATGCACAGGGCCCGATTCCGCCCTGCCTTGCGTTTTTGGGCTGTTTACCCCTGTCTCACAGTATCACTCAGCTTGGTAGCATTTGACGCCGGGTGCTGTGTCGTTCGCTCTGCGCAGGTGTCAATCATGAGCAGGGGCTGAGGAGAATTAAGAGCAGGCCTTAGGCTGCCGTGAGCTGTGTGGCTGAGCTGGCTGCGCCGCGCGCAGCGGGGCCTGCCGGGCTGAAGGAGCGCCCGAGGCTTGGGGCTGCCGCGCGGTGTCGCGAGCACGACGGCTGCTGTGCTGGGAGCCATGGGCACGAGAAAGCTGAGGCCTTTTTCCAGGTGAAATCTTTTCAACAGGTTGAAAGGGCTTGATGAATTACTCATGTCCTCCAAATTCAGGGTGTTGCTGCTACTGCAGCCATGCAGCTGTGCAGCCTTTTGCCTATTTCTCTGAAAACAAAACCCAGAAATAAGGCGAGCTTGTTCTTCCCAAGGCTTGAACTGCCCAGGTAGCAGAGAGTTTATCCAGAGGCATTTATGAAGGGGAGAAATGGCAGCAAAACAAATTGCTCATGGTTCTTGAAACCTCCCCAGAAGTCTCAAACGAACAACCTGAGGCAGCCAAAGTCTGGAGCACAGAGATGATGGATGTCAGTGCACTGGCCTGTTCGTCTTCATCCTGATGAGGACGCTGATTTAATAGGTTTGGCTCAAGGTTCCTTAGCAGTGTGGACCGGTTTGAATTAGCTATCCCAAGGATGAGGTCAGGACTAAATTGTCCTTCATGGCAGCGTGGTGGTGCAGGAACGGAAGGCAAGAGGAGAGTGTGTGCACCCTGCCATTGCTGGGACATCTCCTGGCCCCCGTGCATTGCTGGAACAGCCCTTTGCCACTTGTCTCTGCAGCCCTCTGGGTCCAAGGTCAGCTGCAGGGAGCTGGAAGGCATGACGGTGCGCGCTGCGAGGTCAGGAGGGAGTTGGTGCATCCCTTCTTGCCCTGACGGGATATTTCGCTCACAGAAATGTGGATGCTTTGGGTCTGGCCTTGGCCGCGCTCCAGGCCGGCAGCACCCAGGGACGTGGCCTCCTGCCCTGCGGTCGCTGCCCTGCTCTGTGGCGCAGCAGAGGCGCCAGGCTGCTGCAGGGAGCAGCCGGTGCAGGGCACCTGCGAGCAAGGAGCGCCTTTCCGTGGTCACTGCCTCGCCACCCAGCTTTGCCACCCAGCGTGGGGCGTGAGGGTTTATTTCTAAGGCTTGTGCGTATGGAGGGGACTCTCTGTGTGGCAAGTTTCCTATAGAGAGCTTCCATTTTCTTTCCAAAATGAGCATCCATCTCTGGCACCACAACAGAAATGGCGAATGATGCAGAGTTTAGCTTTCCTTCTTATCTGGAGCTCAGTAAGTGCTCCGACCAGGGCAAGCGTGTGGGTGGCCGCAGCAGGAGCTGCCCGAGCCGCCGCGGGGCCGGAGGCTTCTGCTGCGCACGGGCTTGTGCCAGGGCTGGGCGCAGGGAGTCCTTGAATTCAGGAGGAGCTTTGGATTCTAAGGCTCCTACTCCCACTTTGATGGATGTGAAGCGCTTGCTATTTGCTAAATGGGGTTTGTGCCTGTACCTGTCGCCGCGGTTCCAAGGTCTGCAGCTGAGAGCAGCCTTGCTTCATTTGGGGTCTGTCTGGAGTGGAGAAAGCCTGGGTAGCTGGCTTCCTCCTGGAGCAGTTGATCAATCCAATGTTTCCAAGAGAGTTTTAATGTTTTAATGTTTCCAAGAGAGTTTTATTTTGCCGCAGCGTCTGCTGAGGGGTTGAGGGGTGCCGTGCCTGGGGATCAGAACATGCGTTACTGGGTGCTGCGCTGACCTCGCCGGGGCTTGCAGCGCGGCCTCGGTTCGGCGGGGCAGTCAGAGGTGTGTCTGTGGGCTTTGCCGTGAATGCAGGCGGTACCTCGGTATTCGGACTGCAACAGGTGCCATGGTTTGAAGCCAGCCTTTCTGAAGGCTCATGAAGCAATGTGGGTGCTGTGTATCATATATCCCCTGGAAATAGCCAGCGTTGTAATTATGCCTTCTCCTGCTGCAGGAGGCGCTAATAAGTATTTCCAGTAAGAAATTTCCATGTAAAGGTGAACCCTAAAAGCAGGGACAAAGAGTTATAGGATGTTATTGTTTGTCATTGGGTGACACTGCAGAACTCCCCATCTTCATCTCGCTGGAGCTCTGTCTGAGTGTTGAAAGACATAATAAAAACAATCACTATATTCTCATTTTTTCTGTGTGAAAAGATGAAGTCATGGCATATGGTCAGCTCACCAGTGCTGTTAATAATAAACCACAGATAATTAAGCACTGATTTATCCCTCCATGTAAGTGAAACAAATTGCTTTAACGGCTTTTGCTGAGGACCATCTAGTCAGATGGATTATGTATAGGAAGTTCAAACTAAAAATTATGAGAGATCATATTTCAGCGTGGTGGAGGTTTATGGTAGAAACAATTAGAAACCTAACAGAATGTGTCCTGTATTCTCTTTGATGGAAAATCAGATATTAATCTGGGGAAAAGTCTAATTCTCAACACAGCTGCTCCCTTTGCACTCATGCTTTTAGTTGGAAAAAAAGGGGAAACATGTTTGAAAAACGGATCATCTCTTATAATAGCAATAATCACCTTGAAATTGGTTGTTACTACAGTTAATGAACGGAGTATCAGAGCATAAAACGCCCTCGGATTCCCCTGGGCTGCAGCTAACGAGCTGTGTGAGAACTGCTGGTCAGGCGGCGTCTTCACCTGGTGCCGCTCTGGGAGCCGCGGGGCAGCGCCGGGGCGCCCGCCCTGCGCCCAGGCCCCTTTCTGCTCCCATGGCTGTTTTGGCTGTGCCCCTTCACCCTTCGGCTTCCCTGTGCACAGAGAAGGGCCTGGCGCAGCGTGGGCACCCCTGCCCGAGCAGCAGGGAGCCCCTGCCCAGGAATCCTGGTGTGTCGCGGGGCAGGCGCTGCTGCAGGTGCAGAGGCGGCCGCAGCGGCACTGGACTCGTGGGCACTGCACGCTGGGCTCGTGGGCACTGTGTGCTGGGCTCGAGCATTCAGCCTGGTGTTTGAGCCGAGCACGGCCGGGCCGGGGCGGGCGCAACCCCTGCTCGGGCTCCTGCTTGAGCCCGCTCTGCTCTTCCAGGGACCCGTTTTGTATAGAGACGTGTGGCTGCGCAGCGAAGCAGCCAATGCTTCAGTTTGTTGCACAGTACTTTGTGTGGTCTGTAGGGTTTCTTTGCATTATTCACAGAATTCCTTGCAAAATCCTTTCTCATCTGGAGTGGCTGCTCTAGTTGGGATGCTCACTGCTGGCTGGGCAGTGAGGGGCTAATGAAGTGAATCTCCTGGAGCTGCCATTGGGTCCACGTTCCTAGAGCAGTAGTTCTTAATCAGAACTGCTAGAAATTTGTGATAGCAGTTTTTTTTTCCTCTGTGACATGTGATGTGTCCTCGACACTAAAAATGCTCATGGAAAAAAATGTTGGTGATTTTGATTAAATTTCTGAGTATTTGATGGGAAAGCTTAAAACATTTTTACTTGGCTGATACCTTGGCTTATAGCACTAGGGAGATTTGTTATGCAGACTGCCCCAACTGAGGGGTGGCCACCCCTCAGCCCCAGCGTTTCCCCGTCTCTCGCAGCCTCAGTCATCCCTGGCTCTTTTCCCTTCCTTTCCTCTTCACAAAACCAGCATAAAGTTAGACGGTTGTAATGGGAAAATTATTCCCAGTGGGTAACGGGAAGAGAGGACAGCGATTTTTTTTCTTCTTCCATTAGTTAGCAGTGTTATCAAAAGCAGCTCAGCTCTGAGTTTCACTCGATCTGAGCTCTCTGCCCAGATTTGGATCTCTCTCTGTTAGAGCAACATAACATTTGGCAGAGTTAGCACATGCCAGAATAACACTCATGGCATTCTCATTATAGTGGCAACCTCTGGGGTTAGGAAGTTTTGCCACTGTCGGCTCAGGCTGCTGAGAGTTGAGGTGTTTGGAGGACTTGGGTGTCCATGAGGTTGTACAGCAGCTCTGTAGTGGCTTTGCAAGGAACAGGGTGGGAAAAAATCACAGAAACAAAGGAAATAAGTGCTTAGGTTTTGCGGGTAACTCACTGCAAGTGTGTGTTTTCCTTTGGTTCAACAGTGGTGAGGAATAACTTCCACCTTTTTTTGGTCCTTATATGTTCCTTTTGCTTTTATAAAGCCTGACTTGAACCTACCAGATCCACCCTGACTCAAGCCGTATGGGTAGCAGTGCTGAGGTCTTTCCTCCCTTCTCCGGTTTGGCTCCAATTTCTCTTTTCCGTGCTTCTCCCTCACAAGGTAAGAGTCAGTAAGAATGGTCTCCCAGAGGAACACTGTGTTCCTAGGAGATACACTTCATATATTTAATCATCTTTGGAGCTTTTATTTTTCTAAAGGACTGAAGTGACAGCCTTTAGAGAATAATTATATGAAACACCATGTGTGAGCGAAGTGTGAAATGTCTCCGGTACCAACCAAAGCTGTAGATATTTTTATTAAATATTAATGCCATGCAGTTATGAAGGGTTTGCCAAGCAGATGTTAAGCTGGTATTTGTAGTAATTCAATTGAGCAAGGAACTTTTCCTGCCATTTTTATCAATGTCGGGCTATACATGACATTTTAAACTAAAAATATAAAATGGAGAGAAAAGGGAGAAAAATAATTAATAATCAGTTTCCATTCATGACTATCTGTTAATATTTCCCCTCTGAGGATTTAATGTTTCTCCTGAATGTTTTTCTTGGAGGCTGATGCTAGTCTGAGCTAACCTGGACTCTGTGCAAATTCTTCCAGAGGGCCCCTCCCTGGAGCCTGGCCCACTCCTGCTAAGTCATTTCTTTCTTTCCTATTTGTAAAATGAGGATCATGATAATAAAAGCAAACCCTAAACCATTCTGAAGACTGCAACCATGTGGGGCTCTGAAAATATTTGTGGCTAACTTCCTTCCTCCCTACTCAGAGCATCCCTTGGTGCTTTAGTATCATAGTGGGATCTTCCTGTACTTTTAGTATAGATTGATTGAACCTTACTGAAGGAAAGCAAAACATCTTAAGATGATTTAGCATCGTAACACATTTGGTTATGTACAACTCTTCAGGCAAAAATAAATAACAAAAATAAAAAGGTGATTGAAATGTCTGCGGGTCAGGTGCAACATAATGAGGCCATTCATGAAATATCAGTGCCAGCCCCTCCTCACAAGTATGACTAATTTACATGGAAAAATACGGTCATGCTTGTACGTTGTGTGTGGTGTCGAGGCTTACGGGCTGTTCTTGCCCGCAGCCAAGTGGGCTCGTCTCAGTTACGTTCCCTGGAGGCGACATCCAGCCCTGCCCCACGAGCAGGTGATCGCTGTGCTGAGGGCGACCAATTCTAGCTCCAGTCCAAGGAGGAAAAAGAATATAATAAATATAATAAATCACAGCACAGCAAAGCAGAGACGAAATGAAAAATCACCAGGCTGGTTTGTGGGTTTGACCCGCCTGCTTATGATGGCACAGGTTTCCCATCAGCTCTGGGGACGTTTATAGGCACTTCTGAAATAAATTGCATGTGTTTAAGGGACTCTGTGAGTGTTAAGGTCCCAGCGCGGTGCCCTTTACCCGCCCCAGACCTGTACGGTGCTCCTGCCATACAGGAGGTGCTGCGGGTTCCTGCGTGGCCAGCCGGCCGGGTCCTCAGTTTGGTGATGGATGCGCGTGTCGGCAGGGTAGGGGAGGCACCGTGATGTTTCTTGGCCAAGGTTAACGGTTCCCTAGTCCTCCTTCTGTCGCTGATGTGTTTTGAAGAAGCCCTTCTTGCTGTGCTTGACATCTCTTGACAGGTTTAACTCCACATGGACATTGGCCTTTCTAGCCCCATCCCTGCATACTCGGGTGAGGTTCCTATAAAGCTCCCAAGTGGCCTATCCCTGCTTCCACCTTCTGTGCGCTTCCTCCCCTTGGAGTTGTGCCAGGAGCTCCTTATCCATATTCTTATCCATATTCTTGACTTCTTGCTTATTGGGATGCACCACTCGGAAGCCTGGAGGAGGTGATCCTTAAATATTAGCCAGCTCTCTTGAACCTCTCTTCTCTCTAGGGCCCCGACCCAGGGGATTCTTCCAAGAAGGTCCCTGAAGAGGCCCAAGTTTGCGTGTTGGGTGCCTGTTTGCATGTGACGAGGGTCTGCCTAAGGCAGAGGCATCTCTAGTGGCATTTGGAAGACTTTTTTTCAGCAGAGGACCGTGGTGCTCACTGGGGACTTGTGGTCACTCCAAGTCTAGCCAGTGGACAAGAGCTGCCCAAACTGTCTCCTCAGCAAGAAAACTGATAGTTGAGGTGGAAAATCTTCCTGCTCTTACTTCATGGAAGTCAGTAGTTGATTGTAGTAAGTTTAAAGATAAAACAATAAACAGGTCTCCTCTGACTTCTGCAGTTGTTGCCACTGATCTATCTGTGTGGACCTAGAAAAGTCATGTACTCAAGTCAGGAAAATGGAGAGGGGGGTTCAGCTTTGCAGACTCACCCTGTGCTACAGTTCACTGCAGGGAATGCAGCAAATGTTGACCAGTAATACCTTATTTAATAAGGTCTCTACCGAATCCAGATGTTGCACAGTTGTTGCACAGCACAGCACCGTGGAGCTGCCCGTGTTTCCTACAGAATGAAGTCAAAGCCTCCTTTTTCTGGCGCGTGTGTGCTCACAGCCAGCAGTGCTGCTTTGCTCTCGGGAGTTGTGCCAGAGACAGCTCATTGGACTTGTTCTCCGTGGTGTTAAGTTTTCAGTGAGTTGTCCTGCTTGATTGGTTTGAGATCAATACACCTGGTTGGCAGGAGGAGAGTAAGAAAGCTATTCATCAGTGTTGGAAGCAGGCCTGGGGCCTGATCAAACTTTTTAAGTTGTTGTTATTGTTGTTGTTGTTATTTTGAAAGGAGGGAAGGAAGGAAGCTTATTTGAGGCTGGTGTTATCCCTTTACCCACCTACTGATCATCTGTTGTGAGGTCAGTGGAGCACTGAGCAGCGTGACATAAAAGCAATGGCAGAGCCCCACGCACGCTCAGTGCCCGGGTAAGGAGCTGCTGCCAGAAGAACCCCCAAGCTTTGCAGGCTGCCTTCGAGCTCTGCCTTGTGCCCAGCGTCTCCTGATCCTCTCGCCCCCTCGGTGCTGGTTGCAGCCAGAAGGGGCACGGTGTGTGGGGATGCTCTGTGTGCCCTGGCAGCGTGTGCTGCACTGGGCCGTGCACAGAGCGGGCTGCTGGGGGCTGCGCATGGCTGCTCACCTCTAGCACTGACACATTCATCGCCCCCTCTGCACCAGTGCTTTGGGAGACAATTGTCATGTTTTACCAGCAGGTTTTCTCCTCGATCCCAGCTTGAGCCAGGTCACTAGCGCTTGGCCAGCATCCCTGGTTCGCTGCAGCTTACATGGTTGAAGTTCTTCACCACCAGCGTCTCCAGCTGCCCCGCGATGGGAACGTGCAGTGCAAGGGTTTGCTGGCTGTGAAAGCTGAACTCCTGCTTTTACCGACCAAATAATGCCTCTGGCAGATACAGCTCACTATTTTTCATTTCACATGGTTTGTCATGTTTTTTTATTTTCCTAGCAGATTGGAAATCGCTTTGGGGTATACGAGGCTGGCTGGGTTTTGGTGCAAAACTTGGAGGCTTCTGTGGGCGGGGAGGTGGAGGGCGTGGGAGGAAGAAGGTGCTTAAACTTTTTTTTCTTGTTGTTTCTTTCTCCAAATTATAACAAAAGCCTAGGGGATTTTCAGGTAAATATCAGCCATCCGTACTCATTTTATCTTGTCCGCCCAGCACTGCCCTGTTGGCAGTGGTTTCCCGCGAGGGTGTGAGCAGTTAGCTTTACGGTGGCATCTCCCCTAACGCAGAGACCCACAGTGCGTTTTGCTGCTTGGAGTCTGCAGCCCCTGGCACGAGGCTGGCGTGCACAGCAGGGACACATCAGGGAGCTGTGGTTATTGCTGATTTGTGTTGATAGCTGAGTACCTACCTGCCTTGGCCCACTGGCTCCAGTGTCAGGTAGCGGAGGGGACAGCAGAGATATCATAAAGCCTCTTAAGTTATAACATTCAGCTACTGAAGTTTAAACAAGACACTAAGTGTGGAAATTAGAAGCTAAGCTATTGATATTGCTGAATGATGAGGAGGGATCATCCAGCTCTCGATGAAGGTTGTGGTCTTTCACAGTAGCTGGGGTAAAACTGGACAGGGGAGAGAATTGGGCAGAGGTGAGAGAAAGCGACAGCCTGGGAAGGCTTTGTCTCAGCAATGGCTTCCCGTGTTTGAGTCAGGTTGTCCCCTTGTCCTTCTACCTGCGTCCTGTGCGTCTAGTTTGGAAGGTATGCTGCCCGGAGCCCGAGGGAGCCATAAAGATTGTTACTGTCTTTCATATATTTGTTAAAAAACATGCTCACTCTGCTGCTGAGGAATTCTGCCCCGAGTCCAGGGACCAGGTCTTCTTTATGAACGGGTTATTTGCCGCTGCTTGGTACAGAAGGGTCATACCCACCTTGCACCTACGGAGGTCACTGGAGCAACCTAGGGATGCAAAGCTGCTTGCGGGCCTTGCTGTGGGGCACCAGACTGAAGAACCTTGCTAAGCCACAGCAGTAACAAGAAAAAAATAACAAAAAAAGAAGACCGTATTTTCCTGGCTGGATGTGGCTTTGTGCTTTAATCTTCATTTTTTCAGCTGAAGTGTTCCAAGATCATCACAAATTGAATCTGAATGAAACACTTGGCTTGGATTTCATGAAAGGATGTGACTAACCTTAACGTTCAGGAAAGAGATGTCTGCACTTATTGCCAAATTTTCTAATTTTAAGGATGCTTTTCCTTGCTGCCGCTGAATTTTCTGCAGGTCTCCCTGTTTCATCACTTAGATAAGGACCAGACCTTCAGGTGCTCTGCACCTGAAGCAGCTTTCCTGCATTAGCAGAATTTTGGGGACTGATTCTGGGCACTGATTATCAGGAACCAGCAAAGCAGATAAACCCCACGGCCTGGTTCCGTCCTCCGGGCAGCGTATCCCGTATCCCATATCCTGTATCCCGGGGCGCGGTGTCCTGCCGCGCGGTGCCTCGGCAGCTGCGGTGCCACTGGTGCCTCTGGGGCCCAGGAGCCTCCTCTGCGGGAGGAATGGGCCTCCTAGGGGCGCCCAGACACGGTGCGGCCCCCAGCGGGGCTCGCGCCTCCCCGTGCAGCTGCCCAGCCAGGCGGCCGCCGGAGCTGGGTTCGGAGGCCAGCAGCGGCTGTTCCGAGCTGCTTCCAGCTCGCAGCGCCGGCCCTCGAGCCCACGGCTTTCCTAGGGAGCGTGAAATACTTCTTGCTTGTTGAAAAATGCTTCACGTTGCCATTTTGAGCATCTATAATAGGCAAAAAAAAAAAGAGCAAAAAAAACCCCAAAATAACTTTTGATTTTCCTAGAGCTACTCAGCCCTATCCATTTGATGTTATTTATTGAAGGCAGATACATTAGCAGTTAACACTGGCTTTAGTTTTATTCTTCTTGCAGCTAATGTTGATTCCAGCTCTTCTGACTTTGATGAAGGCTGGCACAACTACAAAGCTGATTTGGGGAACCTTAGAGGTTTATTTAGATTCCTTAAATGCCTTGGCTTGATGGTATCTTGGGTGTCTGGAGACTTTTGAAGGCTTTTTGGTTCCGAGGAGTGCTTGTCCACGAGTGCAGGGCGTCACTGCAGCGCTGCTCCCCACCTCGCCGCGCGTGCCCAGTGCCTGGGCAGAGCAGCGCGGGAGCAACAGCAGCAGCGGAAGGTGGCAGGTGGGCACCGCACTGCTCGCACCCTTGGGCGGACGGAGAGGGAAGAGGCCTTGCGTGCCTCCCCAGTGCAGGCTGCCGCGCTGGCAGGGTGCAGCTGTGCAGCCCGGGCCTCACCGCCCCGTGGGTGCTGTGGGGCCCGGCGGGCCGTGGAGGCGGGAGCCAGACCCCGTGCGCGGGTTCCAGAGCCTCGCTCGGTCTGGCCCGTGCCCCCTGCCCGGGCTGCGCGCAGGGAGCTCCTCCTGGAGCCGCCTGCTGCGCCGCCCCGCCGGCACGGCACGGGTCTTGCTGCGGTGCGCTGGGAGCTTGCTGCTCCCTGGGGAGCCCCTGCGAGGGCAGCAGCCCTTGGCAGGGCTTTCATTCACGTCACCCACGCACGGTGCTCAGAGGCCACGGTCAGCTGCTTCCTCAGCTGAGATGAAGCTGTTGTGTGGCAGCCTGGCAGCCTTCTCTGCACCGAGGAGGGGCCATCCTCACAGTTATTTACTCTATTTTAAGGTGTGCTGCAGGGCAGATGAGAAGTGTGCCTGGAAGCAGACCACGTTGGGGTCGGCGTGTGACAGACCTCTCCTCTGCGGTTAGCGCAGAGCCATATGGGGCCAGGCCAGGCCTGAGGAAGGAGGGACGTTTTGAGTATTGCACTGAAGGGCAAAGCACGTTCCTCCGACCCCCCAAGTTTCCTTAGATGTCAGCAAGGTCCTGGTGTCAATTAGCTGCAGTGACCACTGGATGTAGCTATTGCTTCACAGAAACACAGCCAAATAAACACCTTTTTGGCTCTTTTAAGAGGTTTGAAAGAGATCACATGTTAATGCAGTTCCTACCATTGGTATCCTTTTCGGGTTTTTATTTATTTATTTACTTTAACATATGTGTCTTTCAGTCCTTTCCCATTGCTTCTTACAGTATGAGTAAAGCCTCCTTTATGTCCATATTTGAAATTTCCCTAGCTGTCCTGCCTATCAGCAATGAAGAGTGCATGTGCTGTCATTTGATACTCTAATAATGAAATGAAGAGTTACCTGCCCATAACTGCACCCATTTCCTGAGGAGGAACAAAAACAGTGCAAATTCTTTCATCTGCCTGTAAAATTGCAGTGCTCCAGAACAAGCTTATCAAGTGCAGGCAGTGACCTGAAGAGTTGGAAACGAAAATAGTTGGCCCTTTTTGTGTGACAGTAATGCCAAGTTAGGTCAGGTGTTAAAGCCTCGGTTAGTTTGCTTGTTCTTGAAGGTTTCTTCTGCTCTGCAGGGCTGAACGTGCGCCGGCTTCCAGAGGTAGCGGGGCAGAGCAGCGGGATCTTGCATGTGCTTTGCACAGGCAATGTGTTTAAGCCTTTGAAAATAGGCTGGATCATAAAGGAGGAAGCACCAAGCCCCTCAAATAGGCCCTGTTTAAAAAGAGTAGAGTGACCAATATCCGCAGACACAATGTTTGCCTAAACTATCAAGCGGTTCCCTTGGAGCTATTGGTTGCAAAGCCCCGTGCCGCGCTGCAAGCGCCGTGTGTTCCTGGTGTTCCTTGAGCTGCGTTCTTCCCTGTGCAAGCGGGTTTTGAAAACTGCAGAGCTTTTCACTTGTATTTGTCAGGATGAAAAGGCAGTTCTGGAAAAAAATGAAAATTTTCAAAAGTTTTCATGTGTTTTTCTACCTGTAGAGAACATACAAGGCTGCTGTAGTAAACATTTATTTTCTTTAGCTTTACTAGTGTTAGCACAGCAGAATGTACGTGTATCATTGGAGCCTAGCAAATGGGGCTCGGAAGGACAATACCTTATTTAGCCCTGTTCTTTTCCCCAAGGCAGGATCAACTAGATCTAACCCTCCTTGACAGATAAGCAGCAAACCTGCTCTTAAAAACCCTCTGTAACAGAAACCCGACTCCGCTCCTCAGGCAATCTTTGCCTTGCAGAGCTCCTCTGGCTGCTCCAAAGCTGCTCCCAGGCCAGGCCTTGCTGTCATTTAACCCCTTGGTTTCTAGCCTGGACGCCGGCCCACGGGAGCCGGCCCTTTGCTCCCGGCAGCGCTGTCCGTGGGCTCCCGCCGTGTGGTTGAGCGGCCCTGTGCTCACGTTCCTGATGCCGGAATTCCCTTGTTCCTTGTGCCTCGGCCCAGGCACGCTCGGCTTTTGGCAGGCAGACGCCAAGTGCCGTGCGGAGGCTGTGGGGAGGCGAAGCACCAGCAGCGCCCGCTCCGCGCGCCCTGGGAGCCTGGAGCCCTGGGGGCGCTGGGGCCGGGGCTGCCTGGCAGCGGTGGGGGGCCCCGCGGACACCCCGACCCGGGACACCCTGGGCGCTCGCCAGGCGGGAGCGTCTCCCGTGAGGGAGGCTCTGCCGCCGTCCTCGAGGCGAAGTTCCTGCCTCCAGCTTGCTTGCGTTAGCGAGAGCAAACACCAACGTGTCTGAGAAATGAACAACTACGAGGGCTCAATGCACTGGCTCTATAATCTGCTGCTTTTTGATGCGGCTTTCTTTTTAAATAACTGTTAGCCTGAGTATGGGAAGGATCTTGCGCTTTTATTTTGTCCCCCTTCCCTCCCCTTTACCGCGGTGCGCTTTAAATCAAGCTGTCCTCTGTAGCTCTGCGGCAAATCTGCACATTTCTGGTTTTGCTCTTTCAGAGGATAATTTCTCCTGTTTAATGAGATCTGAGAATGAAGTCAGGCATGAGTTGGAGAAAGGTCACAGCATGTGCTCAAAGGTATATTAACTACTGTTGGAGCTGGCATCCGTCGACTTCCATGAGGACAAAATTAAGCAGCAAACAGTAAATACTTCCACTAGCACTTTATTACAAGCAGGACCATTTACAATGAATAAGAATTTGAGGAGCTTGAAGGATGAAATGGGGATGTTCGCAAATAGAAGGAAAAAAATCTCACCGCGTAGACTTGGCGTGTGATTCCAGTCAAGGTTAATGGGGAAGCGGTTAATGAGGGGTGCTGAATCCGAAGGCGCTGTTGATGCCATATTGTGTCTTACACAGGTAATTAATGCTACTGACTGCAGCTAAATGGCTCTACCTGAGCACATTTCCTCAAACGGGATCTTTAAATCCCCCACGCTGTGTACAGGAGCGCTCTCCTGATGCTTTACGACTCCCACTGATGCTGAACGGGCTAAATCAGAACCAGTTTGTTCTCTCCATCAGCATCCATCAGCACCACAGGGCATTTACCAGTGGGGGCCCAGCGAGGTGGTGGCTCGTTTGGCGGCGACAGCACGGCGGGCAGGACGCTCCCTCGAACGCTCGCGGTGAGGGAGGACGCCCCAGTGCTGGCCCTGCGAAGCCGCCTTCCCCTTGGCATCCCTCTCCCTCCTTTTAGTTATTTTCTACAAAGTTATTTTCCCGCAAGTTCCGGACACGTTGCCCCAGCGTGGCTGCTGCTGCTGTGCAGAGGAAGAGGCAGCTCGGGGTGGGTGAAGCCCATGAGCCGTCCCGGGGACGGCAGCCCGCGGGGCTCCCCGGCCGGCTCCCTCGGAGCGCGTGCACCCAGCAGGACGGGCCCGCGTGAGCTGCGGTTGTGCCGAGAGCGGGAGGCCGTTCACGGGTTCTGTGGCCAGAAACGCTTCATCTTCCCGTCCTCAAAGCGGCCCCTTGAGTTAGCGCACTCGCGGACTCTGCTCCTTCCGCAAGGAGTGGAGTAGCTCTGCAGTAGCCTGGGGCTGCCACAGGGCCCAGGGAGCAACTTGTGTTCTGCGAGAGACTGGGTGGGATTTGGCTGGGCAGAACAGTGTAACTCAGTAAAATCAGTTTCTTTTCTAAGCCGCTGACTACCAGTTGTGCAGTGTTGTGGGATGACACACAGGCGAGAGGGTGGCGATGGGCAGCATGACGCGGGTCTAAGTTTCATCTGCAGTGGAGTTTAGTCTGCCTGCCCGCTTCTGCCTCGGTAAGCTGGGAAGTGTGGAGACCTGTGTGCTTCCTGTGCAGTCTGATCTTCCCCTGTATTTTTCCTGTTGGATGCTAATGCGTTTTTTTTAAGACGCAGCATGTTTTGAATAGCATTTGGATGCAGTTTCAACTGCATGAACCTAAGTCCTCAGAGAATTTAATCAATTGATGGAGCAGCAGGTTTGGCCCTCTCTATCCTAAACGTTAAGCTAATATGAGGCTCAGCTTAATGCAAAGCAAGGAAACAACCCCCTCGCCCCCCGGCAGCTCTGCCCGTGCACCCAGCTCCCTGCGAGTGTGGAGCGGGCGGCTCTGCAGGCAGGAATGCCTGGGAACCTGCCGCCAGGCTGGCCGACGGGAAACCTTCCTAATCCCCACGCTTTGACTTGCTACGTGCCTTTGAAGCTCCCCTCCTGGTGGCTTCCGAGGCTCTGCTGCACGGTGCATTTTCATCCCGCATTCCCCAGGAGTTAGCACTTGCCATGGAGACCTGCACTTTGTCTTTAAGCAGATAAAAAGAGAGGTCAGTCAGATGTAATTCCCCAACTCCTCGTATAAACAATTTAACCGCTGCAGCAACATACTTGCTTGGAATTACTCCCTCAGATTCAATTCCCTTTTCCTGCACCACTTGTAAAAATGGTTAGTGTCCTCTATAAACTGCTGCTCAGCCAGGTCCGAGGCTTGCTGCGGAGTTGTAGAATAAATGTTAATCTAATACAGGTTACTGGGTCAAATGCAATCACAGGCTTGTGGGAAAAGCTTAATACTGTTCTGCTTCTTCTAACACAGTAAACCTGGATATTATATGATAGGTTAAATACCACTGAACCATGGCAAGAATTTTCTTGAAAGTAGGATTTAGTACAAAGGAAACTACATTGGAATAGTGACCTAGGATTGACTTTGCTCTCTGAGAGCACTCTAAGAAGCTGCGGTATGCTCTGAAAATCATCTCCTCTGAAAACGCTGGGTTCAGAAATTCCTAGGTCAGGGGACGGCCAACTAGAGCATGGATGATTCAGCTAATAAAAGGCTGTGCTGATTTTATATACATGGATATATACTTGCTATAGTCTCTCTGTGGGGAAGAGCATTTTGCAGGTTTTTTTCCCCTCTCCCAGTACTGGCTGTGAAGGCAGCAGGATGTGGCTGGCTCCAACTTTCGATATCTGAGATTGTGTAAATATGCATGTAAAAATATATATCTTTATCACTGCTCTATGAGCGCTGACAGTTGTGCGTTTTCTAACGGGTGTCCGGTGTTCTCCTGTGCTGTCGCCTCCCCTGTCCCACAGTAACACGTTGTCTTCGTCACTTGGTCTCAAGATTTCTTCAGGCCTCAGCGTGGGAGGTGCTGCTAGTGCAGCAAGTGCCTTGTGTCCTGGCTGTAGGGGACACGAGGTGTCACCAGCAGCAAAGGGTCCCCGGCTCGAACCCTTGGCAGGCCCCAAAGTGGATGCACAGAAAGCAGAAAGGGGGCCCCCAAAGCAGAAGAGTCTAGTGTATGTTTGCTAGATGTTTGCGGGGGGACTTCTTTTCCCTTTAAGGAATAAAACCGGCGGGAAAAAAACTGTGACATTTTAGTTGGCCATTTGCTAAGCTCTGCATGTTCTGTGTATTTTAGTGTGTGAACAAATTAGATTATGAAAGGTAATGTATTAGTGATTTGACAGTAATGTGGAATCTTGGAAACATTAATCGCTAATGTGTGTTTCATAATTTCAGCTAAATGATCTCAGTTGAAATGCAAGAGAGGCAATTGAAAAATTCCTTGAGATTGCAGTGAAACCTTGTACTGTAATGCAGATTACTTTGATTTATGGGAAAATACTGTGCGGCAATAGGAAATGTTCACAGCAGCTGTGTTTAATAGTTACAGTAGATGAAATGGTAAATTCATATGCCTATTTATCCTATACAACACAAGCCTCATTCATCATCTTGTGTGACGTACTTTTTTAAAGTAGGGCATAGCACACTACTTTTATCATTTATTATTTGTATTGCAAACATGTCTAGACCCTAACTGAGCTGCGGGCCCTGCAAAGCGAAGCGCTGCCCCGAGGGCTACGAGACGGTGGCTGCCGGGAGCTTAGAGCTCTTCGAATGGGGGCAGCGGCATCCCTCTCGTCCTGGGTGTTCTCACATCTTGCTTTGCCTCAGTCCCAAAGGGCAGCTCGTGCCAACGCACTGGTTTGTAACCTGCTGTTCGTTCCTGGCGGGGCTCCATGGGGGTGAGAGCCGCCTTGATGGCGTTTGAGGGGCACAGTTGGGTTTCAGAGCCAACGCAGCAAAGTTAACTCACACCCGCCTTGCAACTTGGGGGGACCTCTCAGCTGCCCCGCGGGTCTGTCCCATGTGCCAGGGTAACGGTGCGGGCGCTCCAGCTGCTCGTGTGCTCTGCAGGGCACGGGCAGATCAGCGTTAATGTAAACCTCTGCACTGCTGTGCAAACACTGCCTGCCCGTTGCGCCATCACCGGCCGGGCTTGTTCCTCTTCCGTGTGAGACATTGCCGGGTTTCAGCGCGTGAATCCTGGATTGTGCGTGGATTAGGTATCTCTGAAGCCAGTCCTGCTGGTTAAGGACTCCGTCGTTACGAAGCTCTGGTGCTTGCATGGCGCAGCGTTTGTGCGGGTGATCCCTATCCTGCCGAGTGCCTCGGAGACCTTGCTGCGACGTCCCTGCGGCCTGTGCGTGCGTGAGCTGTGCTCGGAAGGGCCAGCAGGCAGGCCTGGACTCCGCTCCAGGACCGCAGAACTGGCCCTGAGGGTGCAGGTGGCACCTGGCCCCTCTGCGCAGGAACCCCGCAGCACAGCCCTGCTTCAGGCCTGGGCAGGGGCCGGAGCAGGGAAAGGAAATCCCCCCGTTGAGGTGACCTAACCCAGCTCGAGGGAAAACAAGCCTAACCCTCATAAAACCAGGCTTCCAATCGAGAAGTGATTACAAAACGTGCTAAAACTGCAATGCTTAGCTACATGTGCCATTTCTGCCTTATTTTGAGCTCTCTAGAGGGTCTGTATTTCCCAAGACAATTACAAAAGACCAATAAATAAAGTCCAGCCTGCCACAGTTTATAAAGAAATTTCAGCAGAAGTAACGTGGACTCTAATTTCACTCTAATATGAAAAAAAGATGTGTTTCTTTGTGTATAAAACCTTTAAAAGGACTCAGTGGGCTCTTCAAGCCTGCCCCCCAAAAAGCTTTTCAAGCCAGTCCTTGAAATTACGAGTCTGTTGGGGACTTGCCTAAGTGTCTTTCTGTGTCACTTGTTGTCTATGCTGCCAAGGAACGGCAGCATCTCTCATTCTCCCCTTTATAACGGGCAGCATTTAGAAGAAAACGGAGGATGCATCTGTATTTGAGCTAAAACCGCAGAAACTTCCCTATCTGAGGTGCAAACGTGCAAAGGGAGAGGAAAGTCTAGTGCTGCATGGAGTGACATTTTCAGCCTCTTTCGGTGCAAGTGCATTCGTTACTATATAGATGGTCGTGTCGCGGGCAGAGGCTGCTCGGAGCACGGGGGGCGCCGCCGTCCTGCGCACCCCGCTTGCCACTGCTCCTCTCGCCACTTGGCCACCTGCTATTAGAAGAATTTCCATTCGCGTCAGGAAAAAAGACACTTGCAGAAAATGCTTTAAAAGCACCTGAAGCGTTTCTGGCATCAGAAATCAATTTTTACTTTTAGCAGAGAAAGAGCAGCGATAAACTCCTCTTGTGATAAGATGTCATTTTGAAATGGAACTACAAAAACTGTTTTGTTTTTTGTGGTTCTTATCACGAAAGGAGGAGATGTGTATTGTAGTTACTCATATCCTAAAAAATAAGACACTCAAGCTGGAATCATGTCTTCTGTTGCACGCAAGCTGAGTTTATTGGTCGCCCCAGCTGTGTTGGCTTTCCTGAACCCCGAGTCAGGGTCAAGGTGTCTTTCCTGGTGCTCAAACCTCGCGGGTCACTGGTGTCTGGGAGGTCGTAGCTGTGCGGCCTTGCCTGGCAGACGCCCTGCAGCCGAACAGCCAAGTCCTTGGATGGCGGCGAAGGGCTCGCGCCTCTGCCTGGAAACGCTTCCTGGCAACATTGGGAATAGCGTTCTAACAGATCTTTTTCAAGGTACAGATCTTTTTTCAAGGTACTTCTTAAAGACGGCCTATATTGTTCCCTTACCTAAAATTAAAGGAACAGTCAAGTCTGCAACCAGGCCTGTAATGAAAACAAGGTATTGAAGAATATATGGGCATTGCAACGTTGAATGAAGATTTTTTATTGTAGATAACTAACAAGCAATATCAGAAAATAAAGCCAAAGCAAACCTTAGCTGTGTTACAGAAACAAATATATTGAGAACCTGAAAATGAGTATGTCAAAAATGTGCGTGCGTAAATGAAAAATGAATGCAACTTGTTTTCTTATTCAGCCTAACTCTTTACGTGTAAGCCAATGTGCGCTGCAGCGGATCTGCCACCTGCCGCCTCCCTGGGAGCTGAACAGGTACTGGCTGCTCCCTGTGAACCAAAACCCAACACAGGAGTTGCTCCCAAAGCCCAGGTACAACAGCCAACATCTGGATTTTTATAGCTAGACTGTGGACAGCAGAGCCAGCTCAAAAACTATATTATTCTTGATAGCCCTGTACTCGCATTGAGACAGGGCTGGTACTTGGTACCTCATGCCAGCTTGCACACATCCCACGCTTGCAGTGTGTGGAAACATCAAGAAGTCCTCGGGCGTGCAGAGGCACAGCCAGCAGGCTCTGCTGTCCCCATCAGACCCACACTGAGTGGTGGCACGGAGCTCTGCACAGGGTGCTCAGGATGCCCATCTGGTGGGGACAAGTCAAAGGACACAAACAGCGTGGCACCAAAGAGTGGTATGTGGGATTGTTTTAGATTGTCTTTGGAATTAGGAAGATAGCTGGTTAGTCCAAGCTGTGGAGCTGCCCTGGAGGCGAGGAGGCTCCGAGGTTGTGTGCGGAGGCGGTATCCTGGCTCCTGCGGCCAGGTTTCCTTTCTCCCTGTCCTTACGCCGATGCTTTCCCTGGT
The DNA here is from genome assembly GCA_013398315.1 of Nothoprocta pentlandii. Classification (NCBI taxonomy): domain Eukaryota; kingdom Metazoa; phylum Chordata; class Aves; order Tinamiformes; family Tinamidae; genus Nothoprocta; species Nothoprocta pentlandii. The sequence continues at coordinate 392,929 of VZSG01000478.1, read as the reverse complement.
CAGCAGAAATGTACCTGTTCGCTCCTTGGAAAACCAATTCAGCACCCTCATCTGTTACTGTGTAATCTCTCAGAATGCAAGATCTAAACCTACTTCACATGAAAGTTTAGTGGGTGACTTAGTTTTCACACACCCATACCATTAAGACTATCTCTAAAAGGGCGTGCGCGCGCTTTCTCTCTCTCTCTCTCTTTCCTGAGCACAGCAAAGACCAATATTTGGGTATACAAAATAGAAAAAAAAAAAGGAAAAAGACACGTATTTTTAGTCCTGAAGTTAAACAAGAAGTGGAAAAGCTTCCTCAGAGGTGTGATAGATTGAGTATTTAAATGAAGACTTTGTGAATGAAAGGAATCCCTGAGGTGGATTCTTTGGATTACAGAGAAGGTCAAATGATTATCTGGATGATAGGTAGAAGATGAATGGCACTGTCTAGCCTTAAAATCCCTGTATTTATTAAAACCAAACAGCACCCAAACAGATTTATAGCCTCCTTTTCCATGGCACTTGAGCAAGGAGGGAAAGCCAGTGCCATGGTGCTGTGTGCTGTGTCGGCCGGGGAGAGCAGCAGGGCTGTCCCTGCCTCCCAGAGGCGCTGCCGTGTGTGTGTGCCAGCGTGCGAACACGGAGCTGTGCCTGGTGTGAACTGCATAGATACAGAATTACAGCGCAGTGTTTTGGGTGTGTTTGGGGTGACTTTGGAGCAAAGTGACCTGGTTGTTCTACCAGTGGCTTGTTGGCACTCTGCGTCACAAAGATGCTGGTGATGGTTTTGGTCACTGCAAACTCTTAAGTTGTTCCTTAAATCAGATGTTCCTTAAGTGAGATGGGTTGTGTGATATTTCATGGGATTCAAATAGCTTTAAAATATCCCAAGCTGAGACCCCAATAAGCAGACACCTGAAATTACGAGCTACACTTAAAAATGTGGGCACCACCTTTAAGCAGAATCGCAGCCTCAGGCAGATGCTGCTCTGTCCTCCTCATGGCGATAGCATCCTAGGAATCCGCCCCGTGGTTTGTTTGATGTAGGGAGAATACAGGGCCCGCCGAGGCTGCTGGAAACCTGCAAATAGCGTTGGGATCTGCAACTTATTTCGAGAAAAAAACTTGTTCTGCCTTCCAGTAAGTGGTAATCTTCTATCACCAGATTTGTGTTAGACCAGTGTGTCTGAGAATCAGGTGGAGACAAATTCAAAGTTAAATGGCCATCACACTCCTTTTAAATGAAGTGTAGAATAACACGCTAGCTCTTCCAAATAATGTGCCTTGTCAATTGAAAACATTTTAATATATTTTTAGGGAAACTTCTAGGACAAGTAAGACAAACTCTCCAGCACTTTATTTTTTGAAGTCTTTAGCAGCTGCTGTGAGTTTTGGTTGTTTCATCAGCGCTGGATTTGGCTGCCTTGTTTGTTGCATTTTGATATCCATGTGATATCCAGAGTGATATCCATGCTCTGGTCAGTCTTACTATCATAAAGTTTCATTGAGGGCTGTACAAATTAATATACAATATGATAGTATAGTACTTTTTTATTGCATATTCTCTTTCCCTTGTAAAGGAAAGACATGGAGCAGGTATTTGTCTTCTTTCTTACTATCTTCTGAAAATACCCTTAAGCTATGACAGAAGATATTGTGTCTTCCAGATGAATGTGGGGAAATTATTTTTATATGCAGTAGTTATATTCCTCATCTGAGAACTAACTGTGTGAAGACGTGTTCCAACATCCATGTCGGACATGGAGTCTCCTCCGGCTGTAAGCAGAGCTGCATCACAGTTGGACTGCACTTGGCAAGGTTTTCTGAGGGGCTCTGAATCCAGAGGTTGGTGGACAGTCATTCTCAACACGTTCTCTTCTTCTTTTCTTGCTCTTATTGCGTCAACTTTAGCTCTATTTGTTTCTTAGAAAAGTCTGATAGTTTATTTAGGGAATAAATATCAGATTTGTATCGGGTTCTTCTCTTAGATCTTCACTTAGCATAATTATATATCAGAAATAGCATCAGAATCACCTGAAGCTCCCATTCGCATCTTTAGAAATGGTTTATAGGAACCCTGAAAGACACTGATGTTATCTTTTTAATATTGTGAGGAATAATCCTATTAAAGAAGAAACAAGGCGAACTGTTATGCCCACAGGGCAGAATTACCCCAAGTTGGCTGGAGGAGGTCGGGTTACCCTACAAAGCGCAATCTGTGCGCCCTGCTATCTTTCCATCAGGGCCTGGTGAATGAGCAATAATTTGTGGATTCTGCTCATCTCTCTTTGCTAACTTTGTTCTGTGGAATTAGATACAACTTTGACAAATTAGAAGTGCCCCTTAGCCCCGCTGTCCCCGCCACGCACAGCCTCCCGATTGTGCCTGTGTGTCTGAGGCTGGGCCGTCAATGGCAGCGCGGCACAAGGCTACACTTTTTAATAAGCACGTCTGTCAGCACGGGATTCTCCTGGCCTCGCAGCCTTCCCGTAATCCTCCGCGCAAGCTGCCCTTCCCTTCGCCTTCCCCGCGACGTGCTGGGGCTTGGAAATAAATATCCCCTTTGTTTACAGCGTGCCCGCAACAAAATTAACCTCTGGGATTAGCTGCAGCGTACAACGGGCTGTGGTTGGTTTTCCCTTACGGCAGAGGTTTGGGATTAAATAACACGCAGGCACCTGCCTGGCCGATGTCACTTGCTCTTACCACCGAGTCCCGAGGTTTAATGGTGTTTTCCTAGCGGACAGTGCCAGCTACCGAGCTCCCTTTTGCACGAGGGCAGCCGGAATGTCAGGCCGTGGCTTCAGGGCCACTGCCGGGCAGGAGAGTTGGGAGCAATGCTGGGGGACGGGGGCTGGAGCTGCGCGTTGCTCCGGCCGCTCCTGACACCCGCAACCCAACAGGCCCGGAGAGGTCTCGGCAAGAGGGTCCTGCTGCATGGGCCCTGCCGCTTGGGCCCTGCCGCTTGCAGCACCCGGCGGGACCGGGGCTGGCCCCACCATTCCCGCTCTGGGCTCGGCCTTGTCCCCCGCACAAGAGGGTGTGCTAAAGGCACCAGCCTGCTGGGGCTGTACATCAGGAGCAAGTTCTTAGCCACACAACTGAAAGCCACAAATGTTTTCCCTGTGCCTTGCATTCCCTGCTCCCGTCCTGATGCGGAGGAGCAATTGGCGTTGCCTGGAGGGGCTGGGAAATTCCTGTATGGTCCTTGGTGAGCTAAAATGGGTGATTGCAACCAAATGAAGCAGTGAAAAGTTACCGTCTACTCATGAGCTCTCTGGAGACGACACTGAGACTCTGCTGTCAATCCTGTGTCAGCAGCGAGCACTGGCGCTTGGCATTGCTTTTGGCTCATGATAGTTCCACAGATTCCCACAGCCTTGGGGAAAACAGGCAGCTGGGTAGGGAAGAGAGGGACCCTGTCAGATCTCATATCGGAAGAAACAGTTTCGATGTGAGTTCACATGCTGTTTTAACACTGAGGAATCCACACAGCTGGAATCTCACCCTTTGTCTGCCGCCTTCAGCGAGACTTGCGGACGCCAACGATCCACGAGCCCCGGATAAGAGAGGCCAGACCTCCCTAGGCCTGGGGATGTCACTGCACACTGGTGCAGCGCTGTGCCCACCCCGCCTGGTCACAGGGGCTACCGGTGCCCCGAGTGCTGCCCAGAACCTCGAGTGCTGCCCAGCGCCCCGAGTGCTGCCCGGTGCCTCGGGCTGGCGCAGGACTGGGGCTGCTCACGTGTAGGACCAGCACCGGGACACCTGCTCGTGACGGTCGCTCCTGCCAGCCCGTGAATGATGTGTTGGGTCTCCAGGTCTCCAGCCTGGCGTTATGATGTGTTGGGTCTCTGTGATTCCTCTCCGTGCAGCAGCCACGCGACGTCCCAGGGGACGTGCCTCTGATCCATGTCTCTGGTGGCCTTGCACCCAGGCCAATGCCATAGGCACAAAGTGCTTCACATTTCGAAGTTTCCTTGGCTTTTCTTTTTCTACTTTTCTTTTTCTACTTCTTTTCACAGAAACATCTTTGGTGGCTTTTCCTGCCCTGCTGAGCTCTTGCACCACACCTGTTTGACTTGCTTATGCTGGGCAAAGAGTGCTGCCGTGAGAAAGGAAACGAATGACAATATTTTAAAAATCTGAAAAGAAATGGTTATCCTGTAACTCCGTTTGTGCACAAGACGGTAGGGAAACTCTCATGCAGCCTGCGCTGTAGATGGTCATTTCACATCATTGGGTGGTCTCAGATGCTGCGAGTTTTGCAATGCCTCGTGCTAGCAGACAGGGTGAGGGCAGCCAGAGGATGACAGGGTTTGCAACAACTCCTGAGGTTTTAAACTATTTGTTTTGCTTCATCATTAGAACAGAAGCTGGGGCTCCTGAGCATTGTGCAGGAGGGAATTTTGTGAGAGGGGCCGGGTTTAGGGTTTCTCTCTTTCCCAGTGATAGAGCAGGCCAGGCCAGGCCTCAGAGATCCTCCTTTTGAAAACTCTGCTGAAATCGATATCTCTGTGAAATGTTCCCTCTTTGACAAGAACATCATATTTTGATCAAAAAAATATTTTGCCCAAATTTGTTCCAGCCGCCTGACCTGGGAGCGGCTTTGATGGCTGCAGTTAACTGCTCGGGTGCGCGTTGGCGCGCGAGCACGCAGCCTGCCGAGCACGTTGTGCTGCTGCTGCCACTGCCCTCAGAGCACCGGCGGGAGCTGCCCCTCGCTGCAGCGAAGGGTTCGAACACGGCCCCCCGGCTGCAGCGAATTGCAGACGTGATGTAGTGCTGATGGCTGCAGCTCAGCAAGAGCAGCACGCTTGCTCGTTATCTCGGCCAGGCTGCGGGTATGTAATTGAACTGGGTGAAGGACCAGGAAATAATGGCAGCATTCCTATAAAAGGAAGCGGAAAAAAATCATGGAAGGCTGAATTTCCATCCTTAATTTTACTGGGCACCGGAGAGCTCGTGAGCACGTGTGATATTGCCTGCTCTTATGGATGTAATAATGAGCCGCATCAAGGTAAATTTAAGCTAAAACTGTGTGAGTTTCTGACAGTCAAGCTTGCAGGCACTTGCAGTGAATCAATTAATAGCTCCAGAATGACCCAATACATAAGCAAAACCTGCAGCGTTACTCCTGCCTTTCCAAAGGCTGAAGGAGCTTTGACCAACTTCTAGTGTATGTGAGGTCAGTTTCAAACAAGCATGAGCATTACAGTCACACCAAATTAGAAGTTCTGCATGATATTTTAATGAGAAACTGGTGTGAAACTTGACTATTTTGACTGAAGATTGCTTGGAGAGTTGGGGCTTGTTCTGACGAGAAATGCAAAGTAGAACCTCAAAGGCTGCAATTCCTTGTGGATGGCAGGGAGTGTTCACACCGAGTTCAAATCGCGTTTCACGTGGCCGTCGTGTTGGGTCCGGCTTTGGCTGCGCCGTAACCCCGCTGGCTCCGGGGTCTGGGGAACCTGGAGCTTTCCTGTCTGTCAGTAAGTAACCGACTGCCCAGCCGAGGGGTCTGAGACTTCACGTGTGAGAGGCAGGACTTGGCTCTGAACGGTGCAGCAGGCCAGGCTGTTCAGCAGGAGCTGAACGCGCCGGGCAGGCCCCCTTGCAGCTTGAGCAGGAGTTCAGGGCTAGCTGCACATCATCTGGGAGGCACATTTGAAAGGGCAGCTGCTCAGCCTTTCTTTCCATTGAAGCCAGGGGGTCCCGTGTCACTGACAGCACAAGGGTAGCGCTGGATCCTTTTGTATGTCAGCTTCGATTAGACTGTGCTTATACAGGGGTTGTTTGAAATCAGGAGCATTACCTTGTGTCGTAGATGCAACGTGTTTGTGGGTGCTAGCTGTGGACACGAGTAGCATGGGGCACAGCACGGGTTTCCTCAGTGCCCTTCGGGACGAGGCCTTCATGTGGTGCCTGGCCAGGCCTCACACGGAGCCGCGACCCTCAGCTTAGCTTACAGTGGGGCAGGAAGAACTGACCGCTTGGAAAGAGTAATGACGACCAGAAAAACTGAGTTTCTGATATATAGTCGCTTCAGATTATCAGTTGCCTTTGAATTTCTTTACAGTTTACATGTTGAATTTTTGAAAATAATCATATGGGTACCGTGAGTTGAGAGTATCAAAAAAACAAAAAAAACAAAAAAAACCCTCCTTCAAACTGTAAATTTGCAGGGAAAATGTATTTTGGCTACCTTGGATCTATTCATTTGCTTTGGTGGCAAACATACCTGCACCAATTTGCTAGTCAAGAGGGAGAGCTCTCGGCATTCCCCCTGCCCCGTGTCGTAGAAGGCCCTGGTGCAGCGTGTTGGGGAAAGCAGAAGCATTCGGCCTTTGAAGACTCCTCTTTCTTTGCATGTTTCATCGTTCCTACTGTAATGTTTTTCTTACTGTGTGCAACTTTGCAGCCTCCGAAGGAGCGCAGAGGATACAGTGTTTCTGCACAGGCATCGTGTTCATGCATGAGCTGAAATGGCAGACCTGCACTCCTGACTGCCCTGCAGCCGCTTCGCAGGCTGGGATACACCTGCGTATGACGCGGTAGAAACCACCTCACTTCTGTGCCAGAGATGCTAAATAGATTTTAGAGTTTTTGCTGGAGTTTTTGACAGAAGGCAGAATGTTCTTGGACAGAACATGCCACTCCGGCTACCAGAGTTTTCTTATAAGGGGTAAGTTTCAATATCTAGTATTCAAAGCACCGCTCTGTGCCACAGAAAACATCTTACAGTGCTGGTTTTACAACATCTGGCCGTACAGTTGCCCCTCTGAGTTATTTCCCCAGATGCCAGAAGTGGCAGCAGTCCAAGAAAGACGCAGTTTGCTCCAGCAGTCGAGCAAGCAGTTGCTCCGGGTGCATCTTCCAGCCGTTTGTGCATTCTGTCCTCACGAACCGGCAGCTGTGGGTGTCCAGGAAAATGCATGGAGATGCGTATGGAAAGTGCCCAAGCTGCGTTGGGAGGCGCCGTGCGTGCGCTGGGGATGAAGCCCTTGGCTCCCTGCAGCGCCGCGCATGGCCCCGTCGGCCGGTGCCCGCCAGCCCTGCGGGGCCTCGCTCGGCGCCTCCCGGAGCTCCGCGCGGAGCGTCCTCGGCGCGGGCAGATCGCTGGGATTGCGGCTGCCGTAACTCATCCCGCCGCATCGCCTCGGCGACAGCGCCGGCCCGCGATGACAGCCTGATTTAGAGTGCTCTGTAACGTAATGAGCACAGCCACAGGGAGAGGAGAATTAGCCAATTACTGTCGCTTAGGGATTGCCTTGTGGGGTGGCTCTGAATTAATTGTTTGGGAGCTAGATTGGTGTCTGATGGGACACTAATCTGGGGACGAGCGGTTAATTGTAACGAGGTTTTGTGTTACGTCCCTCCCTAACAATAAGGCTGTTGTTTATATGTCCAGCAAGGTGTATATTATAAATAGCGATAGGAATAAACTCAAGCTGGGGTAGGTTATTATTAGAGGTTGCCTGGAGAGGGAACTGAGGATATTTCTGTATATTTAGCAGATATTTATCAATCACCACAAGAGGAATTGGTGTGAAAACTTTCCAAAGAGGGTGCCTGTCCTCCTGCTGCCCACAGTGTGTGTGTGCACAAACCCAAAACACAGACATGTCCCAGCTGACATGTTGTGTTGTGACAAGTCATCTCAGATTGTGTCAATCACATTGCCTTATGCTATATTAAGTGACATACTGTAATGCGATTGATACAACGTGAAATGACACATCATCGTGCAAAATATCATCTGGAAAAATTTGGAAACTATGGAGGAGAAGCTGATCTCGCTGTGGCCTTTCAAGTTTTGAGGCTGGCAAAGTAAGGAAGTAGAAGAAACTCCCTAGAATCAAAGCTGCAGCTGCCATTGAGATGCAGGTCAGGTGTGCTCTGCTACCTGCATCTCTTCATGGGTAATTAGTGGGTCACTTTTAAAAGTGCTGTCATTCCTTGGAGGCTGGCAAGTATCTGTGGGTCTGAATTGAATTTCTCTGAACCACTTGGCACATCATTAATCATTAGTGTATCTGCACCGTACGAACAGGACTGCAAGCTAAATGCAACCAGTTTCAGTTCAGGAAGAAAAAAAAGCCTTTCTGAAACAGAGCTCAAACAGACTGTTCCTTTTGTGGTTATACAGTAAGTGAAATCTGAAATACTTTAATGATAATAATAATAAAATACTAGTGTGTGCGTGCTGGGTGACCATGTCCTCGCCTGTTCCCCTCTGTCTGACCCGTTGCTCTTACAGGCTGTGGGGAACTAAGTTGGGAACACGCACTACTAATATTGTAATAGAGCGCTTGTGGGAGCAGTTGCAGAGGGCAGAAATTCCCCGAAATCAAAGAGGAGCCTGACGTGGGCTCAGGCCGTGGGCTCAGCCCGTGTCCCCACGGGGCCCGTGCTGCTGGCACCCGCACACGCTGCCTTCCTGCTTTCCCCGGCTGGGGCCCGCTAAGTTTAAACTTAATTCAGCTCTGACCGTGGATAGTAAAAGATAGAAGAGAACCAAGAGTTTTAAGTGCCAAGACATTGATCTACTTAAACTCTTGACAAAAAAAAAAAAAGTATTGCATTACAAAGATTAACAAAAAGAAGGGTACAATAGTTAAATGTTTTTAAAGTCATTTGTTCAGTAAAGTTTTTAATTTAACAGTATTCCTGCTTCCCTTTCAGTCCTTGGGACTAATGTTTTTTTCCTTCTGGGGAAATAATAGTGGTGATGATGATGTCTGCTTCCCCCTTTGTCTTGAGGAAAAGGCAGGAAAATGGCCCTCAAGGAATGAAGAAGTAGGAGAGAGAAATCAGGGAGAGCTGCCTGCGTGTTGACACTGACCCTAGCCCAGAGTGTCACACTGCATCAGGAGACAGTCGGGGCTTTTGCTCCTGTGCAGTTTTTATCCCCTTTGGCTGTTCTGTACCGCTGCGCAGTACATGTGGGAGAGGCATCAGGTCCTCTGGAACAGCAGGGAAAAGGACAGAAATTAAAATAATAAGAATAAAAATCAAGGGGGAAGAAAGGAAGGCCATTCCAGGGGAACTTTGCTTTTCCTTTCCAGATGTGCCGGAGGTAGCGGGTGCTGGGGAGGTGCTCACACCTCCTGGGACAGAGAAGGCCCAGCAATGTTGAGGCGAATTCCCCAAGTTCAACTTAATTCTGCTAGAGGTAATTGTGAAAATACTTGCTTTGACATTGGTTTGTGTTCATTCCTTTTTAAAGTAAGTTCGGTAAAGAGGTTTGAGTGGCTCCTGTGAATTCAAGCAGTGTGTCTGGCCAGCGCCACGTTGGCCAAATTGTTGTTCTTTTTTCTTTTTTGATACCGTCTGTGTGGCCTTGTGGCAGGGTAGCGTGGTCTGGGGACATAGGTCTTCACTCTAAGCTAACTGTTAGCTAGGGTGTTGTGAATGGCTGCAGGATGAAGAGAGCAAGGTGTGCAAGCGGGTTTGTAAACGGACTGCAGCTTCACTTCCCTGCGCCTCCTCTGCTCTGTCCAGCCCCAGGTACAGCCGTACCTGCATGTGCATAAAAATGTTCGCAGTTCCGCAGTCTTTAACAGGAATTTATTCCATGCTCAATATTGAATGTTATTGTTCCCCTATCAAAAGCTAAGAAAGAAAGAATCAGTCACACAGTGAAGGAGCGGGAAATACACTGTATGGTAGTCCTGTGTCTAAATAAAGTCAGCTTGGCTGGAGATTATAAAAACAGGCAAAGGAAATCCCTGGCAAGGCTAATTGTTCCTTTAACACTCACGTAAAAGAAAAGAGGGGGCACGGGGACAGAGAGGTGCCACTGGGTGCGAGTGGGGAGCGAGCGGGTCGGAGGGAGGCTGCTCGCGAGGGCGGCAGTGCCGGCCTGGCCGCGGCGCATGGCGCTCGTGGCGTGCGTGGGCGTTCGGCAGCATTCCTCGGAACCAGGCGGGCGAGGAGCGATGCCGGTGCCCGCGGAGCCTGCAGCCCACTCGCTGCTCCCTGCTCCGTGCTGGAGAGCCCTGCTGGCTGCAGCGGCCGCTTGGGGAACGGGGCCCTGCTTCCCTGCGTTGCACGCGGGCAGGGTGGCTGCTGTTTAGTGGTAGCTCTTTCTGCTTGCTCAGGGATCACATGTTCACACAAACTGATTTAATAAAGTGATACCGTCTTTTGTGATATTTTTCTTGCATGTCAGGGCTCTTTTTCTGAATGGAGTTCAGCTATGATTATGGCATATATTACCCTGGATCATTTTACTGTACAATCAATACACATAGCCCTATAATAAATATTGACGTTACTTTAATGTTCTACAATGTCCACTATGTCAAAACTATTTCAGTCAGAGGCCACCCATTACTGCTTGTTTCTAACATTTCCTGTCCATTCAATGTGGAAAAAATTTGCTGCTCAAGCTTGTCATATGCTCTGGTTTCTAGAGATGGATGGAGGCAGGGCCCGTGCTCATGGATTAATGCTCCAGGTAGAAGGAACTGGGTTCTTTTCCTCCAGCTCTTATGCGTGTCATTTAGTCTCTTCTGTACTTTTGTTGTGCCTTGCAGCCACTTTTTTAATCTTGTCCATTAGGACTGTGCGCAATTTGGGGCCCTCTCTAGAGGTGTGTCTGTGTAGAGCTCCCCGCAGGAGCACTGGGAGCTCACTCGGGCGTGCGGGCTGCTGTGGAGCAGAGCTCTGTGCGTCCTGACCGAAGCCGCAGCGCGCGGAGCTGCGAACGGTGCATCCTGCACTGCTGCTTTCCTCAGCTTCTCGCAGAGTAAAGGAGCTAGGGAAGGATGGTACTGTAGAACAGTGTTAGCTGATGTGCTCCCAATAGCACGAGCTGTCAGCGGTGCGAGTGGTGTGCTGTCCTGGTGAGCATAGGCAGCTCTTCTGCTCCCTCGTTGTGACGAACTGGTCCCTGTGGCTGCAGGAGTGGGGGAGCTCAGCATGCTCGGTCAGCTGCTCCGCTTTGGGAGCGCTGGCTCACGTGAAGGGCACGGCAAGAGGACCTGATGACCGTCTGCAGGCTGAGAACACGGCCGCGGTCAGTGCTTCCCGGCCCGGGGAACGGTGCCGCCGTCGCCGCCACGTCACAGTGTCTGCCTTGGCACGTGTGTCGCATCAGCACAAACACATCTATCTGTATTTGCATTGCAGAACATTTACATGGCACCTTCTCTCTTGTACAGTATGGCAGCACGTCAGTAACAACTATGAAAAAACAGAGTGCGTGTATGTGTGTTTTAGTCCGTGAAAGAGAGGAGTGATCCAAACTGTGCGATCTTCTGGGCTACCACATGCTGTCTCCATCTACAGTCTGCAGATAGAAGTAATGGTAAATTAGACATTGCAGCAAGGGTCTAAACGGAACCCAAAGTCACTAGGTTGGAGAAGGTGTTAATAAGACCTTCATCGCAGTCCTGTTTTTCTGGGAAGCAGGGATAATGCTTTACCTGAGGTTAAGAGTCATCTTTGCAGCCCATCTCCACGTATGAGGAGGGCAGGCAAAGGAAGGGGGATGTGAAAGGAGCCTGTAAGTTGCAGGGACGAGTCTGTTCCCTTGGCAGCGTGGCTGCGGGTGGGTGCTGGCGGAGGGGCCGCGGGGCGCGCGCCTGCCTGCGGCCGAGGAGGTTTGGGGCAGCAGGGCGGCGGGCGCCAGAGCAGGCTCTGCAGAGCGGAGCCCTCCCGGGCTGCAGCCCGGCTGCCTCCCGGCCACGGCACCTCCCGTGCTGCTTCCCCGGGGCACGTTGTGCTCGGGCCCTGGGGAGCCGTGGAGCTGGTGCCGGCACCAGGATGACACTGTTGGTGCCGTCATCGCTCCTTCCCCACGCATTGCCCACACACAGCTGGCTGGTGGGATACTGGTTACCTGCTGTTACTGGTGGAAAATATTGTTGCGGAAAGGTTTGGTAAGGGGGAAAAATGGAGTCATTGGTAATGTCTGTGCGGTAAGACACTTTGCATGGAATGAATACAGCTGAAGAGAAGAAACTAAGTGTAATGCCAGCTTTTCAGAGTGTAGATCCCTGGTTTTGTTATGTCCTGTTTTGGCAACTTTTCTTGAAGCATTGGATGGAAGAGAGGATAGCTGCCCAGGAGAGTTCCAGTCAGGTCTGGTGAGTTCAGAATGAACGTGCATTTGCATCCCCATATCCCTTATACAACCCACACTTTGTTCTTTTAATATGGCTTGGATGAAAGACTACAAAGGTTGCGGGAGATCCCCGACTTAACCAGGAAATGCCTCTTAAAGCACCTTGTTGATCTCGTCCCTTGATCTGACATTCAGCTCGCAGCATCTGTGTCTGACCTCCCCTCTTGCGCTTAGTTAACTTTATTTGGCATTTTGACTGCCTTCAGCTTTTGTGATATCTAGTTCAAAGAGTTCGAAACGTTATTAGAGCATTTACTGCGAGCCCTGCATTACCTTTTGTGCAAGGGACAAGCAGATAGGGACCCTATCAAAGACAGTGTCAGGAAGCGCGGCTATTCGGTGTGCCACGGAGAAGCCCCAGGTCCCCCTTTTCTCCCTTTGATTTTATGACACTCCACTCTGAGGATCATCGGGTTATTCTGTGCTCCCGGAGGGACATTTTGAACTTACTCCTACTGCGTTGTCGCATTTTCTGTTTTCCCCCAAGCAGTGCTGATCCAACACTTCTTTGCATTGAGCTTTGCCAGCATTGGTGCTCATGATCTGGGAAGATACCTCTGTTTTTCCAAGGCAAATGAAATTCTATGGCCTATTTCTCCTTTGCTACAGGCGGAGGCCAGCAGAGTTAATGTCACTTTTCAGCACCAGAGAAAGTGCTGACCCGGCAAGGGGCCCTGGGATTCGGAGCCGAGTCCTCCAGAGCAGATGGTTTAACAGGGGAGGCCGTTAATCAGCTCCACTTCCTCAAGTGGGATGTTGCACTTTCTAATTTTTTTGGTTTACTATTTTCTTCTTTTTTTGGCAATTGAGTGCTGGGTAAGAGAGATGTAACTCTGTTTTTCCTTTCCAAGATGTGGCATCCAACATGCAGATGCCATTATATTGCTGTTATTTACACTTACTGAGCTAAAATGCCACAGATGTTTATAAACGATTACAACTAAATTCTTCAGCAAATGTGCTGAATGAATCCCATACATCTTCAAATGCTTTGAATGCTTCTCAGTGTGAAAAGCGAGTTTGTTTCAGGTGGACGCAACGATCTAGTGCTGGGATTTAATAGTGGTTACCAGTGGGAAAAAAGAGTTAGCTAAGGAAATCTTTAGTGCAGCCAGACAGGTAGAGGAGTCCCAGGGCCTCTTAATACACATAACCTAAAATGAATTTCTTTCATTTCTGGTTAAGCCCCTGAATACTTGTATAAATGCTTGAAAAGGAATGAAAAGATCTTGAAGGGAGAGAGCATTTCTCTTGCTCCCTGCGAAGGATGCGTAGCTGAGCAGGCACGTGTTGCAGCCGGGCCGCCCGTCAACGCGGGCTCGCGTGCGGGAGCTCCCCTGCGTTCACAGCCTCTAGCTCCTGGGGCCCAGGGAGGAACTGGTGTTTTCATCCAGCTTTGTTCTCTCTAGCCCCTCTGCGTGCTGAGAGTGCCGCAACGCCAGCAGTTCCGGGCAACGGAGGATGGAGAGCACTGGGGAAACTCGTGTGGGTGGCACATGTGGAACAGCCATGAAAAAGGCTTTGGTTGTATTGCATTTTTTGTCCATAAGGCTTTGGAGCCAGTGGAGGGCAGCGAATCCGTGTTCTGCGAGCACGGAGCCCTGCAGTTTCTGTCTCTCTAGTGCACGCCGATGCTCGGGCAGGGATACCTGTCAGGGAAGAGAAGAAGCCTCAGGGATGTCCATGCACATCCTGTGATCCTTGCATGTGGAGTGACGGCCTTCCCCCAAGTTAAGCTGGCCCGGCCAGAACTAGTTAGCCAGGTTTACGAGTCACTGCTGACGTAGGCTGAGCTGGCCTGGGTGCCTTGGCCATCCTGTGCCGTGGGTAGTATTTCCTGAATCCACCCGTGTTGGAGCATCTTCCTACCCAAAACAGCACACGTTCTGGGGACATGCATGGCATAAATCCATATAAAGACTGTGTGGGAGGCAGGTATTACACTTATGTCTCCTTGTGTCCCAGCCTAGTGCATTAATACGTGGCCACTCTTCTTTCGTAACTAAACTTAGATTGAAGCAGCTCTTTATCCGAGCGAATAGCTGGTGCCCATGTTTCCGAGCTAGCTCTGCTCCTGGATGTGAATTCTGTCCAATGTTTTCAGTCCGTTAGAGAGACTAAAAATGCCCAAGGGTTTGTGTCTCACTCGACCCGTTCGTGGCTCCGTGGCCCCTGGCGTGGCCTCCTCGCTGAGGTGCCTGAGGCAGTGACTTGTTATCTTAGGACCTGTCCTGAGCCAGATTAGCCTTGAAAAGCAGGAGCAGTGAAAATGTAATGGACCTAGCAAAGAGCTAGCCCCTGTAAGAGAGGTCAGTTTGATCCTGAATGTGTTTGGGGCTGTTTTGATCTCTCCTGTTACATTTTGCTTCCACTTTTTCCAGTCTCTCTGCAGTTTTATGGAGCAGAGGCAAACTGTAAAAAGCCACTAACGTGAAGGCCTTTGAGGTGCTTGGCAGAAACAGAGATTAAACAGATGGGGATTTGAGGAGGCTGGTGTGGGGAGCACGGGGAGCAGGAGGAGGAGGTGTTTGCTGGGAGCTGGGTGCCTCTTGATGTACTCGCCGCGTGCGCCCTAGCTGTGAGCCCAGCAAGGAGGGGGCTCTGCAGGGGCCCTCACCTCTTAGCTCTTCCTTTTGTTGCCGTGCAAACGAGTCCAAGCCTACATGAAATAATCATCTCGGCTAACCAGGCATTGCTGGCATGCGCGGGTCTGTCCTCGGAGACTCCTTGGGAAGGGATCTCGTGTGAAAGCCAAGGAAGTCCTTCAGCTGACAGCAGCTGAACCTGTGTGTCAAAATAAACATTGAGAGACTTGCCACATATGGACCTTTTTAGAAAACAATGCTCGGTCTTGTAGTATTGAAGTCAAAGGGGGGTATCTGTTGACTCAAATGGCAGCGGAATCTTGCTCTAAATCTCTAGGCAGCTTGAAGCCTTTGCCAAGAATATCCCAAAATACCATTTCTGCTTCATAACGGAGGGGCCTTTTTAGCACTCTGATGCCACGGTGGAGACTGTTTCCTCTCTCAGTCCCCTGAAAGCCAAGATCGTGAAGAAACTAGGCAGAAATCTCAATTTGGGTCAAATGACCTGTGTAATTTTAATATTTACAATAGATTGTAGAAAACCATATACTAATGACTTTATATTTCCTTAACTTAGAGACAGCCAAAGAGTATTTGTATTTGAAATATGGCATGAAATATTCCCAATCGCTGTCCTAAATAAACACAAGAGTGTTTGCGTTACCTTTTAACCTGCAGCAGATTAAAGTGCTCCTTAGCTATTGGCTATGAGTGAAACCAAGATCAATCTCTATAATTCTACAAGCCATCGTTTAAATATGTTCTGACTGTGTTTTTATATATTAATCACAGCAGATTATAAGGCACATGCCATACCGTGCATATTTCTTGCAATCAGAATAGAACTGTCTGCAGTTCTCATTGTGAAATTATGGAATGGACTGAATCATAAAAAAAAAAAAAAAACAGGAAAATCTGCTATTTCAGGACAGCTGTTCAGTATTTTTGGACAGATGACTTTTTTTTAAAACAAAAATAAAGCATGGATATTTTTT
The DNA here is from genome assembly GCA_013398315.1 of Nothoprocta pentlandii. Lineage (NCBI taxonomy): Eukaryota > Metazoa > Chordata > Aves > Tinamiformes > Tinamidae > Nothoprocta > Nothoprocta pentlandii. The sequence continues at coordinate 377,231 of VZSG01000478.1, read as the reverse complement.
TTTTGACTAGAAATAGCGAGCCAAATTCATTAAGAGGATAATTTCAATTTGCAAAATAGATCATTTCCTTTCTTCCCAAATTTTGCTGAGCAAACAACATTCCTTATTGCTATTCCCCAGACTTCTTTTTGAGTTTCCACATGCAGGCCCAGCAATAATATCCTATTTTCAGACATCAGTGTCCGGAAAGAAGGAAAGGGCTGGCTGCAGTTGTAGCATCGCGTGCTGTGGCTCTCTGTGCTCTCCCCGTCTATCACCTCATGGGAAGGTGACCATGTGTCGAGGGGCACCTTGCTGGTGTTGAGAGCGTGTCCGCCGTTGTCACAGGTGTGGAGGACGTTGGTAGCAGATATCCCGGTGCATACAAATGGTCCAGGGCAACCACTGACATCTAACAGTGGAAGCATTTTTAATAACTAACTCAGTCTGTACGAGTGCATCCCCGTTGGTTAATTTCCTTGCAGGAGTTTGTTTTGTTCCCAGGCTGGCGTGACCTTGTGGGGTTTGGGTGCTCTGATCTGCCTTGACAGTTCTGTCTCTCGTTTAGGGGAGATGTAGGGCATGCTCACTTATGTCCCTGTTTTCCTTCTGTGCTCTGCTGTGTTGAGAATGTTATGGTTCAGGCAGGGGACTCCCTCTCTTCCGTGCAGAAGACAGGGTGGGAAGGTCGTGTTCCTAAAGATAGGTGCGCTTAGAAAGAGCTTTCTCCCTTGGTCTGAAGGAGCATCACGGAGAGGTTCAGAAAGTGCTTGCAGAGATCCCTTGTCTCCTTAGAGCTGTAAGAAAGTCACTGCCGGCTCCCCGTCGTCTAATGGCATCTCATGCCATGGAGGAATAAGCTCTGAGCTGGGCTGCTCTGCCCTGTGAGGCTGCAAGGCGTTTTGTGGGAGTGAGGCAAGGAAAGAGAAGGATAACCCCTAAACTGCAGGAGTGAACACTAAATCTCTGCCAGCAGAGCAGTGGGGCAAGGAACGTGGTGCTGCTTCATGCCCGTAGCTTGTGGTCTGTGTTGCATGCCAGCTGACCATTGCCTTATGCTGCATTGCACTACTGCACTGGCAACGGTGTCCTGGATATTAGGATTACCACAGTGCTTTCATGAGCTGAATCTTGGAAAGGACAGTACATTCATTGCTGGCATGTGCCTCACACGGCTCCCAACAAAATGCTTTCAGAAACATGTGGTTAGGGAATGTGGAAATGAATGTTTAAAGAGCAAACTGTGTACAAGCTTGTTGAATTGTAGCGTGGGTTATCTGGTGCCCAGTTCTGCAAGATCCCAAACGCATCCAAGTCCCCCCTGCTCCTGTTGGGATCCTGGGAGGCTGAGGATACCCAGCTGCTTCCAGGGCCTGGCTTTAGCAGTCAGAATAGCACACTGCATGGCTTCCTCTTGCTGTGGTTCATGAGAACATTGCTGTGGCACTCACTCGAATGGGGATCTTTTGTGCAGAAGTGGTTCATTACAGCCGTATTCTTGGAAGAGGACTCTGAAGGTTCACAGTTCAAGTCTTGGCTTGTAGGCTGCCTCAAAGGTAAAAGAGCTTCTCAAATGGTTGAATGGCACCTCCCACAAAGCGCCTCAGGTTTTTGTTTTGTGTTTGTTTTTCATTAAATTTTATCAAAAAAAAAACAACCCCTCATACAACTAATTAATCTCTTGGTCAATGCAGTATTCCATCCCATCAGAGACATCCCTGGTTATTGAAGGTTTCAGATATAAAGCAGGAACATAGACACAATGTTGCAGGAGAGATCCTGTTATTAAATTACTGGAGAATAGTGGAGAACTAGTGTCCAGAATGGTTGAGTGATAGTAGCACAACAACAGAAAGGGAGCGACAAGCCATCGTTTTGAGTCATGATTTCACAAGTTCCAGGCAAATAATATTCCCTTTGCCCTATAATATTTTCTGTCTTCATTAGTTAGGAATGGAAAATCTGTTGGATCACTAGAAGGGAAGCTCGTGAAGAGAAGCACTGGCTGATTAGAAGATAGGCACAGCAGCTGAAAGCTGCCTGGGGAGTGTGATAACGTCTGAGAAACAGAGGAAGTGAAAATCTAGGTGAGATTGTCTGTCCGTGTGTCTGTCCTCTGCTCAACAGAGGAGCAAAAAGTATGATGATAACCTACAGAGACTAAATACTTGCAGTGCACTATTCAAGGCCTGGCAAAGAAAGAAAAGAAAGAAGAGAAAGAAAGGAAAGAGGAAGGGAGGAAGGAAGGAACATTCATCTTTGCTGCCAAGCAGTTTTCCTGAGTAGATAGAGTGGATGCCGATTTCTTTCTTCACCCCCTTGTTCTGCTGTTCCTTGCAGTCTTAGGAACAAGGCTGCTCTGGTGACAGCCATGCTGGAGTTGGATGTGACTTTACAGATGTCCTAGGAAGATTCACATCGCTGCTGAGACCACATGAAGCCCCAGCACAACTAGGGCTGCAGGAGCAAGAAATTGCGTGAATAGACTGAAGATTAGTGAGATTCATGGGTTTGCCCAGTGGGGATTTGGGGCATTGGCATCCATCCTGGTAGTAACACTGTGCAATACTGCAGTTTCCTTGGCTTTGTACTATGGTCCTATTTATATGCGGCTCAAAAGAGGTCACAGGCGTGTTGTAAATATGATGGAAAGGTGCTCCAAAGGTGTTCGAGCAGATCTGCAGAAGGTGTTGAAGATAAGCCACAGTGACAGGCAATTCATTGACAATCTGTTACAGTGAATTCACCATCCAACACAACACCTACGAATCACAGTCCTAAATCCTTATAAGCTGTTTAGATATAAATTCTTAATATTACCATGTCTCTGAGATTTGTTTTCAAAACTGTTTAGTATTAGATTTTTAACAAGCTCTAGTTCCCATACACGGACTGCCTTTTGGTTTGTTGAGGGTACTTTGCTGGAGTGTACCATGTTATTTTGCCTTCATTTTATCAGGGAATGATTTCTTTTTGCCCTGGAGTAGGTTGAACATCAATTTAAAGTCTGCCATAGTCCCATCACAAGGTGGGTTGGGTTGAAGGAACCTATTAATCCATCCAAACTGAAAATGCCTTTCTGGCCTTAGAGCCCATGAATGAGCTAATACAGTGCATTGTCCTTGTGGTCCGACTTCGGCAGAGACATTTTTCTCTGTTAAAAACATTTTGCCCACCTGGATGTCCTTGGGAACGACTTTAAAGGTCAGGGCAGCCACGTGAGACAGGGCTGCTCGTTGCCCTCTCCCGCTGCTTCCCGTGTCCCGCGCTGGGCATCCATCACGCGGCTTCAGCCTCACGGGCCGTGTGATTATAGCCCGTCCACTCTGCACCAAGGGGGTTAAAAGGAGATGCAGTAAACTTGGACAACCTTGCTACTGTTTCTGAGGGCTAGATTTATTCTCTGGACGGCTTCAGCCTTCCTCCAGAGAGTTCACTGCGTAAGTCAGTGTGACAGATTTATCCGTGCTCGCCGAGACGGTGGCTGTTTTCTCACTAGGCAGGTGGAAGGAGAAAGCAGCATGAAGACAGCTGCCAGCTGAGAGGTCACAGTTGAACTCGTGCCATGGAGCGATCATAAATTATGAATCTCCCAAAGAGTTACAGCTTCTGCTCTTATTTCTGTCTTGTCCTAAATTTCTCAGCTGCGCTTCTGTTTATTTTCGGCGTGTCATTCCCGTCCGCAAAGGTCGCCAAGCGATCGCTGGGCAGAGCTTGAGCCAGGAGCGCAGCCCCTGGTTGCCAATGCCGGGCGCCTGGAGTGCTGTCCTCACCTTGCCTTCACTGTGGATGCCCCTCTAGCCCATCCTGCTCGCTGCCCGCGCCTTTGGCTTCTGTGCTCGTGGTCTGCGCGCTCATCCGGGGCACTAGCACGACCGCCCCGCGGTGTGAAGTCGGTCACTTGCTCAGGGGCATTGCAGGAGCTGGAGGACCTGGACGTGCCTCCTGCGAGGCCTCCCCCAGCTCTTGGAGATGTCCTGAGCTCTGCTCTGGGTGCCCTGCGCACGTTCCTGCGTGGTGCAGGGCAGCGCTCCAGCCACGCAGAGCTCCGGGATGTCGTTGTGGGCGCTGGAAGGAGGCCCGTTTGGAAGCCTGCAGGGACCGGCCTGCTGCAGGTCAGTGCAGCTCCTTGGAGGAACTGGCACTCAGCACCTTGACTGGCGGGGCTCGTCAACCAGCTGTGCTTTTCCTGGTGGCACCTGTGCATATCCTGCAGTATTTACCACCTCTGGGCACTTGTGCACTACATTTAGAATAGCCGTTCTGAGCTGCTCCCAATAGCAGCTGCCCCATCAGCGCACCGAGTACTGTCTATTCTTAGTGTAATGAAATTCCCACAAATTCCTGTGGGGCCTGGCTCTGCCTTTGCTTAAGTGCATGTCATTGACACCGGCTCCCCCAAACATTAGTCCCTCCATTGCTGTTTGCTCTTTCCATCTACGTGCTGGAGGGCCAGTCTCACTGCTGCTTCTTCAGTGCATCAGAGTCGTGTGTGCTCGAATGTGTGTCTGTGAGTAATTCCATGGAAGTCAAGGGGGTTTTCAAGCCAAGCTGGTGCATGCAGGGCCTCTGGAGCCTGCAGCTTTAGAGGAGTGACTGAGCTCCCTGCTGTGGCAGTTCTCTGTGCCTGCCCTGTGTCTCTGGTGCAGCCCGTGTTCCCCAGAACGCTTGAAAGTCCCCAGTTCCCAGGCAGGGATGTGCGTAGGGTTGGTGCAGGGCAGCAAGCTGCGCCAGGGCATTCCAGCTGCCCCATGGGGAAGCGCGGTGGCCAGCAGCTCCCTAAGCCTCTCCCTTGTCACAGGTGGCGAAAAGAACACCGGGCAAGCAAGAAGGGGGCAAAGACCGGCCTTTTTATTGCTAGTAAAGTTCCCTTTACTGCCAAAAGGCCTTTGAAGCAAAAATACCAGCTTGCTGGGTGGCATCCACAACCTGAATTTAGCTTTAGCCATATGGTAGCAGAGTGTCAGATTTCTGCCAGCACATAAGGCTTCCCGCCAAGTGCTTTCCAGGTTCTGAGTGTCTCTGAAGTATTGCTTCTCCTCTCCCTTAGATTTCGGGATACATCACGCTTGCTCCTGCAGGTTCGCTCAGTTCTCCAACATTCCTCTTTCTTGATCAGCAGCATTGCTATGATCTTGATTTCCTTAAGCATTTTTTTTTCTCCTCTGGGAAATTTATGTCTCTTTCTGGCATCTGTCCCCTCTCTTCTCTGCACGCTCAGGCGAAGAATTCATTTCATTTTTTTCCTTAAACAATGCCCTTACTACTTGTGTCAATAAATTACCCGTGCCATTTTTAAGAGGTCCTTCTGTCTCCTTCAGTGCCCTCTCCTTCCATGTGTACTTAAAAAATGTCTTATTTATCTTAACCACTGCTGTGATCTTGCTCTGTTTGATTCTCCATCTTTGCCTTCCTTATCATATTTTACACCAACTTTGCTCCCTGATCTTTACCCTTCTCCTTTGCACCCCATATTTTATATAGAATTATGTTCATTTCTTAGTTGTAATTAATCCCGTGCAATCATGTGGTTCCCTGTAAGCACTTTTCTGGCACTGCTGTGCTAACTGGAGACAAGCAGTGTACGCTTGTCCTTTTCTGCCTGCCATCCTTTCTTTCTTCCTCTGTTCTGTTTTGTCAAACAAAAGTTAAGGGCATCAACCACCAGAGATGGATAGATATTGCTTTCGTAGTGGTTTGCAGGCCTGCTTTTCTTAGTCGTCTGTTGGGAGTGTGGCGGCAGCGGATGCTGCTGCTTTGCAGCCCATGCAGCTCCTGGCTCTGAAGACGCTTTCACAGCCGGGGAGGCTGCCTGGGAAGAACCTCTAGCCTCCATCAAGGCCTCGGCTGCCGAGGACACCTTGCTGAGACTAAACCCCCTTTCCCTGTGCGAATGATAGGCGGTACCCAGGGCTCCCGGGCTCGGAGCTGTCGCAGGGGATGGGAGCACAGGAGTCAGCTGCGTGTGCCGTGCGGGCAGTGCGTGTGTTGGGCACATGGTGCACATCCCCAGGCAAAACGGATTAAAGTGTTGTGCCCAGGCTTCCCGTAACTTTGCACATCTATATGGACTAATGCTGTGGTGCCCGAGGGACCCCACCTCTGGCCCTGGAGTCAGGCGAATCAGGTGCCAGGTTTTGCAGTGCTGCAGTTCTCTGGCAGGGCGGTTATATTTGTTAAGTCTCTGGATTGGTATTCAAATTCGGGCGGGAAAAAAAAAGGCCTCCATAACGAGCACATATGTTTTGCCCTTTACATTTGAAAAACACACGACACTGGGTTCTCTGGTCTAAATTTAACGAGACAGTTGGTTTCAACGTGGGCTTCCCCGCTGCCTTCCAGCCGCGCGGCTCCATGAGGCGGTGGATGCGCCCGGCCTGAGGCTGTGGTGGGTGGAAGAGCAAAGAAGAGCTTTGCTTCTCCCTGCGAGTTGCCCTTCGAGCACCTCAAAGTGGACCCCACACCTGCGCGAGGCTTTGCAGGGTGTCTGCTCGGGTGGGAACCGTTTCCGAGTGCGCTGGGTTATTGCAGCCTTTCTAGCAGGGATCAGCCGCACACCGCGCGCTGACAGGTGCTCTGCCATCTCACAGAGAAAAAGCTGCTGCTTTTCTTTCTTTTTTTTCCCTTCCCTTCCTGACAGTAATGATGAGGGAAACTTCCCACCCTTGTCCTCTGCATCCTGTCTTAGATTTTTTTTAACATCCCTTCAATTTCCATATGGTTGGAGGGAGGCCAAAACTGAATTCAGTCTCTCACAAATCTTTTTTATCCCCCTTTTTTTCATCTGCTTTATGTTTCTCCCCACCCCCTTCCCCACTCCTCCACATTAGGCAATTATAGAACAGACTCTATGGTGGACATCCAGAGGACTATTTTAGATTTTCTTTCTTTTTTTTTTTTTCCCCACGTGGGAGTTTTAGAAACGCCAAGCAGATAAAAATCTACAAAGGCTTTGCTCCCGTTCCCTAAAACATAATTATTTACCTATTCAATTCACAGTCAACAGACTGAAGTGGTTTTGCAGCTAAGCTGGAAGTAGCTCTAGTTGCTGTTTTGTTGGAATAATATCAGATTTCCTTCTATGCTTTGCATAGCTGTCACCCAGTGATATGATAGGTCCGTGATTTATTGACCTACTAAAAGCACTTTCACCGACTTGTCATAATAAACTTTACTTAAAACATTAAAACATAAAACATCAACCAGCAGCTCAAGCAGAGATGCCATACAAATACTTTCTAATTTAGTTAAGCTTTGGTGCAGATCCTGAAAATGAAGACCCTGGCATAACAGTTTTTTTGGATTTGTCATGCTAGGATCTGTTGTGTTAAGTAACAAGAATTATAAATACAAATGCCTTGAAGTATGAAGCGCTGACAAGGAGCTTGGCTCAATCTCAATCCCTCATCATTTTTGAAGGCCTTGTGGAGCCCATGAAGCAGAAGCCAGCTGTAGCAATCATCATAGATTTAAATTGTGCAAAATTACCGGGACTTTGGCTTAAATAAGTTGGCCTAGGAGGACCTGTGTGCCAGGTGTGTGTCATTATGACTGTTTTGGTTTATAGTCTGGTCTTGTAAGGTCGCGCTGGTTCAGAGGCAGCTCTGGCTGTGGTGCAGAGCGTGGCCCAAGTCTTATGTTAATGGGAATACAGCTGCTTGGAGATGAGTATCTCCGGCTTCTTCAGGTGCAGCTGATGGCATGGGTTGATCTATTGGCGCGCGTGGTGCATGTGGTGGGCATGGTGTGCGTGGTGAGGTGCTCATAGGAAGGTGCTCATGGGGAGCTGCGCGTGGTGCTCGATGCCATGGCTGATTCCCTGTTGTGTGACATGGGCTTACACAGATCAGGCTTTGCTGCTGCGCTGCCTCATCACCTGAGGAGTTGAAGGTGTTTGATATTCTCAACTAATAACATTTTCTGCTCCTAATTGGTGAGCAGTCTTACTTATTTTGATAATAGTCATTAGTGTGTGCCAGCTTGGAGGAAAGTACTCCCTCTCTAAGAACTATTTTCTTTAATTTTTGAAAGTATTAAGGAATGGAAGGGAGGACAAAATGTGTTCTATCTTTGTTTCCTTCTGTCTAATCTTTATAATTGCTTTCTTTCATTTCTCAATAAATTAAATTAGATCACTCCATGACCGTCTCCAAGAGGGAGTATGCGGCTTTATGGATGGTGCAGAAGATGCCTGGGGATTACTGTTTTGTTTGTGGTAGTTTACAATTCAACATTTGTCAGGTTTACAGGCCCTTTCATGTTATCTGATCCATGGAATCCCAAGGAGATTTCCTGAGCACTTTTTAAAACTGGTGAGAAAAGGCTACAAGAGAAGTACAGAGGTAACAAATCAGGGCTCTGCAGATGCTTTTGTCATCATGTGACAATTTGAGTCTTGTCACATACATGTGAAAATCAGATGATGAATAAGCTACAGAGGGACACATAGCTGGAAATACCAGGAAACAGTAATTGCAGCCTTCTCTTCCAAGGAAAAGAGGTGTTTTCCAGCTGGATTTTTGTGGCTACACTAATGAGGACACTTAAGAGGTGCTTCACAGCTTGCCTGGTGAGCCATAATACGGGTGGTTCGAGCTAAGCTGTGAGTGCCATGCTTCACATTCGGAACTGTGTCACGGGGGAAGAAAAAACAAAGTCCCGCAGCTGAGTTAATGAAAAATAAATAAGAAATGTAGTAATTCCAGCTTAACAATTGGTAAGGTAATTGTTAATTGTTACTTTATGAAAAATAATTAGAAGGATTGCATTCTGAGATCAGTGGGCGGAAAGGATTTTACGTGTAGAGGAGCAGAGGCTAAGCAGGACCCTGCCCTGTGGGCTGGAGCTCCTCCGTGGTGCGGCCCTTTCCATCAGGGTTCTCCTTCGCCGACCGTGTTGGTGAAGCCGTGATTGCCACGTGCTGATGGAGAGGGGAGTGTTGGTTCATTTCCTGTCTTGCCTGCTTTGGGTAGGAGCAGGATGCATTGATTTTATAAAATGTAATTGCATTGACTGCTCTTGTTATCAGGATTGATTGTATTGACTTGAGTTGCATGTTATGTTTTCACACTCCTGCTTTCAAATAACAGTTTTAAAAATTTCTTTCCCTTCCACATTGAGGTTCTTTATAATAATGTATTTTGAGTTAAGTTTCGTATTGCATTTGATTTATCAGCTGCTAGGGTTGCTCTGAAATGCCATCAGGAGTATTCATTGTATCTACGTGACAGGAACCACTAAACCCAATTGCTGTTGACCCTGGTCATGTCAACCATCATAACCTTCCCTCAGGTTAGGAGGCTGGAGCCAGGAAATACATTTCAGCTTCTTATTCCTGTGTGTCACGTCCTTATTGCAATCCATTCCAATTGTTCATTAGGGAATTGGGATGGTTGAGAATACCAGAGTGCATAAATAACAGCAAGTAGATGTCTGTAGAGAATGATATTAGGAGCGAAATGTGGGGTCTGCCTTCCAGCCCCGAGGTGACAGAAATTGAGGAGATTGAACCATTCTGAGATTCTGTAACTTCGTTTTTGGAAGTGGTGGTGATGGGTAAGCTATTTGTGGAAGTGTGTGTTTGCCCAGATAAGCCTGAGGAGGGAGTGTGGGGTAAAGGCTGACAGCCTCAAACCCGGGCACTTAGAGTTACTTTATCCTATATAGAGGTAGTTCGGATCAAGTAGTCCAGTTATAAGATCTGAGAATACTGAAATTGCTGAAGTCTGCGTGTACTCTGTGTCTCTGGAAATGAGGCCACTTTTATTCAGCTGCCCAAATACCATTTCGGGGTGTCGTTTTCAAAGGCATTTTAGAGAGCGCAAAAAATACCGAGACCTCTTTTGAAAATGTGTCTGATCCTAGATACTTGTATGGAATTTCAAAAGCTCTCTCCACTGTTCAAATTTTACTCCTATTCGAATCATTGTGAAAATTACCACTCATTTCTGTGGGTGATGGATAAAGCTGATAAATGCATAAAAAAAGACTCCTATATTTGGCTTAAATCTTAAAAGCCATATCCTTTCTTGCTTCATGAACCTAACTGGCAGTGATTTAAAGAACATTTACCCAGGTTCTCTACAGTGGGAATATGTGAAAGCCTCTGAATATAATACATTAATGTAACATTCCTGCAAATACTGCTCTAGCAACAAAAAATAAGTGAAAAGTTTACTTGGATTCCTTGCTTTTTGGTTTCTTTTTTTTTTTCTTCTTTTTCTTTGCATTATTTTTTACTTCTCTTCCACTTTGTGTTTTGTAACATTTTGAAATCCTTCTTTAAGTTGAGTGTATTTGCAGAGACTTTGAGAAGAGATCCGAAATGCCTTGGAAGGAGCTGCTAATAGCCTCCAAGAGCAGATTAGAGGACATGTACATACCGTCTGTGTCATATTAGGTCTCAAGTAAAGTCTTGTTTAAAGTAAAATACCAACTGTCTTTTGAAATGCCATCATTCCCCAAAGTCCTGTTAGAGACTCCTAAATCCAGAGTACAGTATCTCTACATCTACAGGCAAAGGACAAAGGGTCAAAGGCATAGTTTCTCCTTATTTAAGATTCCTCTTTCATTTTATTACAGGACCCTGGGGTAGACTCTCTCCAAGTCCAGTCTTCACCAATCACATGCTAATAACTTCAGCTGAAAGAGGGCTCTACCCTAATGTCATTATACTCCCAAGCAATGATTGATTGTGTTATAGTATGTTTTTGAAACCTAATTACTGTCTCAGTTTGTATTTGAACTCATTAATCTTCTAGCCTGTAAATAAGTAAAATTGACTAAATAACTGAATTTCTTTAATGATGGGTTCAAGTTATCTGTGTACCTACTGCTTTCTGTTAACCTCTTTGTTGCCAGGAGATGCTTTTGGGTGAGTGTTTTGGGTGAGTGTTTTGGGAGGTGCTGTTGGGTGAGTGTTTTGGGAGGTGCTTCTGGGTGAGTGTTTTGGGAGATGCTGTTGGTGCTTTTCCTGTTCCCGCTGGACTGGTGTGGCCGACGGCTGGAGGTGGCCGCCTTCCCAGCACCACTGTGGCCGGAGCGTGCGGAGCGGCCGGCGCATGGCCTCCACAACCTGGGAACACTGTGTCCTAGGGGAAATGCCCTCCGGCAATGTGCAGCCTCTCCCGGCGGCAGGGACGGCCCTGGGAAGAGGTGCAGGCCCTTCCTTTGCCGCTGCCGGGAGTCAGACTGAAGTCACGGAACGAGCCTCCGGGAAGGATAGGCTTGAGCAGCAGCTTCCTCCCAGCCCCAGCCGTACGTCCTTGGTTTGGTTCATGTCCTTGGCGCGTTCATGTCCCTGATTTGGTTTCCTCGATGAATTGATTTCACCTACAGGTACCTGCACCTGCCCCAAAACAACTTCTACACGCCCGTCAGTAAGTGAGGAAACAGTGATTCCTTTCATTTATTGGTAAACACATTTTTAACCCTGTAGACGAGGGGGATTTTGTAAGAGGCTGGGTGGACAGGACATCTCAGACGCTGTCATGCCCACCAGATGCGTTAGTCGTGACTTCAGGCCCTGATGAGAGGCTTCAATTTGATCTGTATCTTGTTGGAGCACTTAGGCATATGCTTATCTCTAGATACATGAATAGTCCCATGAGAACACCCGTGTGCTTAAAGTTCGGCATGCGTTTAAGTGCTTTGCTGGAGCAGGATCCCCAGCCTTCCTGGGGATAATTAAGTCATGCCGAAAGCTATTTTACTGCCACATTTTGTTTCTGGTTCACAGGATGAGAAAATCCATTCTCATCAAAATACCAAGTGGATCATTTTTAACCTGATTATTTGTTAGGGATTCATGTCGTTAGAGTCAACTTCTCCTTGCTCCTTCCATCCATCCCATCGAGCAGGCACTTGTGTTTTCCATGTACCCTGTTCCTTGGCTCCACAGTGAGGGTGCTGTAACTGAGCCCTGTCGTGCCCGTGTCCAGGCAGTGCCGGGAACGGTGCCGGGAATGGTGCTGGGATCGGTGCCGGCCTCCTCCCTGGGAGCCGGCGGTGCCCTGGCCTCCGAGGGGCAGCCTCGCCACCCAGCGACCCTGCAGCTGCAGGGCATTTGGGAAGGGTTCGCTGCTTGGGGAGCCACACGGGCGATTGGTAGCCAGGGCAGGAAATAGCCCTTGGGGGGACAAATATGAAAGAAACACGTGCAGAAAATTAAAAATAGCGTTTATGCAATTGGCATTATGGAGCGAGCGCGCTCGCGGTGGTTGCTGGTGGAAGGCTTTCCCTCCCGCTGTGTGGTAGGTAGGAACTTGCATGACTTCCTGTGGATTTGGTGGTTCCCTGCTTGGAAAGGCGGTCGGGATGGCAGGGCGGCCTCACCTACTGCTCCAGCGGGCCCTGGGCATCCCAATGAAGGGAGAGCGGTGGGAGAACCCTGTGCCGGGCGTCGGAAAGGAGCGTTGGTGCCGTCTAACAAGGTGCTGTCCATGGACGAAGCCCAAGGTGCCGCGGTCGCATGCGGAGGATGAAGCGGGACGAAGGCAGGAGGAGGAGGAGGCCGCGCGTCCCCTGCGCGGCGCGGCGGCCTCCAGCCTGCCCATAAAAACAAGCGCGTTCCGCCTCGCTTCCCCGCGCGGAACGTGGGGGGAGAATGCGAAAAGGCTAATTGCACATTGTTTTTAAAAATTAGTTTGATAATTCATCATATAGTAATTAAACTAATTAGAACACTATTCATTTCCAACCACCTTAATTAGGCCTCAACTTGGCAGGAAGCCCATGAGACCAAAATGTTGCAATTTGTTAAACAATTGAAAGACTTTGATAACAAATGACCGTATTCAGCTACATTTTAGTTAATAAGATTTATATATTAATCTAGTTATACTTTGTTCCCTCCGAAGTTGGCAGAGCTTGCCAGTCTTCTGATCCCCCCTGCAAAATTCCTAGAGACTGTGTTAAAATAGCTGGAAAATTCTCTGAATCTAATTGAGGCCCCTGTTTTTATTTTTTTCCCCGCTGTAGCCAGCGCTCGTGGGGCTGCTCTCGGCGGCGGCTTCGCAGCGACTTGGCGGGTCGGCTGGTGCCGCGAGGCGGCCGGGCGCGCGGCTGCCTCCGGCTTTGCTTTTGGGGGCGCTGTTGGATCAGCTTGGAGCCGCTCGCCCGGCACAGCGCCCAACGCTGCGCTCAACGTTGAGCCCAACGCTGCGCTCAACGTTGAGCCCAACGCTGCACTCAGCGTTGAGCCCAACGCTGAGCCCAATGTGGTGCCCGGCGCTGTGCCCAGCACTGCGCCCAACGCGGCGCCCAGTGCAGCGCCCAGCGCGGCGCCCAGGCTCTTCCAGCACCCAGGGCCCTGGTCGTGTCATGGCCCCTGGCACCCCCGGCGTGGGTGCGCAGGGCTCAGCGCGCGCCACTCTCCCCACGTGCTTGCTTGTAATGAAGTGATAATCGCCTCAATGAAGAAATGTTGATGGCTGAAATAAATACCTGCATTCCCTTAATCTACTTTGCTCTGGAATTGCTAAAGGAAATTTGGCTTTAATGGGGGGTATGCGTCAGTTTTTAACAAATGATTGTAAATCTGTTTAGAGGGAACTTAGACGAGTCAGTCCCAGTTTCAGCAGGAAAAGTTACTGATCTTATAAAGGCATAAGACAGACCAAAAAAAAAAAAAAAAGCACAAACAAACAAAAATCTGAAAAAGATATTGTAATAATTATGTTTCGTAGTGTCACTACCTTGTGCAACATCTGGTTTGTTTCTGTTCTTTCCACATCCTGCAGATGTTGCTGAACACATGAAAAGCACTGACAGGAGAATATTTTAGCCAAGAAGCAATTGCAGTGAATAATATAAAAGGGTATCCTCTTAACGCTCCAGAAGTCTAGTAAGCAAAGACTTCTAGTTTCATTGCTAGTAAAGATCAGACCAATAAGCAAATGGGCCAGGGGCCCCCTAAAAGTGTCAGGAATAATCTGTTGTGCATGAAATAGAAAAGGATCTGGAAAAAAGATGAAATAATAAATTCCGATGGAGCCTTGTTGGACTGCCTTTCCTGGCCCTTGCTCCCTGCAGCGGCTTCCCCTGAGCCTCCCGGGCAGGTTGTTGCTGAGAGGAGGGGAAGGGACAGGAAGGGGCTGCGAGGCCCCGGCGCTGCCCTCCCGGGGGGACGGTTCGGTGTGAGGCTGGGGCTGCACCAAGGGAGCTGGCAGCCCTGCGCAGGCTGCAGCAGGAAAGCCATAAGCTGCTCTCACCAGCCTCTGCCCTTGTGCACCTTCCGAAATAGGAGCTGAAGGAGGCCAGGCGTCAGTGGTGCCGAGAGCTGCAGCGGGTGCACGGGCCTCTGGAAAGGCAGTGTGCACTGTCGTGCAATGAAGTGGAGCAAAGCAGAGCCCGCCTGGACAGCATCCCCAAAGGCAGCTCTTGACGTGGCTTCATGTGGCCTCCTGGTGACAGGAGCCAGCCTGGCACAGGCCAGGATTAGCAACTGCTGCGAAACACGGGTCTGGGAAAGGGCGAGGAAGAGGAGGAATACTGTGTGGTAGCTCCACAGGGCAAGGAAGAGGAGGAATACTGTGTGGTGGCTCCAAAGGGTGAGGAAGAGGAGGAATACTGTGTGGTGAATCTGGAGACAAGAGGACAGTGGATGAGAAGCAAACAGGAATGTGCTGCGGGGCCGGGCGGCAGGACAGGGCCGGCCGTAATGCAGATGAGCATAAATCAAGGGTTGTTTTGCAGCAAGAAACAGTGGCGGATGGGAAGGTGCACGAGCAGGTGCATCACGTCACCCGCCCTGCTCGAGCCTCTCATTTTAATAGATGCCAGTTAGTGCTGTGCATAATAATGCACATCTGCCAAGGCTCTGCAGCGCGCACGGAGCGCTCCCACGGAGCCCGGCCGCGGGAGTCACTGGTGGCTGCTCCACACGGCGCGTCTCCAGCGAACTCCTCCACGTTGGGATCTCTCTCTTCGTTCTGTGCGTCTCCAGCGAACTCCTCCACGTTGGGATCTCTCTCTTTGTTCTGTGTGTCTCCAGCGCGCTCCTCCACGTTGGGATCTCTCCCTTCGTTCTGTGCATCTCCATCTCTCCCTTTGCTCTGCTTCGGACCCAAGTTTCCCAGCGAAACGTGTTCCTCATCCGCGCTGAACGTAAGGAGACGCCAGTGGCCAAAATTGTCCCTGATGTCATAGCACAGAAATCGCGGCCTCCCCGCACGCCTGAGGCCCCTGCTCCCTGGAGAGCCCACATTCCTGAGGCCGGCAGCTTTCTGCCAGGGAAGAATGAGATCCGCTTGGTCAAGCCCTGTTTCCAGGTGGAGCAGCTCCAGTAGCGGAGATGGGGTGGCCAGAGTGAGGCTGCAGACAGAGCCTGGCCGTGTTCAAAGCGTATGGAGAGGCTCTGGGATGAGACCAAGAGCCGCCTCTTCGCTTTGCCCCAGAGCGTTCGACGTTGCTCCTCCGTGAAGCGATGTGCGGCGCTTCGCCCCGTGCGCCCAGGGAAGGGGCTGCAGCCCCATGGAGGAGTCGGGAGATGGACCAGGTTGCTACGGAAGACACATCATCCAGCTGCAATAGGCCAGCAACTTGTACTTCGGTTCAGACAATTCTTAGTCATAATGCAGCTCAACTTGAAAATGTTGCTTTGCTGCACTGAGAATTAAAGATGAAAAGGGAAAGAGAAAGGGAAAGGAAAAGGAAAAAGGAAAGGGAAAGGGAAAGGAAGACTATCCCGAGCAGCCTGTGTTTGCTTGGCCATGCTTTGCAGAGGTGGTGGGATTAATGGAGAGCACCATGAGAGCAGCATCAAGCGGGGCCCCAGCTCCGCGCTGGTGTTCGCCCCGGTTTGGCAGCCGCGGATCCATTTGGGTATATCGGGTTGCATTACGTGATGTAAGAATGTGGGTCAGCGTAATCAAAATGTAACCGCAATCCTTACCAAAAACACCTGTCTAACCTCAGCTAACCCGGGCAGGAAAACCCTGTGCCTTTCAGCGGCTGCGTGCGCGGCGCGCAGGGAGGGTGCCGGGAAGCGCCGCACTCAGGGAGCTGCTGGTCGCGGCTCTGGAGGTGGCAGCACGCAGAGCTCAGCCTCCTCTCGTCCCCAAGTCCTTTTGTCTTCGTTAGCTCTGTTCCTACTTACCCTAGCTCTGTGCTTGGGAATGGAGCCTGCAGCCTGAAGTGTTTGGTGCTCACTTTGATGAGCGGTGCCCCGCGGTGCCTCGCGGTCAGGCAAGAGTTTTGTGGCCCGTGCAGAGACTGCGAGGTGCCGAATGCCCTGGTGGAGGCAGGGAGACTTTGGGCTCTGTTGGAGGCCCAGCTTGACTCAGAATGGAGAGAAAGGGACTGCTAATGACAGGGCTTCGAGCGCGGATCCGAGCGGAGGTTGCCATGAGCCTGGGAGACTCATAAAGTTGAGAGGTGAGGGCAGGGTGGCTCGGCGGCAAGGAAGAGATGTCTTGGTGGTTCAGTTATCAGTGCGAAAACGGGAAAAAAGAGAGACCTTTGTTTCCATTCTGCTGCTTTTCTGTGTGTTGGTTTGTTTGTTTTGTGGAATTAGGAAATTGTTTAGGGGGCAATTAATTTCCCTTGATTTTAGCTGTCTAGAATTTAGTATCTAGTTCAGGCCAGCCATTTAGTGAAGGATCCTTCCAACTTCTGCAGTTGCTTGAGGATGGGATCATGGTGCCATGAACGCGGGACGTGAAGAGCCCTTGTGTGAGTGGCGTGGGATGGGAAGGAGCGCTCGAACAGAGGGAATGGCTGAACCGCTGCTGGTGCCTCCGCTGCTGGGAGCTTCTCTCCCGCACCAGGCGCGCCATGGCACTGGTGGGTGCCTGCGCTGGCCACAGTGCCCAGCTGCAGGGCTGCAGTTGCTGTATCCAGCCCTGCCAGTGCTGTGATTGAACCAGCACTCTATAAATCACTCATTCCCATAGGCATTAAGTTGCTAAGGTATTTTTTAAGCAGCTTACCATTTTTTGGTTGTTGTTTTAGGGTTTGGGGGCTTTTTTTTTTTTTGGTCCAAAAAAAGGCTAAATAACTTCCCATCCTCTGCTGATGTCTGGTTTCAGAGATGGCTTTATCTGGGACAGGCGCGAGCGTATCGTGTTCTCCACGGGCTTGTCGGGACAAACACTTGTCAGTGCTCTGGATGCTTTTGTGAATATTGGGGAATACTCTTGTGGCAGGGGCAGGAGCACAAGCTGCACTTGACCCTTCTGCTCCTTCCCCAGCCCGCCAAAGCCGGAGGGATTGCTTACGTTTTGAAACAGATGCCCTTATAATTACATAGGAAGAAACGTGACTGGCGGTTCTGAGAAGACACCTTGGGGTAACCCCACTGGGCGCCACATATGCTACAAAAGCAGAAGCTGGCGAAAGAGCCAGCTTGTGGTCTCAGCTCGCAGCTCCTCCTCGTGGCAGCGGTTCCCGTCAGTGAAGATCCCCTACAGTCCCTCAGCCTAGGGAGGCTTGGACATGGGAGGGCCCATGGAAAAACTTACAACAGCCAAAAAGCCCAGTACTGAAATTTCTTTAATCTGATTGGACTTGTTCTTTACCCTGGGACATAAATATCCAGCACATTACACCTTTGATTTACTATTATGCACGTATCAGAGCAACAGCAGTCCTTTTGAATTATGCATTCTCTTAACAGAACATTAAACCTTATGAGGAGATGGAAGGGTCCAGCACATAACTATTATCCTGACAGAAGGGAGGCTGAGATCAAGAGTAATGCTCCCAAGCTATAGAAACTCCAAGTTTTGGTTGGGTTGCTTGAATGAGCAAAACAAATAACACTTTGTTCCTTCTTGTTAATAAATAGTGTTTCGATTACTCATGAGAAACCTGATAGATAGTTCATGGAGAGAAAGAGAAGGAGTTGTGATTTGCCTCCAAGGAATAGCAACATCCCTGAATGATACTGCCCCAAAATGTAGCAGAATTGTTCCTGGCATCTGAGGAAAAACATGCCTTTTAATAATTTGATAATCCATTTGCTGTTGGTTCCTTGTATCAACTTAGGACCAAAACTTACTGTAGCACTGCAGGAAATCAGGTTTGATTTTGTAATATAGTCAAACAAGTACTTTGCAGTGCCATGTCTAAGATCAATAAGGAAGCAGTAACTACATTTGCTGTCATATGATGATATTGATGTAAAAACGTAATGGTTGAAATTATAAAATCAATTTCATAATTTAATCAGAATGTTTATTGATACTGTTAAAGTTGAATTCAATAGCTCCTGGTATGCAGTTAATTTCTTACCTGTCAGAAAAAAAAATGTATTGAAATGCTCTTTCTTTTAAATGCTTGGGGTTAATTCCGTGAAAAAACAGCAGAGACCTGTGGCTGTGATGGGTACAGAGCAGTTGCTGGACTGTGAGATGAGTGGAACTTGTAAAGCATTTTGTAGCAAACCATGTCATGCTTTCCTAGGGCTCCTGCTTGATCTGCACGCACACACTGACACATTTAACGTGATTTTGGCAATAACAAAGTGGCAGCATCCGAGGTACCTTGGTATGAAGTCATGGCCCCAGTGGAGGCAACGGAGGCTCCTGAGCTCAGCAGAGGCAGGAGAAGCCTTTGCCAGAAGGCTCGGAGCCTTCCCTGCTGCTCCATGAGCTGCTCTGCAGAGGAACCCAGGAGTGGAGCAAGAGGCTTCAGAAACGACAGGGTCAGGTACCTCCACGGCCTTTGCTCGTCCTCTTCAGACCAGTCTCAGATGGGGAGGTTGAGGATGTTGTGTGGTAACATCTCACTGGCCTCACGGAGGTTTCATGGACTGCAAGTGCCTAAGAGCTGGACAAGGGACAGTTAAGACCACCTATTTCTCCATATACTACATGTGTAATAAAATAGATTCGTTAGTCTCAGGGAATGATGCTAAATACGTTTTTTCATTACTGTATAAAAACTAAGCTGACCCATAGATGGGCTCCTTTTATGTGTATTCCCATATGTTGCTTTTGGTATTCCAACACTTCATTAAGGAGGCTACCTAGTATGAAACATGCTCCGTTATCAGAGGTTTTGTTACTCTAAAGCAATGACTGTTTCTTAAAACAGAGCATTTGTTTACCAGAGAGTCTCGTACATGGGATTAGAGTTGAAATTGATCTTTCTAAGTTGTTGATACAGTGGCTTACAATTTTTTACAGAGCTGGTAAAAGGATAGTGCTTCTTTTAGGTCAGTGGTAAAAATTGGTATTTTAAGGTTTTTTCACTGTGATAAAGAATTGCTCTTAAAGTGAGCAATGTGTATATTTGCCCTGCATGGGATAAGATCCAGATATGTGGAGATTCATCTGGTTTGAGATTTGTATTCCTTGTGACTTCAGATAGCAATATCAGATTTAAATCCTGGGGGAAAGTAGCTTTAAGAGGCTTAAAGCCAATGCCCTCGTGTTTCTGGGTTGTGGTTATCCTTACTGGAAAGGAAATGTGGCTGCTAATAATGCCTGACTGCTCTCTTGTGCTGGTTTCAAGGTGCTCTGCAAAGATGAATGTCTCATTTTACAACTGGCACTACCAAGCGTTGATAACCAAAACTGCTTGTAGGTGGTGATTTTTGGTGGACAATTAATCAGAAATGCATCATAAATGCAGGTTGAACACTTTTGCTATGAACTCTCTGCAATATATGCCCTGCAGAAGGTCACTTAGACTCTTCATTGGATATGAATCCTCAAACAGATTCTCTGCATAGCTTTTGTGAAATAAATAAGAGTTTACCAGATGCTGGTCCTTTTTTACCCCCTGGAAAACTAGACGAGACTATTCTGGACATCAGCAATGAAGCTGCTATCTGCCAGCATGTCTTTTTCCTTCCACTTAGCAGAGCAGAGTCGTATCTTCTTTTCTGCTTCCTAACCTAGACATTTATAGGAGCAAGCGTAAGAAATCCATACATTTCAGGGTTTGTGGAGTAAGGTGCCCTTAACAAGACAGGTGAGAAGACAGATGAGGTACTTTTCTAAGTGGAATCAAATTTAACTCACAAAATTACATTCACAGAGAAAGAGTCACCTTTCTCAAACTTCTCCATAAATTCCTCAATATTCTTGAAATCCTTGAAATGAAAACCAAAATCTGAAATCATAACCATAAAATAAAGGGATGTCCTAGAAAGCATGTCTCCTAGACCAGAAATATTTGTCTGCACCTAATGTCCTCCATTCTCATTCAACGTGGCAAGGGGTAACCTTTCTTGAGAACGTAGGTTCATTCACTTGGGATTGTGTAGGTTCATTTTACCTAATTCAAGCTTTCCTATGTTGTTCTGCTGAAGTAACTGTTTTCTGAAAATGCAAATGAAAAAGAATTGCCAGAAGGTGTGTTTTATCTCTGATATCTATTGTAGGATGGGGTGGATCAACCCTCCCAGCGTGACCATCCTCTGAAAACTCTTTTTCTTTTCATTGTGCTAGAGGAGGTGGAGGACTAGATTAGAACCAGTTCTGACATTCTGGTGATAGGAATCTCATGCGTCCGTAGGTTCTGAAGGAACACAGATTGAACCTTGTCTTAAACTAGCAGTAAACGAACCATGAAGTTCTGATCCATGAAGATCAAGATTTTGACCAGAGTGGAACCTTGTCAATGTTAGGGCTTTTACATAAGAAAGTTTCTTTTCCTGGGAAGTTGTCTTAGCAGATTGTCCTGCATACAGCCCTGAAGAGCAGAGCTGCTGTGCTTTCCTGGGCTTGGAAACAGGAGATTTCTCTTGGCAATGTTCAGATATTTTGGAGAAGAATTTGGAGAAGCTGCAGGAATGCCAGGATTTGGAGTCTGAGTGCATGATATAAGATTAAGGAGATGGTGATGGATTACTCAGTTCTTTTATTAAGACCCCACTCAAAATACTGTGCCATATTTGGGGCAGGTCACTGTGGTTTCAAATGATGCAGCTCTGGGGAGGGACAGAAAATGGCAGTGAGATGAAATTAGAACTAAAATAACAAGCCGCAAAGATTTATTAAAAATACATTTTCTGTGTGACTATACTAATCAATATAAAATTTTAAACCATAGAGTTAAATCTTCACAAATATTACAGAGTCGTAAAGCTTGTAATAAATACTCGTTTCTTTGTCCCTCATGGAAGTGCAGTGCTGATGGATTTTGCTGAGAAATGTGGTAGACTGAAGGCATGGAGATGTCAGATCTTGCATCGCCATGTGTCCAGGCAAATAAAATGTGAAAATTGGTTTCTAAAACCCAAACCTCTAAAATGCCACAGTGGTTTTGGAGTTCAAAAGCTTGACATTGCAGCCCTCACTCACTGAAATGCCTTGTGCTGCACTGTTAACATTTGTCAGATGACAGCAAAAGGCCTATTCTGAACAGTCAGAATTACTTCATTTGTGTCTGTTTTCACTTTGCATTAGTCTGTGGCAACCTGAGATATTTGCCTTTTCTTACCATAACCAATCCATTAGATGACATCTCTTCCTGCAGTTTAGGGAGGGCTCTGGGTCCAGAGCAGTGCCCATCCGGACGATGACTCTTGGCCTAAGCCAAATCCCAGAAACACACCAAGGGAAAGTGCAGGTATGACCAGCAAGCACAGACACATTCAGACTCGGAAATGAGAAATGTGGTTATGTCAAAATCTTACACTGAATGTGCTGTGGGACTGGGCAAGACAGACCGGTTCATACAAAGCTGTTCGTTCTGAGAACTGCTCTTACTACGTTAAAAAAAACAAATACACCCGACTTCAAGGAATTAAATAGTAGATTGAGGAGAGGAAAGAAGAGAAAAGGGAAAAAGGAAAGGGGGGAAAAGGGAAAAGGAAAGGAGACTGAAAGCAGGGGTATGTGAATAGAAAAAGGCTCGTTTAATGTGCCAGTATCACTTGGGAGTGGCACTAAAGCTCAGTTAGCCGTGTAGCTTGCAGACTTTCCCACAGCTGAACTGAGGGCCAGGCCTGAAATAACTCAGCAATTTTGCAGAGATCCATTTGTGGACGATTACATGGACAATCTCTCACCTCCTGAAGATGGAAAACCACCACCATGAAAATTTCCTGGGGAAGTCCTGCAACTTATATGAAATAGCTGAAAAATATTGCAAGAGTGTTGAGGTAGGCAGCTCTGCTTCTGGTCCTGTAACTCAGGAAGATCTAGTACGAGAAATGTTAATGCAAGAATTGTCTGGCAGCTTTGATTCCAGAAGGAAAAAAAGAAAGATTTGTCTTGAAAGAATGGTTCCAACGTGGCATTGATTTTGGAGTTTCTGGGGAGATTTGTCCATCGGTGGTGGGAGAGAAACAATCACGATCATAGGACAATTCATCTGGATTGCCTGAAATTGGTTATTTTAGGATGGGCTGAAATGTGTGTGCAGGATACCTGCACCCCTCGGAGATGGAGGAGGCCTGGATAGGGTAGGGAAGGTCACGCCTCCCTCGGTGGCTTTGTAAGTCTTCTCTGATCCGACACATCTGCTTTTAATAAACTGAAGTAAAATCTCCCCCTTTTAAATGTTCATATTAACTAGGTGTGAAAAAATGACTTTTTAGGTCAGTTCACTAGCACTTCAAAATTGTTTAACCTCCTCTCCGTGACCTAAGGCATGCTGAGAAGCAGCAAGTAGGAAGAGAGAAACAGAAGCACCGCTTTTTGAGGAAAGTCAAAGCATGATGGAATAGTTCCTTTTCTTTTGGATTCAATATTTGCTTTTGTTCATCTCCTGAGCTTGGAAATCTCATGAAACAATCTGTCAGCACCTATATAGCAAACAGTAAAAGCAAGCTATAGGTCTTGGCTCCTGCATGTAAGCTGAGGCGTATTTCCAGTGCTCCTGTACCAGCAGGGTTTCTCTGGATAGCTGTTGAGCGTGTCCCTGTGTGTGCAGAGGGCTCTCTCCTCCTTAATTACATCAGTCTGAGCAACCTAATAGGCAGCAGCCCTATCCAGGTGACCTGAATTCCAGCTGCATCCTCCGTGCTGAGTCTGTGAGAGAGCTGGGCAGCTCTGAAGAACCCAGAGGGTCTAGTACTCAGCCAGCTGGAAGAGCTTTCGAGCAATAAGAAGCAGTTCTGACCATGAAGGGGTTGAGAATTGTGTCCCGACGCAAACAAGAACAAATAAATTGGTTTCTAGGATGGACTCTGAAGTTCTGCTCTCAGTGCAGATCCTCCTGAAGTTACTGCTGACACTCGATTCAAAGGAGTGACACCAGGATCACTGTGTGGGCAACAAGACTAACAACACGTGTCCTTTTGTTCTTTAAATATTGCAGGTCCGTTTTGCAGTTGGTCAGCTGGTGATGGTGGAGGGGTTTGGTGAAGTGCATCCAGGAGATCAGTGCAGTAAATCACTGTAGCTTGTAGATCAATTCACTGACTGGCAGGAAAATATATGTTTTTTTAATTCAACTGCAAGTCTGATGAACCCTCTTAATTGGTGGGGGAGGTCCTTACAATGACTTGCTTCTCTTGCTTGGTGATTTTTACAGTGTTTTGTGCTTAGCTTAGCGAATAGTACAGACTTCTGGTAGTGCTGAACTCCTCTTGCTGTCAATCTGAAAGACACTGGTTCCAGGAAAGTAAAGTAATGCTAACGCTGCCCTGAAAATGAGCGCAGAGCTGATGCCCAGGAGGGGCAGGCAAAGCAAGCACGTTGATCTGAGGTGGAATTTAGCATCCCGTGGAGGAGAATGACTCCATAGAAGGTGCTGAAGACTCGCACAAACCTCCACTCTGAATGCTAGAAAGCTGTTCCTAGTCTTACCTGAATGTCTCCCACTGTGACAAATTGTGCACAGTTTGTTTGTGCACAGATGTCGTATTCTCCAGACACAAAGTGGTATCGAGAGCTGATTCTACTTTTTTTCTGGTAAAAAAAAAAAAAAAAAAAAAGAACATTTTAAGAGGACGAATGAGAGATCTGGCAAGTTGGGGTTTTTTTGTCTGTTTTCCTGCTGGAAACCTGCCTGTCTAGGCTCTCACTATGGGCGAATCTTTGCCCAGCACATTGAAGGTTGAGGCTTCTGCTTGTGCAAATGTGATCCTATATGGAAAAGACAAAAAGGTGATCTGGTACTCAGTGGTTTGTTTTTTTTTTTTCTTTTTTGGTTTGTTTGTTTTGTTTTCAGTCCCTTTGGATGGCAAGACATGATTACACACTTGAATCCCATGTGGCCTTTTCACAGCGCTCCGAAGCTGTCCCGCAGATGTGTGCTTCGGGCGCAGGCAGCAGGAGCGAGTGACAGGGAGGCAAGCAGTAGTCCGAGGGAGCCTCATCCCTCCTCTTTGTCACCCAGGTTGCTCACACTGCAGCAGATGCCTTCGCAAGGTCTTGCTCCTTTTGGAAGGTCTCATAGCCAGCAAGTAGCTGCTGTGTCTGGCCTCCCCTTACAACTTTCCAGCAATAAAGCCCTCCCTGTGAAGTTGTCCTCAGATCGCGTCTCATGGCCACCCATAACCTGGAGATGGGCATAGGGATGAGGTTGGTAGGCCACGCTCCAGCAGAAATCCTTGAGGAGCACTAGGAAATGGATACCATCAGGCCAAGTTTGGAGGACTGGAAATAATTTACCCATAACTCTTGAGTTAATCTGTCTGTCTGCTCAAATTTCGCTCTCATCTAATCAATCAGAACAAGAGGACTGAATTCTGGAAATAGTGTGTTTATTAGTTTAAAAAAAATAAATAATAAAAAACAGTTCTGGAAGTATGTGTTTTAACAAGTTGTTGAGTTAGCAATTCTTTCGTACTCTACAGCCCTTCTCTGCCACACATACTGTAACTTTCATCTCCAGCCAGAAAACTTCAAAGTCCCTCTGAGGTCAAGGGCAGGGTGGCAACATGTATTAAATCAAGAGTTCCCAGATCCGTGTACTCAGCTCTCGGATGTGGACATGGGCTGCAATGTGTGATGACATTGTAGAAACTAGACTAAGCTTGGAGAGATTAATGACGGAGTGCGGTACCAGCCTGGAGAGCTGAGGGCTTTTTTTTTTTTTTGGTTTTAAGTACTGTGATTTAAAGGGCAGAAGGCATGTGCGTGACTTCAGTGCTGGGAGCTGCAGCCTGCTTTGTTAGCTCCGCTCCTAGGCGGAATGCATAGAGTGCTGCCATCCGACGGGGCAGCAAGACCTTTCCTGAGCAGGGAAGGAAAGCGTCCTTCCCCCCGAATGCGAGGCGGTTGGGAGCACCCCAGGACCTCGTGGGCGGTGTGAAATAGTGGCCCGAGACGCTGCTGAGCCCGCAGTGGTATTCCCAGCTGGTTGGTTTTGCTCCACTCGCGGGTTTTGTGCCGCTTGGTGTCACCTCCTTTTGTGTCGTGCGGCGCCGGGGCAGAGCGAGGCGCAGGCAGCTCCGCGCCGGGCGCGTGTGCGCTTGGGTTGGAAATGCGAGGGACCGACCTGGGTAGGCAGTAACAGCAATAGCAGCACGTGGTGGTAGCAGGTAGCGCGTCACTTCTCCTAACAGGTCACAACCGAACTGAGTTAAAAGATTATTTGGCTTGCTGCAGCAAACAGCGGCTCGCAGGAGTTTTCACAGCATCAGATGAACGAATATTCTCAAATGAGTTCCTTTCTTGGAACTACTCAAAATCATGGCAATAAATATATATGTGTATGTTTCCAAGTGGTGCTGCCTTTGCATGCACATATAGCCTGCATCTATGCCTCCAAAATGCATGCACTTGCAAAAAGATTTTAGTTGCTGCAGGCACCCTCCACGCTCCACGTGGGGCACTGGTGGGAGGGCAGCTCAGCTTTGGGTGCCTGCGCCCGCTCTTTGCAATTGCCCACCTGAATTAGGCACTTTGGTGAAGTGCAGGGATTCAGAGGGGTGTGTTTTAGCTAACAAAACGCACAACCCCATATGTGCAGAGTATGTGGAAACACCTGACTATATGCTTTGTTTTTAACGATCTTACATAAAATTGCAGAAAATGCAAGGAAAAAAAATCTTCGCAGTATTTATGTGAGTTTGCATTATGCTCCCACTATTTCTACACGTATTGTAAGGTGATATATCTAAAAAATATGCATATTTAATATTCACTTTGGAAAGCTCTCTTTTAATTCCACTTCCAAATCACTTAGAAAACTTGATTACCAGGGTATGTTTAGCTAACTATAGAGAGAATAATAAAATTAACTCGTGTGACAGATATATCAGCTTCAGTTTCAAATACATGATATAACTGCAGCACTCTCAGGTAACTAGGCTGAAATGTTGATTTCTTAGAGAATGTTCTTCCATATGAATCATCATCTTTGCTTTAGGCTGTTCTTTGAGTTTCTGTCCAACTCTTGACTAGCTCTAATTTTATCTGGGTACCTATCCATCATAATTATAGTGGAAATATGAAAGTATAATATAATGAATTTAGCTAATATTTAGGAACTTCGGTAAAATCATTGTTTAGATTTTCAGCCAAGATTCAGGTAGTTTCCATTTTTGCCAAACAAGTTACCTCACTGCTGAATAAAATGGCTATCTTGCTTCATCAGCATTGCTCCGTGAAAAGAAATTAATCAGATTTCCTGCCATTCCATTAGCGATTTTTTGTTTCATTTAATATTTCAGCTGCCTGCAGAATGATTTTTCTAATAGCAAAAGGGCTTAGTCAATTTTCAGGACTAACTACTTGCAAAATGTCAGTTTAATAAAGCAGGTTTATTGCTGGAACTTAGCACAAAACGAAAAGCTGAAGCAGTGTAAAAATGTATTTTGAGAACTTAACAAAAAAAAAAGAAAAAAAGAAAAAAGAAAAAAGAAAAAAGAAAAAAGGGCGTTGGGTGTCAGTCCGTGTTGTTTCCGAGTGTCCTTGATGCCTGCTAATAAAGGAGGAGGGAACTGCGGCAGCGCGGCCTCTTTGCTCGGAAGCGCCAGGCTGCGCGCGCCGTGTCCGCCCGTGGCGCGCCGGAGCGTGCACGTGTCCCCGCGCCCGCGGTGGCTTTCCCGTGGGAGTGCGCCCGGGCCTGCCTGGCGTCTCCGGCATCGCGCAGCTCCGCTGCAACCTCTGAGCCCCACTTCTCGTTGCTGATCAAAGCCCTGCGAATAAGGCTGGACGGGGAGTTTTCCCACATGTTGCGTGTTGAGAGATGGAGGGCAGCGTTTGTTGTGCCGCCGGCTTAGTCACAGGCATGGAAAAAGCGCCGTTTCACAACAACTAACATTACTTGTGCAAAAATTATTGAAAAAGCCATAATGTTTTAAACTTCTCCTTCTGAAATAACATTGCAAGTCCCATTTCATCTAAACTGAATGTAACAAATATTAAAAAAGCAAAACAGTGATGAAATCAAAGCAAGAAAATACCCCTGATAGTGAGACATGGAAAGAAATGTTAGATTTTAGATTCCTTTCACTAATTATTTTATTTTGTTTTGTTTTGTTTTATTGTATTTTCCTTCATTTTATCTTCGTAGAAGCCCATTCCCCTCGGGGCCAGCTCTGAGCGATGCCTCTCCAGCATCGCGCCCCGTGCGGCCGCGTTCAGGGCTCGGACTTGCCAGGACAGCCTCAGCCTCAGGACCCAGATACGGGGCGGGGGCTACTCTGAAAGAACCCAAGGAAGGAGATGGGGATGGAGAACCGGGCTCCACGTGCGTGCTGGGCTGGCGTGAGTCATCAGGAATAGTCACCAGCTGCTCCGGGTAAGGTTACGGTGTCACTGGGAGGTCTTTAGCATGAGAAGGCAAAAAAAGACCTTGCCAGGAGGTTAGAAATGGAGTACAGTGAAACTGGAAACTCCCCTTGATAGCGAGCGCATTATCTAAGCATCTGATTACAAACTGCCGAGAGC
Organism: Nothoprocta pentlandii; assembly: GCA_013398315.1. Classification (NCBI taxonomy): domain Eukaryota; kingdom Metazoa; phylum Chordata; class Aves; order Tinamiformes; family Tinamidae; genus Nothoprocta; species Nothoprocta pentlandii. The sequence continues at coordinate 349,512 of VZSG01000478.1, read as the reverse complement.
ACTCGGGCCAATGAGGCCCGAAGCGTGTGCTGGGGCTTCTTGGGCGCTGTTTGCCCCCTGCGCTGCAGCCAGGCCAGGTCCTGGCGCTGCGGGCGAGCGGGGAGGCGTGGGGCCAGGCTGGTGCGGAGCGGAGCTGCCGAGCTCTGGTGAAGTCGCAGAGATCTGTGTGTATAATAATGGCAGGGTCATACAATGTTGGGTGAAGGGTCTACTGCCAAACCCCGTGTGCTCGTTTTCTCTTAAACCTAGGGCCGGGTGCAGGAAGGAACTTGGCACAATCATGTCCAGTCGCAAACACTGAATTTTCCTTTCTCATGTGTCTGTAGAAATCAACATCCAGATTTGGGTTGCAGAAATATATTTGATATGTGGAACTGTTTCCCATCAGAATTCTTTGTCATCAAATCTTACTTCGTTTATAAAGACCTCTTAAGTAGCATTTGTTCTTAAAAAGTCAAAAGCATGTTGCTGAGCTTCCAAATCAGTGCCAGTTAATTCAGTGGTTTTAAATCATTCCAAGAACTGCCATTTGTCAAATCCTTGAGTTATTCTAAGCCCGTGGCAATTGCTTTGCAGCGAAAGTCGGGTGCCTGCGTTACATATGCTCCTTTGGAAGCCCTCCTGGCTTCCCGCTCATTGGTTAACTGGGAGCCCCACCATGGCCACGCAGACGTGGTCTCGTGCTCATGCAGCAGAGCTTTCCCCGGCGACCCTGGGGCAAGGAGCAGGTCTCGACGGGGCCTCCCGTGCTGCAAGGTGGGAGACGCTGCCAGGAACTGCTGGCGAAACCAGCCCACAGCCCTGGGTAACTTAATTCAGCAAAACAGGCTGCAAAAGGGCGAAAATCTCACTGCTCTGGGCTTTTACTGAGCCTCCTGTATGATGCCTCCAACAACCAGAATCATCTGGCACCACCGATGTTTGACTTACTGTCGTAGTAAAAGGTGCATAGGAAAAAATCAATATCTGTTTTGTTTCACGGTGGAAGATCTCAGCATTTTGCAGCCCAACATATATTTTAGTGCTTTCATTGCACCACTAAAGGTCAAGTACCATATCTGTGCCTGTGATTTCCTGTGCTGCTTTAAAGCACATCCAGGGCCTGTAACTCTGTAAGCTCTTTAGGGGCACAGTCCTGTTATGCTGAAAGCAATTGGAGGCACTTCTTGATGGCCCAAACAACATACAGAAAGTTAGCGTTTGCTCGGTGCATTTGTAGCTTTCCGTCAACTTTTTTTCTCAGTGGCACACTTAATATGTAGTTTTGAGTATATGCTTGATATTAAACTCATAGGTAACCCCATAGGAGAGATGACTGGGCCAGGTATCAGCTAGTGGGGATGAGATCTGAACATTTCTTCGTTAAAAATGTTAGACACTGTTTCAGATTTGGAAATTTATTTTACCATTGTTCCCTGACTGGATTTATATTCCACTGTGCAAATTGCATTACATCTGCAGGTGGTGTTATTTATGTTCTCTGCCTCTTTTATTTGTCTGTTTACATTGTATTTTCTTATCAGGAACTTACCTGGTAAAGCATTAGAAACCCCAATATCCTTACAGCTAATTCCAGTCCTTTAAAAATCAGGTGAAAAACACACTTGTTTTCAAGCCGCTTTTGCATTTTATTGATGTTTCTGGTTCTGCCTGCTTTCATTCTTTATTTGCTGTGACTTAGGTTTTATGCTCCCTGATTTATTTGGTGTAGAGTACCATTATCCATACAAAAGGTACAACATAAATCAATAAATAATAATAATAAATAACGTGAAGTTTGCATTTCACGTTATGATTTTCCGAGCATCAAAACGTGAAGCCTGTGCTGGCTGTCAGGCGTTAAATAAGGCACTAGGCAAGCATTCACACACCTCGTGCTGCTTACTTGGTGCAATTAAACTCCAGGCTTAAGGGTGGCCTCACAGGGGTTTATGATATGGCCCATCTTTTACTTTTAAACTCTATCTTGTAAATCAATTTCTATTATAACTCTCATAGAACAGCGCTTGGTTCAATGGTGTTTATGCTGTGGAGACGGCAGGTAACCTGCTTGGCATGATGCATCTGGTGGTGGTGGTAGGAAAGTTTATACTTCTGCTAAGCTGAGGAGCCTGTAATTCTTAGGCTGATCCCTGGACCTTATTTAATGCTACAAAACACTACAGGAAAGGAGGTTGAACTTTAATGTCTGCAAGGGGGAAAGTAATAACTTTCCCCATCTCTTCTGTAAGTGACTTGGGCTATGTGATGAATGCAGAACCTTCACTCACAAGGTTTTCCTGATATTATACACTTGTAGCAAATAAGGTTAGAACCTTTAAAGTATAGCATTTAGTAATGTGCTGGAAATAGCTTCTTCTCGATTCCTTTAAAGGTCACTGCATTTGCTTTTCAGTCGTAATTTTAGTTGAGGCCTCTGCAGAGTGGAGCTGAGACCTGCCAGCCGTGCTCTCCGCGTTCCCCTGCGCGTGGAGATGAGGTGGCGCCGGCCCTCACCTCTGCGGCGAACAAGCGTGCGCTTGTGCCCGTGCCCACGCGTGGCCGGCGGGAAAGGTGCGTGCGGCCGGGCAGGCGCGCGGGGCCCAAGCTCCACGAGCGAGGGGCAGTCGCTGCGATACCACGTCGGCACCCTCACATCCAAAACCGGGCCTGGCGCCGACCCGGGAGCACGTCTGGCTTAATGATATTGCCTTGATAGTTCAGAAAAGACACGCCCATTTGTTTGATTATTGGGTTAGTGCGTCTGAAATGAGGCAGGCGTTGAGTCGGAATGAGTGGCTGCGAGATGTATGTTCTGCTCACACCTCGGCACTAAATGGATTGTATGTAGATGATGCAGTTAGCCAAAATTTTCCAGTAATGCTCATGTTAGTTGTAAATCCAAGTTCACTCGTTAAGGACGGAAGTATAGAAGTTTCTGTTGTTGTTATTTGTTGTAGCGGGGTTGAAGTTGCATTTTAGACCTCCCTCTGGAGCATCAGCGAAGCCCGCGGTGCGGGAGGCAGCGTTTCTCGGGGACATGGAAGAGAAGCAGCCAGGAACAGGTCAAGCTGAGGCTTTGGCTGCTTTCCCTGGCTATGGAGAAGCCTTCTAGGCTCCGGTCAAAGTGAGTATTAGGCTCCAGACTCTTAGTTTAGGTGCAGAGTCAGAGAATAGGAGCCCTGGAGCTGGCTGGAAACGGGCCTTGGTGCTATCTGAGAGGTCCATGCGGCAGCACCCGAATTTGTGGGATCCCTCCCAGCAGACGCCATGTCCCCGAGTCCTGCGCTCCCTGCCAGGGGCACGGGTAGCAGCTGAGAAGGGGATGTGTGGCCTAGTGGTTTCACACATCAACTTAAAATGTTAAGGCTCACCCTGGGCTTATAAAACAAATGCTATTTTTTTTTAAGCACATAAATCAAAGTCAATATGAGCTGGATTTTCCCAGGAGAATATTCATATTCAATGCCTGAAAGGATTTATTTTCTGCTTACATTTATGAGATTTGGCAACAGTTATGGGGAGTAGAAAAGTCAGCTATCCTCATTTCTAGCAGGTAAATATATCTCTTTGGCTGATAACATTTACAAATATCTTCCCAGTTGATTTGTTCCTTTTAACATTACTACTGTTCTATTTTAAAGCTCAGAAAAAAATATACCAATTTTCATTTTTGTAAATGAAGAGGAAGAACTGTTTTTGTCAGCTGCCAGCTCATAACTTTCCAAGCAGTGCGTTTGGAGGATTTCACTGGACTGCTCAAAGGACGTCGGGCCTGTTTTGTGTTAGCAAAGGAGTCGGGGCTGCGTTTTCTGAGGAGAGCCCTGCGGATGCCTGGGCATCCAGGTGTGCGGCTGGGCCACGTGGTTTGCAGCACCCGGGTGCTCGGGGCGCGGAGGTTGCCCTCGTTCAGGGCTATCAAGCGGCTCAGAACCGCTCGGTCCCAGCAGGGCAGCAAACCCCTGCGTGCACTGGAGGCCGACGGGGCCGGCAGGCAGAGGCTGCACCCTGGGCCGTGCGCCCCACCAAGGGCTGGGACGCCTGGCCCGCCACAAGTGGCCAAGCAGGCCACCACCACGGGGTAAAGACCGTGCATGGAGCCCCGTTAGGGTTTCCTGACTCGTTTACCCTTGGTGTCTCTGCTTGCTGTGCGTGCTCTGCATTCAGACCTCGCTGAGGATGTGGGTGCCCGGCTCCCTCGGTGCCCCCTCCGCAGGTGCAGCTGCAGCCCGTGCTGCCCCTGCTGAAGCTCCGTGTGCTGCAGGGGGGCACGTGCCCCGCTCGCCTTGCTTAGAGCCGCTGCCTCCTGGCGCACAGGGGTGCAGGGGCACGCGTGGGTCCATCAGCGCCGCCTGTGCTCTGCACTCTGCCTCTTAAAGCAAGGGGGAGATCAGTTATCTTCAGATGGGGATACAAGCCTTATTAGGTCTTTTTTAATGTTTATCCAGAGCTCTGTGAACTTTCCTTCTCCAGAGGTAGCAGTTGACAAAGATAAATTGAGTGTCAGAAAGCAGCTAGTTAAATAACCCCGTTCTCCGCTTGGTGCCGGGTCTGGATTCAGGAGAGGTGAAACTGAAACGAAAGCTGATGGACGGGTTGGGAAGCAAAAAATGGCCAGTTGAGATCACAGGGAAAGAGCTGTTAATGACAAAGATCACATGCAGCAAAACCAAACAAAAAGAAGCAGCTAAAGACTCCGATTATATAGATCTGAGCAGACTGTTGACTATGTGGAATTGCAATTATCTCTTGGGCTCTTGGGACTTTGCTCAGGGAATCATTACTACAAAACTACCAAGATTGTTCTCAGGTGCAGAACATATTGATTTTGCTGTTTTCCAGCATCCTGCAAAGCAACTGACCATGTCATTTAAGTGTTCGTTAACCAAACACATCAATAAACATAAAACTTTCAAAAAACTAAAAATCACCTCATAAATAATTATAAAGGAGTGAATTATTACCTAGGAGCAAGTGTAATTGATGTCATTATAAATAAACCACAAAATATATCCTGTCCCAAGCTTAAAAATGTATGAAGGCATCCATCTACCTTGTTAAAAAATGATAGTTTATCTTGCCAGGAGGACAGCTTTCACAGCCGCCTGATTGGAAGAGGTGTGTGCAGAGAAGAGATTACACTGTAAATATTTTTTTATTTGCTTTATTTTCACCTCCTCATGTGTTTTTTGTTTTTTTTTTTAATGTGGTTCAAGGCTCATGAAGGAGGGGAACAGATAGTGTTTGCTGTGGCCAAGCAGCAGGGAGGGCAAGAAGCGCTTCCCCGTGCAGTTGACATGGGCCCTGACCCGCGGGGCTCCCGCTCTTGCAGCCCCTGACCCCTGAGGAGCAGCTGGCAGCAACAACAGGCGCTTTGGGGCTCTTGTTTTTTTCTTACCCGACCCGGGGGCTGCGGGAACAAGCAAATTTGCGGCCGACATCTGAAGCGAGGTAATGGGCGATGGCAAAGTGCTCGCATCCGCTCCGCTCCGGCACTGCCTATTCAGCCATCGCTGCAATTAGCACGGGCAGGGTGTAACGCGGGGGGAAACGAGCCCAGCGCTGCCGGCCCTGCCACAGCCCTCCTCAGGGGCTGCCTCTGCTGCACACAGCGAGGCAGGGACGAGCCCGGCCTGGGTCACGGGGGTGAGGATGAAGGCGTTGCGCCGGCACCGGCTCGTAAACGAAAGGGACAGATGAACCCGTTTGGTAATGGTGGGCTCTGGGTTGTGCCCTACATGAAAGAGAACAGTTGAATGCATGCTTTGTGTGCGTGCTCCTTTATAAAAGAGCGGATCTGGGGCTCCGGCCTCCCGGCAAAGGCAGCGGAAGGTGTTTGCGCGGCCCTGGGACCGGGCACATGTAGGACAGCGTGGACCTCGGCTCCCGTTCCTCCGTCTGCAGAGTGAGGTGCCTTTGCACATGGGTTTTCCTAATGAATATCCAGCCTCCTGCTAACAACACAATCTGAATTTCTCCCAGGAAGCTACGCTCACTCTTCTGTTTTATCTCCCTGGTTCACACACAGAGCCGATATCAAAATATCAGATGTACTCACGGGGATTCATGAAAGCCTTTGCCTTCCTCAAATCTGGAATCCCATTTTGTCAGTTCTGGGAAAGCTCAGGAGCCCCCGGGTGGTGCTGTGAGGAGATCAGGGGCATGGAGGGATTCCCCTGGGAATTCTGTGGGACTCCGTGGAGCTGAGTCTGGGCACAGGGATTTACTCGAAGTGGTCAGCAATGACCTCCATTCAGCTTATCAGTCTTACTTCCTTTTCTTACTCATCCTGTTTCTTTATTCATTTACTTCATTCATATAAGAATATCTTTAAATGTTTTTCAGAGCATCTGGGTTTAAAGAAAGGTCTTGGCTTTGGCAAATAAGTTCTGGGATGCTGTTTGTGTGGGAGACTTGCTGAGAAAGGAAGAGGGCGCAGGAAGTAGGAGACAGGGATGCAGAAAGGGAACGGGGAAGGGAGGAGCAGAGAGCAAGGCTAGGCAGAAGTGGCAAGTTGCTTGCTTAAATGAGGTGACTTTTCTGTATGAGAACAGGAAAATGACAGCTCAGTATCACCAAGCTTTTTCTTCTGATGTTCTTGAGCCTGGGTTGCTTCAGTGTCCAGCTCATGCTGAGCAGTGAGTCTGGCAGCACGTCCGGGAGCTCCCAAGACAAGGAGCAGGGAAGTCTGCTGAGAGATGCTTCTGACCTGGTGGTCCAGCCACTTACCTTAAAATATTTCAGTTTTCTTCTAGAAGTGCCTTTCCATTTTCATTGGCAGCCCTGCGAGTCTGGATTACCAGTGCAGCTTGTTTCATTTTTAGACAGCTAATTTTTAAGCGGCTGAAGTCAAACCTGCTCTAAAAGCCATATTCTTTTCACAGAGGTCACAACCATGACAAGCTTTAAGTTTTCACTTCATGGCACTGTATAGCTTAATTAATAGAGCTGCCTGATGCAAGGTCTCAGGGGTCTCTCTCCTACTGGATTTGCATTATTGTAACTAATAATTTAAGTGCATTTGAAATCTCCAGAAGCGGAGGAGGGTACAGAGCACAGCTGTCAAAAAGTATATCCAGTTCATTAAAAAAACTGTGATCTGATCAGCCAACTGATTTATCCGTTGACTTGAAATGGGAGACAGTGTTAGATTGCAGCTAACTTGGAGCAGAGAAAGGGCGAGCTCTGAAATAAGAATTGCTGCAGTTAAGTGATGGAACTTAATACTTTCGTATTGCATCTCTAAAGTTAAACATCAGATTATGCCTTTGAAAAAATAGGGAGGTGACTTGGATCTCTAAACGTTCAGTTTTGAGTTTGGAGCTTTTTCCTCTGCTTTTCTAGACCGTCCAACACTCCCTCCAGCTCCCACCACATTTCCTGGCACTGGCTCCATAACCCTGGTTTGAGGAGCTTATCTAAAGCTTTCCATTGGGGACTGGAAATAGAACACATAGTGTGAGCTCCTTGGCTCGCCGTCCACTCTGACAGCAACACAGCAACAACAAGAAGCTGGACTTATTTTTACAACCTGGCAAGGGAAGAGCTTCGCGAAGAAAACATTTCTGAAATTACATTTTCATTAAAATTTGAAAAAAACAAAAAAAGCATTCGAGGGGGAACACAAAGAGGCATATTTTACGGTAAATTAAGAGACCTATTTTCAGTTAAGCAGAGGCACGCTTGGGAATAAAACGTGCTCTTGGACAAATCCACTGTGCAACAAACTTAAATTGAACCTGCAACTGAGCTCCATATCCATAACGGCTGTTAGCAAATCATGCCGACGAGGAGGAGAGGGCAGCCTTTGAAAAATGAACCAGAATAAATCTCCATTTCTGGTATAACCTCTCAGTAAATAAGTCATCATCTTTTACCTTCTCGTTGTGCAGAAATCTTTCATATCGTTTTGTGTCTTTTATATGATAATGGGGAGTTCTGTATTAAGGAATGATACCATTCTGAGTCATAAGTTAGGTATTTTTAACAGATTTTCTCGATGATAAGAATAGTTCCCACACTCGGAATAATAATAAGAAAAAGGAGCAAATTAACATTTATTAAATGCATTGCAAAACTAATTGTCAGAGCACTTTTTGTGGTCAGCGCTGTGTTAATTGTCTCTGCCTAGTTCATTTGCTCAGTCACACCTAATGAAGACAACTTCTTCTTGAAACTAAACAGTGTCTGTTGAAAGGATTGAAAGTATTGGTAGAAGTCTGAAATTCATTCATGTAATTCTGCTGCCTGAAATTGTTCTAAAAAGAGTTTGTGAGGCTACAGGGTGAAAATGTTTTCTTATTCCAGATTTACAGTGCTTTAAACGAGAGCAGATTCTGATGCCTCAGTGTGGGGGATTTCTTGTGTGCGGTGGAACGTTTTGGTTGTGCACAAAGCACGAGCTGGCCGGTTCCCACATTCCTCACGATGACGTGCGCGAAGGAGTGCAGCACGTTGCCTGTTGATGTGTCAATAGCTTAATTCTCCATGACAACCTCCCCAGAGGAGTGAGAAAAGTCAATAGCACCAAGTTCACATCACCTTGGATAGCTGATGGGAGGCAAAACACAATAAAGAAGATAGAGGCCATAAACCGTGATAGGCAGCGATTAACCCATCAGGCAGGAGAAATAGAAAGAATCATTAAAATGACAAAATACGATGAGTCATTCCGCGCTGATCTAATTAAATAATATTCCAATGTAAATCAGTGAGTTATAATCCAAGCGCCGGGGGGAAAAGGCACTTGGTCTAAGTAACGATTTCTGAAACGTCCCGCATGTTGTTGCCGTGCGTGGCGGCGCTCGCCCTGGTGGCAGCCTTGCCCCGCGATGCCCCGCGGCAGCAGGAGGCCTCGCGCCGCCCTCGCTGCGCTGCTCCCCTGCACGCCAGCCCGGCGGGCAGAGCGCTGCCTCTTCCCCTTGGCAAGGAGGGCTCTGCTTTCCCCTACGCGAGTGGGGGAGTTTCAGGATCAGTTTAGAGCAGGCACGTTCTTTCCCTTACGAGTAGTGGTAGATGCTGTTGTAAAGCAGGGATGTTCAGATTTTGAAAGATACTGAGATCAGGCAAGTGACATTTGTTTTCACAGCTATCTCACCCAAACCCTGGGACTCTGGATATCATTTCTTTAACCGGAATAACAGAAAACAATTGTTCTAGCTATTTTTCCATATTTGATTTTGTAACAGCAAAACTGACTGGGATGAATCGGGGTTGGGTTTCATTTTATCTGCCTGCTCCAAGTCCTAGAAACGTCTTTTGTTGATTTTACTAAAAACAATTGTTTGTGAGCTTGTTTCTTTGCATGAAACTGAAAAAAATACACTGAAGATGGAGATACTTTTTTCCGTTTCTTCCTTGAATGCTGTTGCTCTTGCAGATCTCTGTCTTCCCTCATTGCCACTGTCTTACATAGGCTTGCAGTAAATCTGTCGCGTACTGGCACTTTGTGAGTTTATCACTGAACTTCTTAGGATGAAAAGAAATTCTCCCAGTTTGGGTTCATGCAGAGAGCGGGTTCTTCTGATTTTGCTGGTTCAGTGGTTTTCCTCCTGGCCAGATACTGTCAGGAAGCTGTGGAACGGCATCAAGAAGACTGATGACCAACTCTTAGGAGTGTTTTTCAAACTGTCCTGTTTCCATGCAGTTGGCCATGTTGTTCACAGCCTGTGGTATAGTTTCACATGAGTTCATGTCACTGTGTTGTTCTCACCAATTTATTATTCATCTGCCATGGCTGAAATATTTATAGCCTGTAAGGTCTGCTTCCTCCCCAGCACCTGTAGTGCTGATGCACAGCAGCAAGTTGGGCATCTGTGGCAGCTGGTGCATTCGGTGGGTTTGGAGGCGCTTCCACCACCAGTGACCCACACGGCTCCCTCGGTGACCTCCTTTTGAAGTGACGCTGACCAGCGGCACGTGTGCCTCGCTCTGCTCCTGGCATTGTTCTTAGCGTAGCTCTTTCGCCCACAATCCTCCGGATCAATTAACCATGCCAATGTCTGCTGTAATAAACGTCAGGGCCCCATCAAATAAACCTCTCTTCTCCATTAGTGATTATTGGCCATGGCCTTCATCAGAAAGAGTGAGCTGAAAGTAAATGTTCAGACGCCGTTATTTGACTAATGTGCCACTTGAATCTGACCTCCTCTCCATGGTGCAATAGAGGCTGATAAGGAGTCTTTGAGAGACTTTGCTGCTTTCTACTGAAACATAATCTCTTTCATTAGTGTCTGAGTTATTCAATCACATTCTCTGCAGCGCGGCCGCTTTTGCTGAAGTCCGGGAGAAGACTCTCATGTCATGGCTGGTCCAATCCCACCGGACCCTCTCTTTCTCTCTTGGTCGTTTGTCTGCCATACATACATACAACATACATACAAACCCTTGCGGTTTTAGGTTTGCTGTTTTCAGGCAGGTTTTCAGCTCAGGAAGCTTTTCCACATTTCCCCTTCCTTCATGGTTCGGCCGTGGTCATTGTGCAGCAAGCAGCAGCCTCGCTGATGAGCTGCACCGCGGTGTGGACGACGCGGGGGGTGTTCTGCAGGCACCTCGTGCTCCAAAGATGAGGATGGCTTAAGGTCCTCTCTCCACACTTCTCTCTCCATGTAATAGTTTTTGCTTCAGAGAGAAATGTTTGCTAGGAGAATGTTTGTTTGCTTTTATATTGCATGTAGTGGAACAAGTTTTCAACTACAAAATACAGTTCCAAGAGTTGCAAGTGTCCCTAAACTTTTAAACCTGTTTTTAATTTCTAAATTATTCTTTTTCCCTAGAAACATCTCACTTTCAGCTATCGATTTTTTGAATTGTTTCTCTGTGTTTTATTCAGGGATTTTCTTCTGTGCGTGACTGTTTTTTACTTTTCAGTGACATTGAAAAACACATCCTGATTTTCTTCGATATTGCGACCATTTTTTCTGCACCTTCTTGTCTTTCTGTATTCCTGGGGATAACCTCTCTGCATGTCCAGCTGCATGTTAGAAATCAAAGCCTGTCTGATCCAACAGAAGGAAGTTAATTAGGTTGTGATTCAGAAGCCTTCTTTTATAATGTATTGTCTGAGTACAGCTAGGTGTTGGCAACAGATCTAGGCCTGACCTGGCCAGTTCCCATGCAGAACGGACATGGTATTTGCCTCTTCAGGGGTAGAGTTTACCAGTTTTACCAGTAATTGGGTAATTTAGAGGCTATACTTATATTCTAAAAGATGCTTCCCAGGGCAGACAAACTTGATTGGCTGGAGATTAGCTGAATTTACGGCAAGTGAGTCAATGTGTTTTATCATGGGAGGCAGGACTTTGCTGCTGCTGAGTTAATCTCCTCGAGCTGTTGCTCCTATGGAGAATTTGGGCCTTCGTTTGAACCCTCTGATCCCTGTCACTGCTCTTTAGGCTGCAGCGTAGGCCCACAGCAAGAGTTCAGCCTGTTTGTTGGGTCTCCTGTCCTTGCTAATGCGGCTGGTGGTTGCTGCTCTGGGGACACGTCCCGCTCAGGGAGAGGAGGAACTGAAGGTACGAGCTCCAGCTTGCCCGGCGTTTGAGCCTTCATTCAGCAGAACCCTCGAGGGCGGTCTGACCTTTAAAGTGACTCCTGGTAGGACCATTTCAGGTGCATCACATCAGACACGTGTGTTAAGGCTTTGCTCAGTGAATGCCTAAACACACGCAGCAGGCAATTTGTGCAGCAGCGCGGCCTGCGCTGTTGTGGTATCTGATTCCAGCCCAGGCAGTTTTTTCCTCTGTAATGGAGAGGAGTGGAGAAGCAGAGAGTGATTTAGGGCTAGTGGGAGGGCCAGATGCAGGAGAGCAGCAGTCCTGGTTTGAACACGGCGCGGCCTGTTGTGTAAGATGAATGGCTGTGGACTGCTCTCTGCTTGTCTCCCTGTGCCACTGTGAGCACTCGCCTCCAAAGCAGCCCGCTGCTGCCTCGCAGCAAGCAGCTAATCCCGTCCCGGGGTGTTAAACGTGCCCAGCTGCATGTGTGGCACTGCTGCTGCCGCCTCTGCGTGCCAGGACGCCGCGTGCCGGCTGCCTGCCCGGCGCTGGGCAGGAAGGGCCCGGTACGGCCATAGCCGCAGTGCTGCGCTTGCCACCGCGCTCACTGCTCTGCTGCGCTGCTGTGCTCGCTGCTGCGCTCGCCGCTCTGCCCCGCTGCTGTGCTCGCCGCTGCGCTCGCCGCTCTGCCCCGCTGCTGTGCTCACCACTACGCTCGCCGCTCTGCCCCACTGCTCCACTCGCCGCCACGCTCGCTGCTCTGCCCCGCTCGGCATTGCTGCATCTCCCGCCCTCCGCAGCCACCGGCAGAGCCACTTCCAGAGCCCCTTGGCCCTGCCTCCTCCTCCCCACCTCCATGCTCTGCGTCTTGGGGCAGTTTGTGGCCCTCTCCTGTGGCTGGGAGCGCGTATGGGCTACCTGCTGGTGCAGCGCTCGCCACGGGGGCCCTGGGCTCTGTGCCATAGGGTGCCGTGGGCTCTGCACCATAGGGTGCCATGGCGCTCGCCATGGGTGCTGCGCCACGCACAACGCCATGGGCTCTGCGCCGCGTGATGGGGCGCGCGGCCGGCCTCGCCGGGCGGCAGGGAGAGCCCACAAGTGCCCTGTGCGCCCATGGGCGCAACCCTCCGGCCCCGACACGCGTCGCGGCGAAGCGCCCTCCCGCACCCTGCCCCAAGCATGTCAGTTGCAGGGCTCTTGTTCGCCTTATCTTTAATCTTTTAGCCCCAGCCCGAGCTCTGTGCCATGCTGACAAATGAGGAATGTCATCGCTGTTCACTGACAGATGTATAAATCCTTTAAACCCCCATTTTATTATGTAAACTTTCCTGCCACTGGCATCCTGTCAGGACTCCAGTGGGAGGGCTTCCCTCCCCAGGTGTAACTGTGCAAACATTATGGTTATGGCACAAAGTCCAACTCGGTTACATTCTGTCACATAAATATACATTGAGTTAAATCAAACACAGCTTGCGTGCTCTTGGAAAAGCTCATTTATAAGCAGTTGTTTGAGATCCGAAAGATAACCCACTGTGCAAAGATAGCTAGTTCCTCTGAAGTGTTGTTCTTGGGAAAATGCGCAAGGGAAGAGCAGGAATTAAGCTGAAGCTGGTAGGTGAACAGTGTCCTTGGGTTCTGCGTGCCTGGGTTTGCAGGACACCCCCCCGCCGCTTCCCCTTCTCCTTTTCCCACTTTGTTTTTGTGGTGAGAACCAGTTCTGCAACTGCAGGAATAGCCGGGATCCGGGAGGGAGCCCTTCCAGAACAGCGTGCTACAGACGGTCACTGTCTGGGAAAAAAGGAAGTGATAATACTTTGGAACATAATGACATTTTGTATATAAAATTATGGAATTGGCAGAGGTATCATAAAAGTGCACATGCTTCAGTTTATTGCTAAGTGGATGTGGGAATGAATGCCCTCCCCTTAGTCATGCCTGTGTCTTAGCTTGCAATAGCACTAGCAGTGTCTAGGCTCCCGCTGTACAGAAAGGTTTAGCGGAATAAGCTAAAGTGGATATAAATAATTGCTGGGGAAATTGAGTTTCTCACAGTCTTTTGGAGAATTGGGTTTTCTGTGACTGCAATATATAGGATACTGTCCAAAAACGCACACAAAAAATACCCCAAACAAAACACCCTATTCATGCTTGACATATTTTCAAATCTGTGGCGATTAAGACATTTACATTCCCCTGATAATAGGGAAGGCCAAGTAATGTATCAACGATACTTGTAAGGATATGTTATCATATTTAAATATTTTCTTTGTGCTTTTCAGTTTGCTCTGTTAGTTGTCTGGGCCCGTGCCGTGTCCTGGGCAGTTTTTAGGTGGGTATGAGTGCACCTCCTCCTGATGATCCTCATGGTGAGAGTGGAGTCGAGCGAGTGCCTAGGTGGGACTTTGAACCAGGCTTTGGAAGCCACATGATTTGTTAGACCCCTTGGAAAGGCAGCATCCTCTTTAACGAGCAGCCCAGCAGTTTGGGTTCAGTGGGTCTGAAAGCATCGAGGGCTGCATTTTCAACAAAGACCAAATGAAGAAACGGGCAGCTTGACCCAGAATCTTAGGCACATTCAGGCTTCACTATCCCACTGAATTCTGTTTGAGATTCTCGTAGAGGCAGACTCATCTTGACTGCTTAGCGCTTCCAGGGTGGGCCTGAGCCCCGGGCACAGGAGCAGAGCAGACGTCTGACCCACTGGGACAAACTGGCTCTGCAGAGCTCCTGGAGGGAGCTGCAGGTGATGGAGGCTTCTGCAGTGGGGGCTGCAGGGAGGTGCCCAAAGTTAGGTGCATCTGTGGCTTTTCCTGGGGCATTTTGGTCGCTCTGGTTCCTGGCATACGCACGTGGTGCCTGGCAACTCAAGCAAATCAAAACACCCACCTTCGATAGCAGCATTTAGCTCCTGTTTGCACATAACAATGAGAGACACTGCTTGGAGTGAAAGACCTGATTATTGTAATTTTATGTATCAAGATTTGTCATCTGTATATACACACAGTACTGAAAAGTGTGTACATAAATTAGGTTGTTGAATGCAAACGTGGCTGTGTAGATAACGAAGCAGTTATCTGACAGGCAGAACTCCAGACTGATTTATGCCTGCAGTCATTATAATGGAATGTACAGTTGTTTGGAAGCTAGTAAAGTCAGAGAGTTTCCTTCTGACTTCAGTCAAGTTTAGGCTAAGCCCTAAGCCATAAGTAGTTGTACATTCCCAGTAGGAAAAGCCTGACTTCTCTGTTCTTTGCAGAATTCCCATTAAGAGATAAACGAGGAGGATATAAACTATCTCAGCATTCAGTGCTAGGCACTGCTAAATGGAAGTGCTGGAAACAGGAAAATATATTTCAAAGATACGAAACAATAAAATGTTTGCAGAAGGCCGGCGAACGTGCGAAAGTGGTCTGGTCTGGCAAGGGAGGGCAGCAGCCGCTGCCTGGAAGGAAATGGAGCCGCGGCCAGGGTCGTTTGCGAGGTGAACAAGGCAGCCCCCAAAAGCAGAAGTTCATTTATCCGGCAGGAACTTCTGCTGCTCTGCGGGACCTGTGCCCCTGAATCCTTTAGCTGTGTCCCAGGATCCAGCTAGTGAGCGTGCTGGGTCCCTCACAAGCGCAGCAGCCGGATCACGAGCCACAGTGCAGTGCAGCTCTAAACTGGCTCTTGTTTTGGCAGCTCTGTTCTTCTTTTCTGCCTTCTGTTAGTAGCTGAAATCAAGCACTGGACTATGTTCTTGCTTCAGTCTATGTAAATCTAAGGTAATACCTTTTGACACAGTGAAATTATACTGGGATAAATGAGATTTGAATCTGGCCTTAGAAGTGGTGTGTTTGGAAAAGGCAAGAGAAAGGTCAAATCTAGATATGGATGTGCCACAGGAAAATTGCTGTTCTCGATATATTTCTGAACAGCCTGAAGTCCTCATCAGAATTCTCGTCCTGTTTGGTAGGTTTACGAGGGCGAATGATGAAAGTTTCCGATTAGTGGGACACCACAGAGGTAGCTTGGCCAGATCTTTGAAACCTCCTTTGAGAGGTGCGTCCCCTCCTTGGCAATGACAAAATCAGCTCTGGGGATCTCGGTACGTAAAGGAAAATATCCATCCCAGTGAGTGCTTCCTGGGCTTTCGTTTCATCCCTGTGTTTATGCATTTGTAAAGATCTTTCACATACACCAAGGTGATTCCTTCTACATGTTCACAGGATTAAAAAAAAACAAACAAACAAAAAAAAGGTATCCATTAAAATTAGCAAAAGGTATCCAACAAAATTACCCCATTTCTGAAATGGGGTAGATCCTGCTGCCTGCTTTTAGGAGAAACACTGCTTTCGGTATTCTAATGCATAATGATGTTTTGCATTCAAGGAACAACTGTGACTTTTCCTGCTAGTCAGCACTCTCTTGCTTTCTCTTTCTTGGTCTTTTCTTCAAGTATTTGAAAAGGAAGCTGGCTGGGGAGGAAACCAGACTTAAATAAATTGCAAAGCCTAGAACTTCCTGTTAAAAATGCCGTGAGTGCGTAACATTATGGTAGTGAATTTAAAGGTAGAAAAACAGTAAGGATGTGAATGGTCCTTCCCTGTCAGCTCCCTCCATACAGTGAGGAGCAACAGTTCGCATTCCCTGGAGCCACGGAGCTGCAAAAACAGTAGCAACAGCAAGAGGGTTTGGGGTTTTTTTTTAAATCCAGATTTTCCTCGTAGCCTTTCTAAAATAAAGAGCATGGAGGAGATTTGATGAAGCAGCGCAGGGCTGGCCTAACAAGCCTGCAGGCTTGGGTTTGGGGGCCAACATCCCAGCTGTGTCGCTGCCTTTCAAGGGGGAACACAAACGTGAGAAGTGCCCTCCTGCAGCTATGAAGCGGGGTGGGACTGGGAAGGAAGGGAAGCGGTGCGATCCGGCACGGCTAAGGTTTGGGGTGACATCACTTTTGATATAATTGCAATGCCAGCAGACGCTCAATAAACATATCAGCATTGTTAAAATGATTTATGACCCGAATAGTTGAATATAAAATATTATCAATAGATGTGTCATCATTGATCTTTGCTGGGGCTAGCAGCTGAAGGATGAACAGGGAGATGATTTTAACAAACAAACCTTGACAGGAATCCAAAGGAAACAATGTGCAGGGACAGACAGCTGACAAATTCAGTATGGGGCCATTAAAACACGTGATGAATTTGCTGGGAAAGTATATATTTGTGGAAGAGGTGAGCTCATATCTACCATAAATTTGTCAGCCGTGACACAGTGTTCTCAGGCCTGGCATGAATAATGCCTAGCTCTTTACGGGTTTTGTCTGGCAAAAGCTCTATCAGTCACTCCAGGGTTATTTACAAAGAAAAGTGTCTATCAGTTACAAGGACATGACTTTGCCACTAAGAAATAGCACGAGAGGGAATCAGCCTGTGGCCTCCTCGTGCAGGATGCGTCTTCTCCAGGGAAGCTCTGGGCTGGAGCGGATCGGATGGACTGCGCTAGGACCTCCTGGCAGAGTGCCTGGCATAGGCTGCAATCGTACATTTATCCACACTGATTAGATTAGAATTATTAATAGGGGTCTATGGAGTGGAGCAAAGGGTCATTTAGAGTTTAATTCTGTTCTCAGATAACTTCATTTCAGCTGATGGGGTTGTTATTGTAGGGGTTTTATATGTTTATAGGAAACAATATACTCAATAATGAAGTCATGCATCCTTCTGCAAGATTAGGAGAGCTATTGTGTTGCTGGAGTGAAGTCTTCACAATTGTGTTAATTAAGTAATAGTGATTTGACTTTGTCTCCTCATAAAATGCATTTAAGAAGTGACTAAAAGCTGCTGAGAAAGTGTTCCCTCAATATAAATATATAGCAAAACAAGCAAGAAATGAAGGCAGCCTTGGATTAAGTAAACAGAGTTGCTGACACCATGGTTTTGCTTAAGGAAGGCAACAGCTTGCCCTGGAGTTTCGGCTTCCTGCTGCGTTAGTATAAATAATTATCAGTTTAGTCTTCGGAGTAGCAGGTTGCCATCCTGGGCGCCGGTGGAGGTGCGAGGCCGGACCGTGCGCTGTGGGACTCGTGGCAGGTTTACGGTCATCCCTCCTGTGCTCAGGCCTTGGCCAGAAGCAGTGACTTGGCTCATGGCTTGGGATCTGTGATCAGCTGCTTGAGACGACCCATAGAAACAGCTTGGTGTTCAGGGGTACCCAGGAGGGCTGGTGCAGATTTTCACAATACAGTAAAGGGAAAGGAATCCTTTCTTCAGGCTATTTAGCATTCATATCCTTTGAAAATGTGGGAGATTTCATTTAAAAAAAAAAACAGCAAAAAAATCTGAACCATTCTCTTTTACTCATCCTCCAAATTCAGACAATTAGCTTAAAAAAACCTCTAGTTCAAAATCAGATTTGTTTGTTTTATGCTAGGCCTCTAAATACGATATAGTTTGTTTCAGAAGTTTATTTTGAAAATATTGGGTAAAATGACCATCAATTTGTCAAGAAGAGGAGTTTAAATGCCAAAATCCCAGTTTATGGCAGAACAGCTCCAGTTCCTGGCTGATTTGTTGCTTATTGGAGTGAGATTTGCAAGTCTTTGTGAGCATTGCAAATTAGGGTACCTTCTGAAGCAAGTCAAGAGCAGAGCCTCGTAGCACGTTCTGCTCCCAAGGCTGAAACGTTGACCCACGCTGCTCTCTGCCGTGCTGCTGTCCCAATTCCACGCAGTGTGTCGTGCTGTTACTCATGACACGGTTTTGGCTTTGTCGCTAGGTGCATTATCTTCAAGGGCTTCCCGTGCGCCGATAACCTTTTTCTGAGAAGTTTAATTTTGCCTGTTTTTCTGTGGCAGGGAGCCAGCTTCTTACATGGTGTAAATTGGACTCTTTCCATTCATTTCAGTGGAACTGTAGTAACATACACCATTTGAAATCAAATTAAGCAGTAAGCGTGGAATGTGAAAAGGCAGCATATTAATGCTTCAGGATAGGATTTCAACTGCAAGTGGAGGAAGCCCCTCGTTCGTGACCCCACGATGCGACCACAGAATAAATATCCCAAACAGAAAACAGTGTTTTGTTCCTTGAGAGAAAGCATTCTAGGTTAAAAGTAAAGGCAGCTTCAGCTTAGTTTCTCAGACGGAACGGTGCAGTTAGAAGTTAGTCAGAGGTTTAACATGGTGCTGAAGAGGGCGATGGCAACGGCAGCGTTGCAGAGTGGCTCGTGCAGTGAGAGATGCCTGAAACGTGTTAGTCTTGAGTGTGAGACAAGCCCATTGACCTGATAGACCGACTGCAGGTGCTCCCAGGGAGCTGCTGTGGTCACTCGTGCCATTGATATGTTGGCTCAGGATGATTTACTGGACAAGATACAGGGCATAACTCTTAGGAGCTGCTGTGGCCTCTTGATCAAATCTGTACTAAAAGGCTCCTGGAAAAGTGGGTGGATCAATTGGTCTAGAGCCAGTCTAGGTATGGCAGTCTCTGCAGACAGTTACCCACATGGCTAAAGCTTTATGATGTGAAGCTGTGTGTTTCCAGGTTTCGGAGCAGGTGTGAAATTTATTGGGGGTCACTCCAATGCATCGATTTGTTTTTCATCAAGTTTCTTGTGTCACTGGGAAAACTGAAATCTTAAAAAAGGCATTTAATTAATCTGCTTCATAGTCTATTTTGCTTTGTGCTTGATCCACAGAAAAGCGTGCTGGCTCAGAAAAGAAAGGTGCAGGTGTTAAGGAATAACCGTGTTTACAGGATGTCTTGCTTTGCACGAGGCGGGTGTTCGCTTTCCCTGGGAGCTGGAGAACCTTTGTTCTTGAACCATCTGCTCTCGGAGTGAAGAGATGGGAGATCTAATGCGGGCTCTGTCGTGCAGCTGGTGGGAGTGTTCTGACAGCCCTGGTATCCATTTGGATTGCATCCACTCTGTCTGTGTGTCCAAGGATTTATACCTTTCTCCTGGCAGGGTCCCCCAGGACTTGAGGAACTCGCCAGCCGTTGCTTTAAAGAAAGTCTTGTTCAAAACTCAGGTCCCATCACAGGGGCTCAGCTTCAAACCCTCTCCATTCCCATTGGCTCTAGCAGGAGTCAAAGGAAAAGAGTACCTTGCATGGCCAGCGTGAGCAGTCGCTTCAAAGCCCGGTAAAGACACCATTATCTTCCTTTGGTGGGCTTTACATCACATTTTCAGAAAGGTGCAATCTCGCACATTGACTCAATAGGAAAATCCCTGTGTATTGGCCTGGAAACTTAGCATACACTTAGTTTTTATTAGAGTTAAATCCAGCCAGTTGCTCCGTTGAGTTTCTTGTTCTGAGGACCTGGTTGGATGTGTTTCTTTGGATTTTTATCGAAGCTTTGGATTTATGGAGGCAACACAAAGCAAGGCCGCAGCTTGCAGCCCTTCAGGTGGAATTTTAGGATGCTTCAAGTCCTTTGGAAATGTCACTATGGGCTGTAGAGCTCAGGGTTCTTGTGTGCAGCCCGGGGGCTTCGTCCCTGCTCCGTGGGTGCGAGACTGAGCCCCGCAGGTTACGGCTGCCTTGTGTCTTGAAACCTGCTCACAGTTGCGGCTTTCTTTCTTTTTCCTTTTTCTTTTTTTTTTTTAACTAAATATAATTTGACTTTAAAAAAGCAGACCCCTTAAAAGCTCTGCAGTGGCCAAAAGGATTCATTCTCCTGACAAGTAACTTTAAAAACATGTCTGCAATTGAGTCCATGTGTCTGCTTTGAGACAGTTTCTACTGGAAGTACACTCACAAGTAGAGGCATTGCTGTAAATAATCAGATTTCAAACACTGCAACTCCTAGTCATTTTGAATATAGTCCTGGAGTAGGAATAACAAACATAAAACTGGCTGCCCTAATGCAGGA
>VZSG01000478.1:288550-328638 GCA_013398315.1 Nothoprocta pentlandii | reverse complement strand
GGGTCCTGGGTGACCTCCTCGCAGGGGAATGAGAGCTGCCCAAGGAGCCGCGTGCCCGCGGCCGGGCTGCTGTGCTCCACGGGGTCCTGGGTGACCTCCTCGCAGGGGAATGAGAGCTGCCCAAGGAGCAGCGTGCCCGCGGCCAGGCAGCTCTGCTCCGTGGGGCTCGTGGGGCTCCCGGGCGGCCTCCTCGCAGGGCAAAGCGCACCGGCTTGTGTTTCCTTTGCCCGAGATGCTGAGGATCAGCCCTTGGACGAAGATGTAAGGCGACACATGTTGAGCGTGCAGAGGGGAGCGCTGGCGGGGCTGGCTCTGGCAGCAGGAGGCAGCTCCTGGTGCTGTCCTGTGCGGTCGGTTCGGTTGTGAGCTCCTCCCGGGCTCCCGCTACACACTCCAGCTGTGACGGGGCCGGGTGGCAAGCCTGCATCTTGCTTTGCGTTTAACTGCACGTGGTAGTTGAGGGCGTTGATTCCCCTGCGACCTTGTGCACCGGGCAGCTCCCTGCGCTGCGGGACGCGCCACCGGCCCTGGCGCTCCGGCCCACACAGGAAGATAAGAATGGAGAGCCAGAGGAACTGCCGAAGTCATCAAGTCCTGTCCCCTGCTGCTGAAGGCGACCACATCATATGATGTCTTTCAAATACTTATCTGGTTCCATCTTGAAGCTATTTAGGTTTCTTGCCCTCCCTGCTCCTACTGAGAGGCTGTCTTTCTTCTGCTGGCTATAAACCTTCTTCTCATTTCCAGCCTAAATGTGGCCAGGGCAGTTTATGCTGTGTTTAATAGATGCTGAGAAAATAAATGACTCACAACCTGCTTTTATTTATGTGCATCAGGCTTTTGATAGTCACGTTCCCGCCCCCTCTGCTGCCTATGGATGCTGTGCGTAAGGGAATGAGTGAGTGAGGGGGCAGAGGGGGTCCCATCCCCACGTGTGCCGGCCTCATGTCCGTGAATGGGAGACGGGGGTCAGGGCGATGGGCAAGCGAGAGGGGTCGGGGAAGGAGGCAGGGTGAAGGGCATGGGCGCAGCCCGTGGGAAGGGGAAGGCAGCTCGGAGGTGACGGGGCTCTTGGAAGGAGGGACAGCCCCTTCGCTGGCAGGCTCGGCCGTGGCTGCTCTTGTCCCCGCTGCAGGGCCCCACAGAGAGCGGGGAACCCGCACAAGCAGACGGACCCGTCGAGGGGCAGAACTGTGTTTCCTGGAAAAAACATAAATCGGTTTGTGTGATTCCTAATGAGATTTCCTAAAGGGCTGCGATTTCTCCCTACGCCACCGTGTTGCGTCCCATCCCTGCCGGTTTGATGCCCTTTTCCACGATTCAGAGGTGGGTGGAGGGCTTTGCTGAGACGAGGCCCTGCCGTGCTGATGCACTAGACAGTGGGAATGCAGCCAGGGATCCAAGTGAGGATGCTCTGGCCTTCGACTTGCTGGTATTTATTAGGAACAGTAAATGTAAGTGGATTTTCAGGCTTCAGATGGATATTGGGGTGGTGATAATCTTGGCTCTTCTGCGAGTTCTCCTTTTCTTTTCCTTAAAAGAGAATTTGGAAGCTTTATTTTCCTTACCTTATGCTGGAGTTAAGTGAGCAGAGATTTCTGGTACCAATTCCTGTATTTCCAAATGAAAACTCTGCAGCTGAAGAGAGGCACAGCCCCAAGGCCTTTGTGTCTTTTCCATGGGAATGGCGTTGGCGAACCCGGTCCCCATCTGCAAAGGAGGCAGAATTCCCACAGGAGCAGTAATCCCGCAGCGCCGTGCGTTTCTTGGGGAGGCGAGGGCAGTTCTTGTTTCCTTCCCCAAACACGCGTCCGAAATGAGCGTTTGCTGCCTGCGTGCGGCCGGCAGCACCATCGGGTTGCGAGCCGGGGGCACTGCCTGCGTCGAAGGGCAGGGCATCAGGTGGCACATTCACCAAGGAGTCCGCCAGCTGTGTAGCTTCATTACAGTTTATCATTATGTCTGCCTCCTTCCTTTATTTCCACGTTTAATCACCTAATATCGTTTTTATCGGCTTGTCAGGGCGTGGGAGAGAGCAGTGGGGAATTCGTTTCACTTCTTCCGAGCGTGTCTATTTTGGTAAAATATTATGGCAAGTTTATATCTGCCCTACTTTGAAAAATAAGATACAAGCGAGCTAATTAAGCCTGTAAGTGAGTACCAACACATCTAATTAGTATTAACTCTTTCACATAAAACCGTGATAGGAGCCTCCAGTGCCAAATGCATTTTTGTATTGTTTGAAATGCATAACGAAGCAATCACTGGTGGAACAAAGGTTGCCTGTGGCCAAGCAGTTGCTTTAAAGAAAGAAAAAAGGCAGAAGGAAAGGAAGAAAGAAGGAAAGGGAGATACGCCTTTGCAGCTCGAAGGGCTTGCCCGCTTGGAGCGAGGTGTGTTCTTGTCGGTGTGACAGGTCTGGCACCCGCCGTCAGGGAGCCAGTGGCAGCTCCAAAAGCGCCTTCCTGCCCCATCGGGTCACACGTCAGGCTAAACTCCTCGGATTTAGCGCCTGGCCTCTGGAGGGGGAGAGATCTCTGATCCTCCCTGCGCCCTGCGCTCCTCTTCTGGACATGGAAACCCACTGGGGTTCTGCTGGAGACCTAACAGTTGGAAGATGTAAAGTGAGCAATCAGTAACGAGCTTTTAATGTTTTCTGTGTGTACCATGAAGTCCTGATCCGACCCGCTGTACCTGCAGTGGAAGCCCAGTCTTGCATACAGATCACCCTAGAAACAGCCGCTGTTAATAGCAAAAACTGTAGGCTTCCAAAACATCCTTGCAGCTCTGAACTGCACATGGTGTGCATGCACATGTACATGCACATGGTGGTGCCATGCATGTACCGTTGTGTCACCTTTGGATTCAGTACATGGGCAGCTTGGCACACGTGGGGCGATCCGGAGCGGTCGTCACGGTGCGTTGTTCTGATCCCTGTTTCACAGAGGGCCCCAGGTTTCCCTGCAGAGCTGCGTTCGAGAGCAGACCCCCTTGTTAGACTTTCCCCACCTTTGCCTCTGCCGGCGCCTCCTGCTAGCAGCTTCACCCGGAAAACGGCCTGGCATCCCCGGACAGGCTCCAAGGGCCCGCAGCTCCGCAATGGGATCCGCTCTCCGCATCCCCGCACTGGGCTCCAGCGCCGCAAACCTTCGCTCTGTGCCTGACCTTCTGTGGTCTCGCGGCTGGCCGTGCTCCACGGGGCCATCAAACTGGATGCTGTAACCTTTTAAAAAATGTTGTTAACGTAGGTTAGAATCGCAGATGCATTTTAGGTTTGATTTCTCTTTCAGAAATTCCAAATTGCGCCGCATATTGGAAAGGCCTGGTTTGGCTCGGAGCCATTCTGATAGATGTCATATTGCTAAACAAGATGGGCTTCGAAATATGCCTCGATATTTCCTTTTTTATTTCAAACAAATACAAGCAGTAGATTAACATTTGGCTGACCCCGGCGGCAATTGCTAAATGCAATGTTTAGAGCAACCTAACACGCCGAGGCTCCGCGGGCTGCGCAATGGAGCGCTGCTTCCCAGACGCCTTCCGAGGGGCGCAGGCAGCGGGCGCTGCGGCCGGGGGAGCCCTGAGCGCTGCCGGCAGCACCGAGCGCTGCCTGCACGGAGCCGGCGCGCGCCACAGGGCCTCGGTTAAAAATAATACTGGTGTATCGGGTGTGAAGCTGGTGCCATGCACTGCCCCGAAGAGCTTTCGGTGAGCAGTGAAGGCCGTGCCAAAAAACGTGGAAGCGAGCAATCGAGGCAAAGCATGTGAGAGAAAATTAAATTTTCATGTATCATAAATGAAATATACATTAGGGACTCTCTGCAGCGACCTCCAGATTCTGTAATTTTTGGATTGGAGCTGAAGACCTAAATCATGTAGCCACAATGGCCTGTAACACGTATAGAGAGGGTATTGCGTTGCTGTGGGCCTGCAACGGTAAACAAATGGAGCTGGTTTTGGAGAACTGCTATTGACAGTAAAATTCTAATTTTGTTCCAGCTCCCAGAACAGATGTACCTCAGAGTCCATAGACTGCAATACTTAACTGCAGCTACTCAGCTGTGACCTTCAGCCTCGGGCTCACTGCAATAAAATTTTCATGCAACCATATGGAAGAATATTTTAATAGAGATTTACTGTCAGTAACTGTCCCAAAGGAGCAAATAAGGAAGCTGTAACATATTGCGTACAGTAAATCAAGGGGACTTCAATGGAAAAACGAAACCTCCCCGAGGCAAGCATCTTTAAAATTACAGGCAACACTTTGTACAAATATGTGTACAAAGGACTAGATATGCACTCAGTTAAGCGACTCAAAATGGTTTTGATTTGAAGATATATTTATTAGAATGTATTTATCGCATTCTGTAAGCAGTAACGGGGGAGGGGGTCATGGTGCGGGGCTCCCCAGCAGCCGCGGCGCGAGGTTGGACTCCCTGGATGCCGGCACGGGGGCAGGCAGCGGGGCCCGGGCGCCCGAGAGCCCCGTTCCCGTGGCGCACGGCGTCGCCCGGCCACGCTGCCGCGGCCTCGCGCGCCGTCCCCAGGGCTTTGCGGGAGCAGCTCCCTGTGCGACGGCCCCGCCGCTTCCCGGAGCCCCGTGCAGGGCTGCAGGGCTCGCAGGGCACGGTTCCTGCTGGAGGGACAGCGTGGGAGCTCGGGAAGCGCCTCCGCACCCCTGCCCCTTGCAGCCCTCCGGGGACGTTCCCGCGGGCAGCACCAGCCCGGGGATCAGCTCGGTGTGGGCAGGGGTCTCTGCAGCGCAGGGATCCGGGAGTGGAGAGCTCCCCCGACGGAGCTCTGTCCCACCATGGTGTTTGTACCGGACTTTGTGCTGCTCGGTAGAGGCAAGCCGGAGTCTGAAGCACCCTCTCCTCACACACACCTACTCATCTCATTCCTCTAATAGAGCTGGTAACGTGACAAGGCAATAAATCAGGGGCAAATGGATTAAATGCTCGTTGAGGTAAGACTGGGTTACCCTTTATAGTATTCAATATTAAGAGTAATGTAAGGAGCAGCCTATCTGAAAACACAGAGGTGTAAGTTGAGCACATTGTATCATGAAATAAGTGATGGAAGAAAGATATGGCAAAAATAGGAGAAAAAAGCAGCCATGTAGTGCGCTGCAGACCTGCCTTTCTGAAACAAAGGTGGACTAATGTGTGTGAGGGACACGGTCAAACCACAGCAATTTGGTTAGTGCGTTGTGGGGGGTTCATTTGGCTGGCGGAGCAGTGGTGATCACGAAGATAACCAGGCAGCACCCACGTACACATGCCAACTTGTGTGGGGTTGGGGTTGCGTTGCAAGCCATCGCAGCGCACGCTTTACAAGGCTGCTCGACACACGATCTGTGGTAAGCTCTGGTTACAGTGCACTGGGATCGCAGATGTCCGAGTGACAGCAAGAGTAGTGCAGGATCCCCCTTGGCCTCCGGCTGCCGCGTCCTGCAGTCCTAGTTCATCCTTTGGGATTTCTGAAGGATGTGCCACCAGCAGCCTCATTCCAGAGGAGAGGTCTCTGCCGCTTCCTTCCTTCGCTCCTTGCACGCTCTGTCTCCCGGTCTGTGGGAAGCGCTGCCCGGGCTGGGCACGAGCCCGTGGTTGGCGGGGCCCTTGCCGTGCTCGATCCGCGCGCGGCCACGCTCCTTCGGAGGCAGGTGGGATCAGCGGACGGATGAGAGCTCGCTCCTCCTCATTCTGTTTGGGTTCTGTTTACGGCGTGTTTTGTGTTCTGTGTTGTGCGCTGGCTCTAGCCTCAGATTTGGATTAACCTACAGAACCCCTCCAGGGTGTTTTGCCCTCTGTTTCTGTGTTTGCGTTTCCATCTTGAAATGATCTGTTGAAACAGTGCCCAGATGAGGGGCTTGTAAAAGTTTTGTTTTGCTGATCCACTGTTGACAGAGGCTTTTGGGGAGAGACGAATCACTGACAGTCTCTGAGCTTCACAAAGATCGTCTCTTCTTAATTCAGTACCATTTAATCACCTGCAGGCATCCCAATTACCATAAGCAGAATTACTATCCCAATTAAGCAGCAGTCCCTGCTACTTGGTGTCATTAGGCTTAATTTGGTTCCTTGGGAAGTGTCCTGATTAAGTTGATTACCTGATTAAGTGGGTGTACTCTATATTATGGGCCTGATGCATCAGTGCTTTATGCCAGTTCTGCTTGTTGATTAAAGTGCTGTTATGGCAGCGCAGAAACAGAGCGGTGCCAAGGTGAAGCTGGCCGCTGCTTTTAGCCCTCGTTGTCCGCGCCTGCGAAACATGTGGCGCTTCGTTAGCAGGAAGGCGATGGACAGAAATTGCCCCGGGGATTATTCAGCAGTCTCAGAGGGGCTGAAGCTGGGGGGAAACTGGACAGATGTTTTCGTGCTAGGAACGAAAAGCGAAATAGGCTGTTTGCAGAAGGGCTTGCAGACACAGTGAGGAGGGACCTTAGAGATACAGGATATGAATGTGTAGAGTTTAAGGGAAAAAGAAGTATCTAGCAGCCCAGGTGGCTACTATTTTGTCCTGTTTTTTCATGCCTGGAGAATATTGGTGTAGCACATCAGCCCATTCCAGGCATGAGCCAGAAAAATGTCCTCTGAGAATATACGCTCTATTATGCTTTAAAATCTTCTGTATCATTTTATATTTCTTGGCTACCTCTGAGTCTAACATGAAACGTCAAAATATTAGGGGCCATTTTCATTTGCTGCTTGACATCGTCAAAAGCAGTGCTGTCATAATATATTAACTAGGCACCGTGAGAAGAAAACTGGTTTTAATATTATTTCTGGCCCAACTAGAAGTATAAGAGAGCAGAAGTGTAGCTAGTAAGGAAAGCTCTGCTTTTGATTTCTGTTCTGTAAATAAAGATCTGGGCTACCCTTTGGGTGCTCTGTCTTTGATTCAATTGTGGTAAATGGCAGTATTCAAAATAGCAAGTGGATCTTTGGGTGTTAACTCCGAGCCAGTCAGTACCTGTGGTGGGATCCATCTCACCTACCTTCACTCACGCTCACTGTAGACGTCTACGTAGGCCATAGCCTCTAGACATCTGCCATGGCCAAGAGCAACGGGAACTTAAGGCTCCATCCACCCTTATCCGGATGTCATGGATTAGGATGAGGTGCCCGTCATCATAAAGAGAGTTTCTCCCTGAGCTCAGGCTGCTGCATGAACGAGAGCCCTGTTCCTCACTGAGGCTGGGCTGCACACAGGCCCTCAGCTCCAGCAGAACGTGCCCAGGGCAGGACCTGCTCATCCGGCCTGAGGTTGAGGGGAAATATCCATGCGCACTTTTATCTCCTGTCCCTTTCCTGCACAACATATTGCTGCAACTGAAGTTAATTCAGCTATTGGCAATGATATGAACATATTCTATTTTTTTTCCTCCCATTAGATTTTCTTGGAAGACAGGAAGCAATTTTCCCTTCTGTCATGCCATTTATCTAAGGACAAGGGAGGAGGGATGCAAACCTGCATTAAACTATCTTTGCTAACAGAAATCAGTTTTCCAGCAATATCTGTTTGATCTGTCCTGCTGATGGAGGAGATATGGAGCTAACTGAGCTGGTGCCATATTTTCCAGGCTGCTAGCCAGCTTTTATCCATTTTTTGGTGCAATAACGGGTCTACAGTGAAAGGAGAGACTAAGGCTTGTCCAGAGGACTGATGAGAATGGGAGCCTAGTCCAGGTGCTGTGGAAGCCTAAACCTGATGGATGGTGGATGCTCCCTGCTGTAAATGATTCTTAAAATATCAGTAGAACCTCCTGTGCCTCCCCTGCTCACCCATCCCTCTCTAAAATCGTCCTTCCCTGAGTAGTCCTCCCCCAGGATTCGATAGTCCTCGTGGAGGGCTGTGTCGGGAACAAAGAGGTTCTTGTCCTTATCACGCAGCTGGTTTCCAGTGGGTCTCCTTGCAGCCACCATAGTCTAGCTGAGCTTTCTGGCTGGTCTTATGTGCACTGGGAGCCTGGCCAGATCCCACCAAACCAACCCTTTCCTTGAAACTTACTGTGCTGGTTCAAAGCAGATATTCTAGCCCAGACCACAAGAGGTAAAAATACTTCATTGGACAGCAGTCTACAGAACAGCCTTTTTGTGTTTATGAGCTCGAGAGGGAGAGGTATATATCATGAGCTGAAGAGTATTTAATTTTTCTTTTCCTCTTGATAAATCAACACTCCCTGCCCCCCGCTAGCAGGAAGGTAAATAGTCTGAGCTGAGGAATTTATTCTGCGCCTTGCTTGTAAACGCTAGTGGACTAGACAGAGAGCGAGGGAAGCCCATGATGGCGCTGGGCTGATACACACCAGCTGGGGCTTCTGAAATCCCCTAAGCATGAGCGTTCAGCTGCAGTGACCTGAGCATGTGCACGGCGTTATTTCCTCCAGCTTCACAGTCTGGCAAGAAGCTATTCCTGAAAGTTCACAGATGTGGCTGTAAAGTCTTCGTGGATCCTTTGTGGTGCACGTGTCACAACTGCGCCAGCCTCGGAGCCGTGTCGGGGAGGGCAGGCCTTTTCACCACTGAATGCACCTGGAAACTGGACGTGTCCCTGGCTCAGTCCCGCTAGGAATATGCTGTATTCCGTAGCCGGGTTATCGCTAGCACATCCAGCTCTGCAGCGCTGCTCCGCCTCGACGTGCAGTGGCCTCACACAACGAAGCCCTCTCTGTGGCGGCTTCGCTGCCCGTGCCACAACTTGGCCTGCTAGGTATCGACCTAAACTGCCTCTTCATTTACCTCTTGGTTTCCTGCCCCCGGAGGTATGAGCCTTAAAGTCAGCGGCACTGTTCCCGCTTCCATCGGAATGGCAGGGCCGGCACAGGTTGCCCGCAAGGCGCCTCTGGAGCGATGCCCAACCCACTCATAGTCCCTGGCACGTGCTGCACATTCAGGGTCTGTTGTTGGGTTTTGAATGGCCGGACAGGCTGCAAAACATCACTTCTCTGACTGGATAAACGGAGCATTTAGGAGCAGGCTTCTAGTTTGAATATTCATATCCCATATTCATATTTTAGCACTTCCCAGGGCTGTTCTGCAATAGTTCCTCAGCAGTCGCTCATTCTCAAAGCTATTCTGCCAGCAGACTTGTTCGCTCAAACACTGACAGAAAGAAAACACAAAAAAGGTGAAAGCATAATTGAATCCAATTCCTTTAAAACTGGAATGAATGAATATTGCTGTAAAGTATGTCAGTACCCTCCCAGATGTCTCTTTTATACTTTGGATGAACTTGGCTCTAAAGTACTTTTTTTTTCTTTTTTTTTTTCTTTTTTTTCTTTTTTTTTCTTTTTTTTTAGATTTTATTTTTATTAAGTTCTTGAACAACGTTTTACAACCAATAATAAATAAAAAAAGGAATATTAAATCTGGTACAATCTTTTGTAGCCAATAAAGAAAAAAAAGTATGCCATATCCTACCAATATATCATGATCTCCAGGAAAGTTTAATACCTTAGAGCTGGAAATGGGCCTGACCCCCAAAATCCAGTACTTCCCTGCAGTTTATGGGGTTGGAGTTTCAGGTTTGTAGATGTGTATTTATAGAGCTCTCAGTGAGAGAAGCAATGTCATCCATACTCTATCACATGTTTATAACGTGACATAAAATGTCAGGCTGAGCCTTGGGAGATTTCCACCGTTTCAGCTCTTGGGAACCTGCATGGCGAGAGCAGCACATCTCCTAGGCTTGAGGTTAAAATCCGGCAAGGAGGGCTCTTCAGAAACACGCAGTGTGAGCTCTGCATTAGCGCTGACTTAATCTTGCTCATAAGCTGCAAACTCGAGCCCAAAGCCCTGCGTGCGGGTAGCAGGAATGACACCTTGATGGATCTGGAGCTTTAACCGCTGTGTACGACTGGGATCGCTAAGGAGGGCGATAGGTGTGTGGAGCTGCACATGATCCTTTAAGGATATCTAAGCCCTTCATAGGCTTTTCAAGTGAAGAGCAAATACGGATTTATATGTTAGGATGAAGGAAACGGGAATATTCCTGCCACAGAGGCAAAGAAGGTGAGGAAACCTCATCCATTTTCTGCAGTGCATTTCATGCCCACTTAAGTCAAAGGGATTCAAAGTCAATGTTCTGTGCGCCAGAAGACGTCATCTTCAGAGTAGTTCAGGAAGATCCCTGAAATCTTCCGATAACAAATGTTTAGGAATTGTTTTTTGTTTATTTGTTTGTTTTTCTGTTTGGCTAAGTGTGGGGATATTTACATTTAAAAGGAATTGAACCAAAGCCCTGGCTAGATTTATCATCATGGATTAGTCTGTGCTAATTATTGCTGTTAATAGAAATATGAGCATTCAAGATCCCAAACATGCAAAGACCTGTAAAGGTATTTAAAACGCCTTTTGAGTCCCAAACTGACAAGTATCCACCTATGAAGTTAAAAAATATATATTTTTGCAGAATTTGGGCATGAGAAGGGATTCAGAATCATTATTTGTAAGAGACCAAGTGAAACAAGGACTGTTGGAAAAGATTAAAGTAACTCTCTTCCTTCAGACACAATTCTTGATCAACTGCTAACGTAGGGAGTCTCTCACCAAGACCTGCAAAGAAGTAAGGATTAAGAAATCACAACCGAATGGCAAAATCAATCAAAAGAGAGGAAAGACAAACAACCACCCTGTTTATGCTAAGCCCCAGTTCTGTTTCCTGCGCACTTGCGCGACCCAAAGCCCGCAGTGTTATTTATTATCAGTAATGTCTTTCCCGTTGCCTTCAGAGCCCCTTGGAGAAGCCGGCTGCAGCACGTAGCCGTTCGGGGCCGTGTGTCTCTGGGCTCGTCCCTGCTCTGCGGTGGGACCGCGATCTGGAGCAGCTCCTTCCCCGCCGACTCTCACAAGAACACACAATTCGCAGTGCAGGTCTTGGGAGCTTGCGGTGGAGAAGCAAGAAAACACCTGTTTGCTTTTGCTAGATACTTTTTTTTTCCAGTTTCAAATGGAAACACTCCAGTTTTATGTTACCGCAAAGAAAAAGTGTCTTTTTAAAGGGAATAGAGCAGTTAAAATACTAAGAAAATATCAAACATTTTACAAAAGAAAATGGAAGTTATTCTAGGGAGAAAAATTTGTGTCATTTTCTTGCAATACCCAACTGCTAGAAAGGGAGAGAGGCCATTCTAGGCAGTGGTTCATCCAAGCTATTTTACATGTGAATGAATCTCTCCTAAGTCACTAAATTGTCATTCTTGATTAAGGTACATTACCTGCAGGTAGCAGACACCAGAGGGACAAACATTATGGTTGAGCAGTTGTCAAATTTTTGAAGGGCCAAAATTTTAGACTTTCTCCTAAAAGTTCAGGTCAAACATAAAACTGGGAGTTAGGTTCTTACACTACACACAGTCACCTTGAGCACTTTAAAACATCTTCTGGCTTTTCAAATGAAGTCCATATTTGCTAGATGCCCAACCCCACTTGGCAAACCAAGGGCTAGTGAATGATGATGTGGGTCAAAGCACAGCAGTATCTGTGGCTTTAATGATAATACAAAGTTAACAGTGAAACACACGGTATTATGCAAAAGGAAGACTTCAGCTGCCAATAACTTTGCCTGAAGTTATTGAGAAGAGAACTCTGCTCTTCTCCAAAGAGCTCTTTCCCCAAAAATGAACCATGAAGGATGGAGCGGCAGCCTTCATGCTTTCCTGGGGTCCAACAGGTCAGTGACTGACTCAAGTATAGATGGGGTCTAGCTGTGCTCGAGGGTCTAGTTGCCTCCTGTTTGTCATCTGCTGGAACCAGATGGAAAGCAAGCAAGGGGATTTTTCAAAGGAAGCGCTGGACCTCACTCAGAGTTTCTGAATTCTTTCCCTAGAATTGAAAGCAGTTCCAGCAAAACTTTTAAGAATATTTCATGGTAAATTCAACTGCTGTTCAGGCGTGGTTAGCTCTCAAATATAGCTCTCATGCCACATTGTTATTTATGGGAGACCAGGCTATCCTGATTAAGAGAATTATAGTATTATTACAAAAGAACAGTGACTTGAAAAGAATATTGAGGCTGTGTCACAGAGCTGTTCTTCTGAAACATAAATTTGCATTAAAAATACAGTGCTTTCTTTGCAAGGAATCTTAGAGCGCTTTAACAGTCTAATGACGTTATTGGTAGGTGATATATTTTGCAAATTGAAGACAAGGAAGAGAAAACATAATTTCCTCTAAATTTAGCATAAATTCTATTACTTCTGTTATTGTCCCATAGGTCAGTGGTACAGATTTCCTAAAGCATCTGTTTCCTACATGATATGGTGCAGTTTGTTCCTTTGAAGCCCTGTGTCGTATCTGTGAAGATCCAAGCAAAGACTTGCTTTTTTATGGCTATACAGAGACTTTGATTTAAAAAAAAAAGGGATGTGTGTAAATCTGAAGTTTGGCATCTAGATACCTACTTATGTAGCAATAACTTGGAATCCACTGGTGGGTCAGCAATGGTGAAAATCATGCTGCATATTCAGGGAAATAAGGCTCCCATGTAGTGAAAATCTTGGCCAGGGTCTCTAAGTTGTCTACTGATAAGGCATCCATGATCTCAGTTCCGGCTCCATATTCCCTTTTAGCTAAGAGCACTGTTGTTATTTAGACTTCGAGCCAGACGAGGAGTCAGTTGTGCTGGGCTCCTACTGCGGAAACCATTCCTGGGTAACCAGGCGGATACGGTAAAAAGGCGTGAGTAGGAAGTGGCCATACTCCCAAATTTTGGGGAGGAAACAGGCACAAATAGGTTAGATGACATTTCTTCGGAGTCTGTCACAGCTGGAAAGCAAATTCAGACCTGCTTTGCTCTGCTTGAGCGTAGCCCCAGCATAGCTCCTGTACCTTTGTCTTCCTCACTGATGTTGTTAGCACGAGACGGGACCTTGGGTGAAGCAGCATCTCCCTCCTGGTAGCTACTCAGCAGCAGCATCTTGCAGAACTTGGGTGCTGGAAAGATTAGATCCATTCTGCATAATTCATTGAATTTACTCTGGAAAGCCAGTAGGGAAAAGGAACCCCTAAGTTTGGATTAGACACTAAATTCATTATTTCACATTAGAATTGTCTTCACCAGAGGACCAAGGATACTTATTTGATTCAGTAACGAGCGCTCCAAAGGGTACTAATTTAGGCAGACTATTGACTGTTCATTACTCTGATGTTGCTCAAATAGCTGAGAGCATGTGTGGTGTTTAATGTGATCTTAAACATTGCTCTCCACGGTAAATCAGAAACAGGGCACAAGTGCTATAGCTGCTGTTTAATGATGTATGAAAAAGCTGCCTGGTAAAGTGCACCATTAAGAAAAGCTAAAACCAGTGCTGAACAAAGACCTGATGAAATATTGATACCTTTGCAGCCAATGCCGCTCCTTCTTACTTGGGAAGTGACTGAAGTCTCTTTCTCTGAAAAAATCACACTTAATTTAAGCAAAGCAATGCCATCAGATGGACGGGAGCAATTTTGTCATTGGAAAAAAAAAGGGGGAAATAGTACAGTTACATTCTTTTGTATATCGGTGTTTAGTTTATAAACAGAAGCCGCCTAGTCCTGACATTATTACTTTTCCATTGAAGTGGTGACCTCCCTCCTGATCCCCAACTCAGTTTTCTTTCTTGGAGGAAAAATCTAATTAAAAAAGAACTCAGTAAGATAATCCCTGTGAAGAGCTATTGGAAGGCTTCCAGAAGGCGGGTGAGGTGAGCTTGGTCTCAGCTGTGTAAGTACAGCCGCGGTGGTGCTGGGTCAGTGCCACCCTTCGGGGTCTTCTCGCGCAGGGAAGGGCTGTGGGACGGTGCTCCTGCCCCGCGTGCCCCGTGTGGGAGCCTGGCTTTGCCCCCGTGTGGGAGCCTGGCTTTGCTGGGCACCGGCGTTAACACTGCCTTACTGAACTCCAGGCCAGGCACATTTTACATTACTGCAACATAAAACCCAGCTCTGTGCTTGCGAGCCTGACCCCAGGAGCTGTAGCAGCTTTTTAGTTTTTTCCTTCCCTCTGAAGAGGAAAGCCCCTCTTCAAATCTGTGACTTGTGTCACAAACGTCTGTGCAAATCAGTCTGTTTGCATTTTAGCCATTGCTGTCTAATTTCCCCTTCTTTGCATTGTCCCTTCTCCTTGCCACAAAGCTTGTGCATGAGGTTGGGGCTCCAAGTGCTCTGCTGTGTTGTCCTCTCGAGCTGCTGGGAGGCTCTTACACAGGGACACGATGTCTAAGGCAGTCCTTACAAGCCAGGGTCCTGGCTTAATTGCAGAGGACGGTGGCAGTGACATCCCAGAGCATTTTGGCTCATTCTGCCTTGAAATGAACACATATAAAGCTGTGTCTTCCAGAGACAGCTGCAGCCTCCTGTGATGACACAGCTCCCACCACGGCTCTGCCACTGCGTCCTCGTTCAGTGCAGGGTGCTGGAGAGTGCAGATGGGGCTGGTGTCCCCCACCAATGTGCTTACACTTGTGCAAATGCGTGTGCTGACACTGAGAGGAGGGTTTAAAAAAATAAAGGAGGATGGTGTGCTAGTTCTGGACTTGCAAGGCCTTTCAGGTTGCTCAGGGCTGCAGTGTAACTTTCATCCGAGTGGGTATTTTAAGGCTAAGTAGTAAAAGGGATTATTGAGATAACTGATGTAGATCTGTGGCACTGTGCAACAAGCTGCCCTGCAGAAAGACCCTGAGACAGGGATCTCGTTCAGGCTGTAATTAACTCCCCAGGAGCAGGTGAGCGGAGGGACCAGCCCCCAGCCCTTTCCCTTAAACACAGACCACCTGGGCAATATGTGCATTAGAGATGGTGCTCTGCAAATCTCTCTCTCTTGCTCACACTGCTATAAAAGATTCAGAGGGCTGTATTTTTTTTTTGATTACTAATTTATGCTGTTTACTGACTGCATAAGGGGGAAAGAAAAAAAAACCCCTGAAAACTCTGAGTGTCCTGCTTGGCTCGTAGGAGGACCTGACGTCTGTCAAATGTTACTCAGCCTGATGAGAGGTTTGTTCTGCTGGAGAGGCAGGACCTGCAAGAAGGGCATTTGCTTTTGAGGTTGGCCTGGCTCGGTAAAGGATACTCTCATGGAGTGATGGGGCGGGAACAGGAGCAGGAATGAGCCCGTGTTTGGGGACTGTGTGCTGAAGGAGGCCTCTCACAGTAGCCAAGGCTTGTAGTGAGCTTCCTGAGAGCAAAGCTCCTGTCCTTAGCTTGGTCCATGCCCTTGCCATTGCTGCCGTAGACCCGCCTGGGACTGGGGAGCCCACAGTGCCCACCTTGCCCCACATGCAGCAGCCATCGTGTCCTCCTCGTGCTTCTCACAGCAAGAAAGGTTTCCTCGACTCGTGTCTGCAGCACATTGAAGCACAGGAGTGTTTTGGTATTGCCCTCCTCTGAGGCTGTGGGTACAGTATGTGAGGCTGTGGGTACCATATGCAAGGCTGTAGGGACAATAAGTGAGGCTGTAGGGACAATGTGCGAAGCTATAGGTACGATACTGCTCCTGGTGTCTGCTCTGGGCTGCATGCCCCATCCTTCCCCTTTCTAACCCTGATTTTCTTCAGTGGAAATGATTGGTGGGAAAGGAAAGTAAGTCCAGGGATGGACCTACCCCATCCGTGAGACCCTTCTAGGATCTGTGCAACTTCATCGTCATCCTTCTTGCTGCTTTTTTCCCTTTCGACTGGCCAACTGACTTCCCTCTTTCACAGCAATAAGATCAGTTCAGTGAAGGTCTACGTGTTATAACCTCTTCTATTGATATCGTTTTGCTCTATTTTTTAAGCTTGTTGCTTTATCTACATATGGCAGAGCTTTCTGCCCTCATAACTCAACTCCTGAATCTGCCCAGACACCCTTAGATTAAAATAAAAGATGGCATTGGGCTTCTGACACTACCTGAGAAAAAGCCAGAGGAACCAAATTAAGACAGTCACTGTCCCTGGTTCACACATTTGTGGAAAGGAAAATTGAAAGTTCAGCACCATGACTGAGAGATGGAGTCCTAGTTTGTCATGTTCTCTTCTCAAAAAACACATCTAGGTGATCTGATAGATCACGGGGGTCTGTTATAAGAAAACACAGAAATAGGAGATGTTCTTTTGCTGGGGGTGTAAAATAAGAGGCAGAAACAGCCACCTGAGCTTGCATTTTTCTTTAAGCACATAGTTGCACTGACATCACTGACAAGGTTAAGCATTAATTTAAGAATCTGGCTAAATAGGGGCATAGGGATTGGGGCATACTGTGGGGAAGGCATTTCCCTGAGAAGGAGGAAAGATGAATAATACACAGTTTAAAGTCTTGGTGCCTCCGTGACAAACAGAATTTTGGATACAAAGCGCAGATTTGTGTTGGCACATAAATGGACACAGCTACCCTCCCTTCCTTCCTTCTGTCTTTATCTCTCTTTCCTTCTCTCTTTCCTTCTCTCTTTCCTTCTCTCTCCCTTCTCTCCCTCACTAGTTTTCCTCAGTGATAGAAGCATGGTCAGCAAACGCTTTTCTTCTGGAATGTATCTCAGGAGCTACTCTGTCTGACCTGCAAGGACTTTTATTTGCTTTCTGAGCAGTTTAGCAGAGATCCGTGGACACGCCTGAACTTTGCAGGTGCGTTTCCAAACCAGCCAAGCGCCCGTAGCGGCAGCCCGCGCGCTGAGCAGCCTCCCTCTCCGCGGGGCCGGCACAGAGCGGCCCCTGTATCCCAGTTTTAAGATCCTGAAAATAGCAGCTCAGCTTGGAAGTGCTGATATTGGCTTAGTGAGAGCAGTGCCAGCTTAACAGTGGTGTGCACTATGGAGCGCGCCTGCACGCTCCTCATCTGAAAGACAAGCTGTGCGTGGTGGAGACTCGTGTGGTTAAAAAAGAAAGGAAAAAACGTGGTCTTGGCTCACAAACCCTGTCACCCAGTGCAATCTGTGCTCCTGATGTTTGCTGCTTGAAGCTAAATAGGATATTTAGCCAAATTTCGATTCCTGCTACAAATAAAGCTCAATTTGTGTGTGTGAGTGTGTGTGTGTGTGTGTCTGAGAGAGATGATTGCTCATTTAAATGACAACTTTATATATGATAATTACACTCATTAATGAAGACACACTTACTTTACCATAGATTATGAGGATAAAGGAAGATCGCCCAAGAGTCACGTTCGGGTATAGTCTAGAGTCAATAAGAAAATTAGTCCAAATACTATGCGGAAAATTGTTCTTAAATAATGCCCTAAAGGTTAAAGGAACAATGGGTGTAAATGCAGGGGAAGAAAATTAAAAGACACACTAGAGGTCACTGTTGCTGCTTGAGCAAAAGCTTTTTCGCCTTCAGTTTAGTTTAAGCCACTAAAGATCAAACATTTCGGCAGGAAAAGTACTTCTGTTTCTATATATTTCAAAGCATGTACAGTTTGATATCCTGAAAAAATAAACAATATATTGATATGGAGTGGATGGTCATGTTATGACTGTAGAAATGGATGTGCTGTACATGCGGAGAGCTCGGTGCCCTAGTACAATGCAATTCTCTTTTGTGCAACATCTTTCATACAAATGGCATCCCCAAACACTTTATAGCTTGTAGCATTAAATAATATGGCTTTAAATTACAGAGATAAATAATCAGTGGGAGAGGAATTAAATGTTAGAAGCGAGGGACAAAAGAGATGTTAGATATCTGAAAGCTGTGCAAAGGCATAAATTACAAATCACAGCCACAGATAAATGAGGAGGCCAAACAATTAAGTCTTGCAACACAGGAGAAAATACCTCAGTCTTCACAAATTATTCATGAGCTGGGTATAAAAAAAAAGGAAGCAATAATTTTATATCATAAATGCAGTCCTATGCCTAAATGTGTTTATTAATGTGTGTGTGTGTGTGTGTCTGTGTATATATATTTATGTCTAAAGATGTCCCTCTGATGCCCTAGGGCACATAACGCTCAGTATAGATGCAGGACTAGGTCGTGGTATGTTGCATTTGTTACAGCTTTCAGAAATTAAAAAAAAAAAAAGGTATTTAGAGGAATGTTTTTACTTTCATAAATGAACAAAAGCATATGATTATAAAACCATAAAATGGGAATATTACTCCTGGCTTCAAAGCAGAAGGTGAAACATTCTTGCAGAATGCAGTTCATCTTCTCCGAGCTCTCAATTACCTCTCAAGTGCCATTAAATTTCAGCAGAAAACAAGCTTCTCCAGCAGCTTAAGGAACTAAGCCACCGGTGTCAATGCTGATGATAAAAAAGCACTATAAAGTAATGTTTTTGAAGGACATTGCTTCGCACTCAGTCTTCAAGCTCTAAGTATGTGTTCAGTCGCTTACTTGCTGAAGTCATTGGGATGAGAATCCAGCTCGTGTGAGAGTTTCTGAGATACTTTTTCAGCTTTCCATCAGGCAGTCTTTCTCAAGCTGTATTGGCAAGCTGTATTGAGCTTTCCTAAAGCAGTGGATGTGGCTGTACATGTTGATGTGAGCCCAGCGAAGCCTGCGCGCCCTCCGTAATGTTTACACCTCTAGGCAGCCCGTGGGCCGACTGCTCCACGAGCATCGTGTGGAGGCTCCTCGAGGTGGGAGGTGGCAGCGGCGGGGAGGGAGGGGAGGCCAGCGTGGCCGCATTCCCCAGCGGTCCTTGCAAGGCCGCAGGTTGCCCTTTGGCCGTCCCTGAGCTGAGCGGTGCTGCTCAAAGCAGTGCTGGAGAGCAGTGCCGGGGCCGAGGCTCTGTGGGGCGCTGGGCAAGCATCCACGGGCATGTGTGGGCCCGGGCACTCCGAACCAGTCGTGGCTGGTGGTGTGGGGCGCCCTGGGGAGGTGCCGACCCCTTGGTGGGCGCCCAGCGCGGCAGCTCCTGGAGGAGGTGGCTGCACACTGGGCAAGGCCCAAGAGCAGCTCTGAGCGGAGGGACGAGAGCAAGACGTGCCGGGGCTGCCGGGGAAGGGCTGCGCTCCGCTCCTCATTCGCCCGTCCGTGTGGTTTCTCTCTGACCTTTCAGCATTGCTCCTTGTCTGGCCTTGAGTCCTTTTCTTTGTGCTTTACGGGGACCTAGCCCTACTCAAAGTGAGAGAGGAAGAAAAGCAGTCAAAGACATGTATTTCTGCAGAAGAAGAGGCATTGCGAGAGGAGAGCTCCCTCGTGCTGGCTGAGAAGGAGGGATTCTGCTGAGTGAGAAGGGCCCGGGGAGCATCCTGCCGTTTCTCTTGAAGAGACAACACAGGCCGAAGGAGAAGGTGCTTTGCCATTAGCTCCCACACATCCGTTATCCTCTCCACGTTCGGCAGCAAAGCCCTGGCCCTCCTTGCCTTCGAGTCCCCTCAAATTCCATCTGCACCCTCAGTCTTGGGCGAATTATACACCTGGAGATTGAAAGCCCCGCATGCGCCTTCCCGTGGGTCATCTCTCTCCCGAGGCCTCTGTGCGAGGGCTGTGGAGATGCCCTCTGCGGGACCGTCCGCTCCGGGGTGTCTGCAGCGGGACCATGAGGCGGCGGTTGCCGGAGCGAGGCTGCCGGATCCGCCGAATCCCGGCTCCGCCGCGGGATGGGCTGGCAAGTTCCTGCTTCCCCTTGCTCTCCTATCTTATTTTTCCGCTATAAATTCTTTAAAGGAGGGATTATCTGTGACTCTGTAAATATACAGCACCTGGCGTAATAGCTGCTAGACATTGCCGCAATCGTATTGTAAATAGTTGGAAGATAAATTAGCATTTTTAAGGAGCGCAGTATTTATTTCCTTGTCAGCCTTTTCCTATGCTGTCTTTTTCATATGTCTGCTCAGCGATGGCTTTATCTGAAGAAGAGCCGAATTTTACTTGATGGAGCACACAGTGAAAATGTGAAAACTGCACCTCGGCATTGCTGAGAAACAATAAAATCATGTCCTGGTGTCTAGTGATCCCTTCATGTGAGCAAGACAGGCAGGAAATAAGGGAATCACGTTGCATGGCCTTATTGAACAAATATTAGCTCTTCAGGGTACTGCATTATCACAAAGCACTTAAGAAATCCAAGTTATTATAACAGCCTGAACAAAATTCGCTCAGTTGCCTCCCTGTCACACAGGCTCAGCTGCTAATGTTATTTTAATCAAAGATTTGATCAACAGTATTAGGCAGATAGTTAGCGGAGGAAAATTAACACATATGCTTCTCGCTGGGGAAGAGATTATTATTTTTAAGTCTGTATTTAGCTTCTCACTACCCGGAGAGATTTCTTCAGTGATAAGCACAGCAGCCACACCATCACGTGCTCGGTCTCGGGGTCTGTGGAAATGGAGAAACTTGCCTCGGGAAGGGGATTTGCCCGGGACCGGAGGCACCGTGAGCAGCTGGAGGTGTTGAGGGCACCCGGGCCCGTTGGTGCAGAGCAGCTGTCTGCACGAGGAGCCTTTGGGCGTCCCGTGGAGGGGCAGCACCCCAAGAGGTGTTTGCAGCGCCAGCAAGGCAGCGCCGGAGCCGAGCGGGAAACACCCGTCCTGAAAAGCGGGGGGAAACCCTTGAATCAACGCTTGGCGTTCATGTCCAGTGAGGTAGCGGGCTCCAGGATGCTCCTAACGGAGCGGGAACACAATGGCACGAGACGGTTAGCTGATGTCAAATGTAAATCCTTACTAAAAAGAAGTGTTCTGTAGTCTGCACCAGGCCATCCATCCTGGTAATCTCCTTCCATATTTCTTTTATTGTTGAAAGAAGTAGTAGATTAATGACAGAATGACTCCCAGTAGAAAGAACGCGCTCCTTTTAAGGCCGACTTGGGGGAGAGATGGTGAAAATCGTAACATAGGACGACTTTGTTGCCAGAGAATGTTGCGTTTGTACCATTTATATTTGCAAATCCTTAGCACAGGCCAGCACAGTTCAGCACAAATTAACTCCATCTGGATAACTGAAGCTGGGGATTACCTGTCAGGAAGAAAAGACCTAGCATGGCGTATTGCGACTTTGTGCCACGTTGGTAAGAGCCTCTTAGCAATCGTGGTGGATCCCTCTGGACAAGAGGATGGCTGAAGAGGTGGAGCAAGGCCCGTCCGAGCACTGAAGGGCCCCAGCGCCAGCATGGAGAGCTATGAACAAAGACAGTTTCTTTAAACTGCTTTAAACCCAGCCCAACTGCCCTGAGTTGTCGCAGCCTCTCAAGAAACAAGGCCAGGATCCCATATGGTCTTGAATTAATACACAGTCTTGCTAGGCGGGCGAGTGTGTGCTATTTGCACCGCTGTCAGCACGTGAGGTTTAGTGAGATTCCTGACGTGATTCCCAAGGCCTTAGGCTCCGGAGTCACGTGTAGATAGCCTCGTCTCTAGCTTCTGGTACCAAAAACAAAGCAAAGCAAAGCAAAGTGAGAAGGAGATAAGCTTTGGTCTTCATGTGCATGGAAGGAAAGCACAGAGAGGTGGTGCCAGCTCACCTGGTCAATTAAAAGCAAGAGATGGCAAATGCAAATATGCAAAGATGTATTCTTAAAACCCTTGCAATTTTAAAACTAACCTCGGGGAGAGGGGACTGATGTGGGCTAAGACCGGAGGGGCACAAGCCCTGAGCGCATGAGCCGTGTGCGCTGGGTGCTGGGGAGGGAAAGACTCGATCATTTCCTTGTCCTCATCAGTTTAATATCTGCTTTATTTTTCTTTTGTATTTTCTCCCCCTTATTTTTTAGATTCCCAAATGGAGATATTTGGGTCAGATGGAACCTTCTATTATGTAGCCCTCTAAATGTTTTGGATTTTGGTGGAGAGCAGGGAGAGGAGGATTTTGAATCAACTTGAACAGATTTTATTTTTCCATTTGAGCAACTGAACTTTTATTAAAAAAAAAAGAAGAGAGAGAGTAAAGAAAGAAAAGAAAGAAAGACTAGTACAGCGCTAATCTGGAGATGTGTATTTTAGGGATCACATTATGCTGAATATGTACTTTACATAGGCAGAGTAAAAATCCATGCCATTATTGTGCCTGTTCGGTAGCCACTTTTCAAATTGAAATATCTCAGCCATTTTAAATGACGTTTTTATTTTTGCAAAGACGCTAAAAGCAATTAGAGGGTAATATTGACTGTTCACTTGCCAAATTCCACCATTCCAATGAAAGCTGCTTTTGAGTTACTGTATACAAGTGCAAAAAGCATCCCAAATCATTTTACATACGTTACAAGCAAAAACAAAAAGAAATCACCATTTAAAAAGAAAAGAAAAAGCCATTTATAAAAGCAGTGCTTACTCCCAAGTTGAAACCATGTGTCAGCCTAGAGCAATCTGTTAAACTTGAATTATGAACCCTGGAAAAAAAGCAGTTGTTTGCAGTGCAGATGCTGAGACTCGTAACTAAAGCAGAAGCGCTGTGAGGCAGAGGGAAAGTTCTCTGAATACCTTGGGGGCGGGAGGTGATGTATTTTATATCTTTGCTATCAGTAATGCTTGCTGGTTCCTTGGTTAGTCGTCTCTTCACTAAGAAAAAGTGAAAAAAAAAGAAACTCTTTTGCACGTAACTGTAAAGAAATGACAAGAGCGGATTATCTGTGATTTTAAAAAATCCTGATAAACTCATTGTTTCAAAATGCAAGGCTATCTTCAGTTCACTGGAAGGGATATTAATTTCTGCAGAGAAATTTATGCATTCTTAAAGCTGAGTACAGGCACAGATGTGCAAAGAGCTCAGAGGTGGGAAGCCAAAAACACCGGGGTCAAGTTCTCTGAGCACAGAGCTGTATTAAAATAGGAGAGTTATGCTGAGGGCGTGGGTCAGGGGTTCTACTCCATTATCTGCCATTAATTTATCTTCAGTCCTTAAGCAAACATCTGTCCT
The DNA here is from genome assembly GCA_013398315.1 of Nothoprocta pentlandii. Lineage (NCBI taxonomy): Eukaryota > Metazoa > Chordata > Aves > Tinamiformes > Tinamidae > Nothoprocta > Nothoprocta pentlandii. The sequence continues at coordinate 305,882 of VZSG01000478.1, read as the reverse complement.
CTCTGTCTCATGGCTTGATTGTCATTAATGCTGAGGCCTCCTTACACCTTCTTGGCAGTGAAAAATGGCCTTGCAGCAGAATTTTATTTACACTCATTTGGTGGCCCCTTTTCACTTCTGACGCACGCTCCCTCCTTTTCAATGCCTGCTCCTAAGAATGTGCTGGTGTTTGGTGCTTGTACCTGTGTTTTTATTACCGTATTGTCTGCTTATGCATGGAAAACACAGGCTGCCAGAAAGGAATGGTTTTTTATCATCATGATCCAAGCAACTGTCATGATTCAGAGTCTAAGAGGATCAACTGCACGGATGAGTTGCACAATAAGTCTGTGTAAGCACAAGTCAGGATGGGAGGAGGGGAGAATGGCTTGCTTTCTTTTCAAGGAAAGTGTTATCCTGGAATCAAACCAGGGCTAAAGTTTCTCAATTAGGGCAGATTTCCCTTATTTTAACGAGTTGAGTCATATATCTAGAGATGTCATCTCGTCTCGTCTCGTCGTCTTCTCTTGTCCTCCTCCTGCCTCTTCCTTTCTCTTTCCTTCCCTTCCCCTCCCTCCCCTTCCCCTGTTATTTTTTTTTCCACTCGGGAGAGAAGGGAGTTTTCCTGGAATATCCCAAATGGAGTTGAGATACCCCCTTTATTTTCCAGTATCCACGGATATAATTTTCTCCTTCAGCTCAAAATACCTCTCAGATACAAGACAGGGTTACCCTGTTAAGAGTCCAACCACCGCAAGGCAGAAGAGGAAAGGGGGGTATTTTACTGGCGTGGCACAGGGATGATGGTTGGTAGGTTGGACTAAGACATTGTTCATGGGAACATAGTCTTTATTTATGAATTGTAAGCAAAGATCTGCTAACTGCCCAACTGAGGACACTTACTTGTCCATACGCTTCAGTCCAAGTGCAATAAATACAGATCAAATGTTCACTGTCCATGCAATAACAGGAATCTGGTCCAAGGCACGTGTTTATTTCTGTGGGGTTACCTTGGATCACATTGTGTTTTATTATGCTATATGTTGATGCATCGTATTTAAATGAAAATAAGGGACAGAGCTCAAAATGCTTGCAATTGCCATTTGGAATTTTTGGTTCAACTGGAGACAGTGTCTGAAAAGCAGCATCTGAGCCAATACCTATTAATGTGCTTTTTTGCATGATTTACGGTGCCATTTATTTTATGCGATTTTATACTCTTTTTAGTTAGTCATTGAAGTTTTGAAATAATTAAAATGGAAAATAAAAAGAAAGGAAAACTACTGTCTGAGACTTAAAATAATTACCCAAAGCCTCTACTGATTTCAGTGGAAATTATAGATGCTCTTTGGCTCTGGAAATGTAGCATTTATATTTTGCTAGGTAGTTATAAAGAAACATACAGTGTGGGACCGTGTGCCAGTTTCCCCATTACGCTGAAGGAATGTTCTGGTTGCAAACAAGGCGCTCAGAACTGCGGAGGCAGCACGGTGAGTGTGGTCGCGTGGCCTGCACAGCCGTTACCGTCTCCCTTCACGGAGTCCCAGGAGGGCTGGGGTTGGACGGCACCTCTGGAGATCACCCAGTCCAACCCCTGCTCCAGGGGCCACCCGGTCACATCCAGGCGTGTTTGGGAGATCTCCAGAGGAGCCTCCGCAGCCTCTGTGGGCAGCCCGTGCCAGGCTCTGTCACCCGCACAGCAGCCTGTGGTTTTCCAGGTCCTCCCTCTTGCCGCTTTTGAAGCTTGCAGTGCTGTTGGTTTCTTCCATCCTCCGGCACCTGCCCTGCTCTCCATGACCTCTCGGGGATGATGGAAGAGAGCGGCTGAGCAAGAATCCCGGCCATTTCCCTCAGCACTCTTGGGTGCATCCGATTTGGGCCTATAGATTTATGTGCATCCAGTTTGCCTAAATAATCATTTTAATTAATTAATAACCCAATTGTCCTCGACCAGTGGAAGGTCTTCCTCTCTCCTGTTCATCTCGTTCATGTTCAGCCCGTTTAGCTGGGCTCTGTGGTACATGGGGACCAGCCTTAGCAGTAAAGACAGGGGCAGAGAAGGCCTTTAGTACCTCTGGCTTCTCGGCATGCCCCGTCACCAAGGCCCCCTCCCCGTTCAGCTCACACTTCCCTCGTCTCCCTCTTGCTGCTGATGTATTTGCCGAAGCCCTTCCTGTTGTCCCTGATATCCCTCGCCAACTCTAATTCCAGGCGGGCCTTGGCCTTCCTCGTTGCATCCCTGCATTCTCTGACAATGTGCCTCTATTCTTCCCATGTGGCCTGGCCCTTCTTCCACATGCTGTATGCTCTTTTTCTGATGAAGTTTTTCCAAGAGCAACTTGCCCATCCACGCAGGTCTCCTGCCCCCCTTGGTGGACTTCTTTCTTGTGGGAATGCACCGACGCTGAGCTTGGAGGAAGAGGTGCTTGAACATTAGCTCCTGGATCCCCTTTCCTTCTAGGACCCTGACCCAGGGCACAGCTCCGAGGAGCTCCCTGAAGAGGTCAAAGTTGGCTCTCTTGAGGTCCAGGGCTGCAATCCTACTTCTCGCCCAGCTGCCTCCAGGCAGGATCATGAATTCCAACATCTCATGGTCCCTGCAGCCAAGACGGCCACCTCTCCTTCCCAGCCTGCCCTTCCTGGAAAGCCTAAAGCCACCCATGGCCACGTTCCACAACACGCATTTTGATTTGATCTTTTATTACGTAATCATACACTGCTCTTACACAGAACTCATGCCTAATTGAGAGCACCAGATGCATGATATATAGCCAAAAAGTGGTTTGTTGAACACTCCCTTTACGTGCTTGCTGTTGAGTACAGCTTTAATTTATTACACGTCATTCATATCTGTGGTTTTGATTTTGTTTTTTTTTAATAAACTTCACTATGGTGCCCGTTTTTGCAGGTTCTGAGTGTATCAAAACCATTGAAGATTTTATCTTCAGAGGTAGCCTAGGGAGTGTGTTTGTCCCAAATTCACTCGCATAGATTTAGGGACTTAATTTTCAGCACAAGAATTTCCTCTGGCTAGCATATATTCAGTGCAGGAAAGTTGATGCCTCTGGAGGCAAATTCAAAGTAGGTAATAATTAAGGGTATAACTTCAGTCCTTGATATCTGCTGGTAGATACATCTGTCCGCCGAAAATGCCAGAGGCACAGGGGGCGTTTGGGGACATGAATACACTGGAGTGACAAATCTAAAATATCTACTGTTACGGTAAGACATGCTGTCCTGCTAAAAAGGGATGGAGTAGGATCATATGGAGAAGAACAAAAAAAATCTGTTGGCATGTAGCATCTCCTCTGCTGGAGCATGAGGTTGGTTCCTCTTCCACAGATTTTATTTGTTTTCTTACAGATGGGATACATCTCATGTCATTTTAGCTGCCACTGAGTTAGATGTCCATGTCTAAGCAAGTCAGTTGAACATTATCTAGTCAGTAGTGGAAAACAGGCACTTGCAGGACAAAGCTGATTTGACCTGTTTTCAACATCTACTTTAAGAGGAGATGAATCACACCCTGGAAGTGCTGATCTCCATCCACTTATTATTGAGAAAGCCCAAACGACTAACTCAGGGTTGGCTGCCTGCATTTGAACATCCAAATTTGGAGTAGAATCCTATTCTTGATGACTTTTGGGTGCAACTGTGTCATTTTTCGGGCTTAACAAAGCACCGTGGCACCTTAAGCTTTGCTTTAAGGTGTTACTTCTTGCAGAGTTTGCTTCAGGAAAGTGTTGTTGAACATGCCCCTCAGGGCCATGATGAAGTATCTCCCTATACTGTACTTTGGGGGGATATTTTACCAGACTACAGAAGTATTTTTCAACTTCAGGGCAATTTCCTGTGAAACTTCTGTGCTATCTCTATCACCATCATTGATTACACACAAGTGAAGGTACAATGAGAAGAAGGATGTTGACGGTAGAAGATGGTGGAAAAAATGGGGTAGATATGGAGGCTTTTCACAATTTCAGTTTTTGAAAATGGCTTTGAGTTAAACTGGACTTTCTTTTGTTTGGCAGGGGGTAGATTTTCCAAGTTTCACATAGAGAGGAAAAAAAGACTTAAATGGAACTTCTCTTTAAGTACTTGCACAGCATTAATTCTAGAATGTGTATGTGATCATCTTTAATTCCTTTTAACTGTCATAGTAAAGGAATCGCTGAATTTTTACAAGAAGGACTGCATTAGGAAGGACTGCATTAAATTATATGTGACATTTGAAGTAATGGCTTAAATATAATGAAGGAAATAGAAGGACTGGTTTTGGCTCAGCAAGTTTGATATGAAACGAAGCTGGTTTGGAAAGCCATTACAGTATCAGTTTGGTCTGTGGTCTCCACATCTGCTAAAGAACTGCATGGACACCGGTTTCTGCTCTGCTGCACTGTGGCTATAAGGACGTGAACAGCAGTGACAAAACTCAGTTTCAGGCAGGCAGAAGCTGAGCTTAATTGCGAGATGTTAGCTGTCGGGTGGGATCAGCCCGCTGAGGGACACCTGCGCTGCCGTGGGTGAGATGTTACACCTGGTTCTACACGGCCGCTTTGGCTCTTTGCTCCTTGAGGGCAGGTTACAACTGTTTGCCTACATGGGATAGGTGGCTGTGGCTGTTTACTAGGCCGGGGCTGCGTACACGTGCACTGAAGTGTTTTCCTTGCGGAGCGGCCTCACGTTTCTTGGCACTCCCCACAGAGTCAAGAGCCGCGTCGGGAGAGCGGCGCCGCTTTGCGCTGCTCCGCACGCAGGCAGAGCTGAGCCCAAGTCCGAGCTCTAGGCCTGCAGCTAGGCCTGAAGCTTAGCAATGGCTCTTGCTTTAAGGGTGAACCAGTTGAAAATCCAGCACTGAGCCTCTCCAGGCTTTCTGGGGTTTGAAAATGAAATTCAAATCGGATATTTGGCCCAACTTCTTAATGAAAATGGAAAATTACATTTTGAGCCCGAGTCTTCCTGAGGAACAGCCTGTTGCCAAAGCCGATGAGCTAGAGATAAAAACAAGAATTTGCAGGACGCCGTGTCCCCTCTCAGAGAGAGGTCGTGGGGAGTTTTGAACTGGGAGAGACTGGCCCCGTAGCTGGAAACTTTTTTGTTTGCTTGAGCTCCGTGGCCGCTGTGGTTTGAGACACGCGCAGGTGTGTGGTGAGGAGTGAGCCATTTGTTTTGCTCAGAAGAGGATATCTGTGATTAGGGAAATCATGGGTTTTATGTCCTCACATGTTTTGTTTCCTTCTTCAGCAGAAAGAGAAGCTTTAGAATGCCAAAATCTTGTCTTAATATGTCACGGAAGTAAGTATTTTATAAACGCACATTGCAAATGGCAGTATAAATTCTGCATGATGGAAAATTGCTATCTGGTTTGAAGCTAGGCAGGATAAATAGAACTATAAAAGGTTACCTGGAGTAAACAGATAGGGTTTCCAAAATGTACCACATGAGATGGATTGGAGCTCATAGTAATCTATTTTCCATGTTTTAACATACGCTCAGCATCAGCTGAACCCTGTAACGGAGCTGCCATCTGTATCAATCCCGTTCCTAGATGTCATGGCCCCGTTAATGAAATCTGGAAGTGAAATTGTAAATGGATGCAGTGAATGGTAGATGTCAGCCATTGCGTGATGGGCAATCATCAATCATGCACTGTCAGTTATTTCTGTCTCAGTGAGTAAGCCTTTATTTAAGGCATAAAGTAAGAATGTTGCCAGACCACAGGAACAAGCCCTGAGCTGTTTGCAGGTGCTGCTATTCACAGCTGCCAATTAAACCCCTGACATTTCCATAATGGCCAAGAGGCAAAGCATATGCACTTGATATAAACGTTTTTCGTAAAAATTAATCTCAGTTTATCAATACTCCACTTTTTTTTTCTTTTTTCCAAGGCTATGTACAACATCCTTCTTGGCCTGTTGTTTGTTTGCTGCAGAAAGAGAGAAATCTGAGCTGGCAAGCCGCCAGGGCGTTCATTTCCCCAGGACATGCCGTAGATTCCAGAGGCTCCTTTCACCCCCTAGCTGGGGACGCCCGGCACGGCAGTGGGGAATCCCACCTTCGGAAGAAGATGCACGTGCTCCTTGGCCCCCATCTCGTCACCCCTGCTGGTTATAGGCTGGTCCTCACCTGGGCAGCTTGATGTGGTAAGTGCTACCCCTGACATTGCCCAGCCCATTAATTTGCTGTTACTTTGCCTCTCTTGCCAAAAGGCTGCTGGTAGCTGGATTCCCAAAGAGATCTCTGCAGTTCGGCCCATTACTGCTGCCTGCTTCTTTTTATTGCATCTCCATCATCTAAAAAAAAAAACAACTTAATATTCAAGTACATTTTAGTATGTGCATTATTTTCTTTTGGCCAGGAGAGAAAAAAAATGGTCAACTCAACTTATTAAAGGCATTCATCAGTACCTGCTGCAGATTTATGTGTTTATTTCATAAAATTGCCAGTAACGACCTGGCTTTTGTTTTTCCAGAAAATATTTTTGCAGAAAAAAAAAGAAATTATATATTTCTACAGAAAAATAAACTGTCTCGTATTGCCACCTGACTTTTATAGTTTGGTGGACATAAAACTTTTCTCAGGTCCCTTTATTTTTTTGCTCTCAGCTGTTTATAGTTCTTCAGGGGTACACTAATCTATAAGTAAATAGAGAAAAAGAAAGGGCTGCATTCACATTTTCAAAGAGATTTCATCCCACATTGATTGCTCTGCCCCATTTTGCTGCAAAGCCTAGACAAGGCAGAACACAAAAAGAGAAACCAGATAGGACTCAGAAATTGTAAAGTTGTCTTCTCCACTCTTCATGATTCTGATGGCAGTCACATAAGTCAAATTGAGTGATTTGAAGTCTATTTAATGTATTTTACTGCTAACTACCTGGTTGTAAAATCATGCACTGTTGGGTGTAATAAATCCTTGAAACCTATAGGAATCTGTTAGTACGATATTTTTGGAGTCGCTGTTAGAAGTCTTGCTGGCATATGTATATTAAATTGAGTGTGATGTATTTTGCCAAATAGCTGTGCCGATATAAGTCCTAATTGTCAGATGCAGATATTCTGGTACACCTTTTATTAGCTTCGCTTATTTTATTTCACCTAACTGAATAAACCATCCTGCCTTTAGCACTTTCCCATTAGTGGAAATGTGTCTATAATGAGGAATTTTCCCCCGTCAGTGTGGTTAAAAGTTTTAAGGCATTGATCACAGCTCATTTTTTGCCCGTATAAGTGCCTAATGATGTTCTACATCCCTCCAGATTTTGGGGACGGCAGTTGCTTCACATACCCGGACCTGTTCTGAATTCAGCTGAAACAGGTAAATCTCTTTTTTTTTTTTTTTAATTCAAAGCTATTCAGTATTTGAGAATGATAAAGATTAATTTGTTAGATGCTAAAAAAGGATGTTTTAATCTAAGTAACATTACTCTACATGAGGTCTTTTAGGACATAAAGGACCAAACTGATCTGAGTTACCCAGGACAGACCAATTAATGCTACAGATCTGGCTGATCTGTTTCCTTGATCTTAATCAATAAGTGTTATAAAAGGCTGGCTTAAAAAAAAAAAAACCCACAAGCAGCAAAAACAAGCCCTGCAGAGTGGCAGCCTCGTGTCCTGGGCACGTCCCCGTGGCACCGCAGAAGCCCCCAAGCCAGCCCCAAATGAAGCACCGTGCGTGCTGGCCGCGGCCTGGATGAGGCAGCAGAGGACACTGCGAGGGCTATTTAGCCTGCTTTTTGGCAGTGTTAGCTCCATACGGGCTCATTTACTGTGCCAGAAAGCAGACTCCATTATGGCTACCTCATTTATAGCTGGTCTGACTACCCCTTTGCTATACTGCACTTTGCAGCGTAGACAGACCTTCTATTAAGGTGACAAGTGTGATTGTATTAGGCAAAATTATAGAGGCTGGGATTTTGAAGGCAGCTCAGGGCTTCCTACTGGCGTGGTGTAGAAGGTGAGCACCTGCAGCCATCTGCCTCACAGCTTCTGCTGGAGATTGCCTTCCCCATGTCTGCATCAGCAGGAGGGAGCACGTGCCCACCCTAGAGCCTCTTGAATTTACCCTGTGATGCTTCAGCTCAAACCACTGCAGAAGGTGTGCCTGCATTAAGACATTAAAGCAGAGCACGTTTGTCTATGGATATTACAGGTGCAGGGTAGACTGTGGGTAAAAATGTTGGGTAGACTATGGGTAATCAGGTAATATTGCTTATTTTTCACAGCCCAAAGAGAATTGGGTGCTGGGTTGCATGAAAGTGTCTTTCAGATTTTAGAATGCAAAAGGTGCTTTTCCCTTAAGTCCTCGGACAAGCTGTCAGCATTATCTGTCTTTTTTAGGCTCAGGTATTTCCAAGTGTTGCTATCCAGCCATTCACTGTAAAGTCTGATTAGGTCCAATAGAGAACCTAAATCACAGACCTAATTTTCTAGCCTGCTGGTCATCTCCCTGACATCAGTGAGGTTTCTCAGGTGCTTAAAGCCAGACATATTTTTAAATGAAGTTCTGTTTGTACAAGCTCTCCCTCCATTTATTTCAGGATAGTTAATACTGATGTTAACACTTCTGGTGCAAAGGGAGACTAGCATTTAGAAAAGAATTTGGCGTGCGATGGAGAAAACGGATCCCGGTAGTCGTTTTTGCTTCTGCTGCTGCAGTCACGTATGGTGAGCTCCAGGCTTGTCCTGCTTCCCTGCTTTGGGGCTGCCCGCCTATGATCTAGTGTGCTGACCTTACAGCCAAGTAATGACTTTCATGCTGTTGTGTCCCATCAGGAACTTCATGTCTCTTGTGGTTGTCTTCATCCATGGCTGACTTGTGTTATCATTGGCACGCTTAAAATTGTGATGTTATGTTTCAAATGTTTTTAGAGCTGAAACACACAAGCTCTTTTATTTCTCTTCTGCCTAGTAGGATTATTTCAGCTCCACACATGCAAAACCTCATATTATGCAAGGAATTAATCATATCAGGGTAAAGTAGCTACTGAAAAATTGCCAAACACCATAAACATTGGTCAAAATGCAGGCCAACCATTTGCACAGCAAGTAATTGAAGCTAGAGGTTCATTGGAGCGATGCATAACTTTTCATTATGAATTAGAAAGCTTTTCAAACATAAAATGATATCTGAGAAGACTGCACTACCTAAAAGGTTTCAGTAAACACTGAAAAAGAAGTGTTAAAATATGCTGGAGAGCTCAATCATGCTTTATGGTTACTTGCTCCACGTAGTTTCACACACATTTTCTGATAAACAATGTCCCACATGCTCTGCCCAGACCCATTATTTTCTTCAGCACCAAAGCGTCAAGGGCCAGATCCTCATTTGGTTTAAGTCAGCAGAGCTCTGCTGAGGTTGACTGCTTGTCATTGATTTATGCCAGCTGAAGATCTGGCCTGAAGAGTGACAAAAATGTAATTTTATGTTTTATTTATGGGTGTAAAACAATAGTCCTAAAGGGAGCAGATGTTCCATGTCGAGGGAGGAGGCTTATGAAATGCAATTCCAGACACAAAAGCTAATCTCTGTGGTCAGGGAAGGCATGAGGCCTGTTTTACATGATGAACTTTAATTGAAATCTTGCTCTTTTGTGTTCATTTATTTTTTCTATTTGGGAGCCAACAAGCATCATTTAAATTACTTACCAGCTGCCAGGTACCTTAAAAGAGGAATAAATGGCTGTCTTGGACACCTGGAGAAGGTTGGACAGCCTTCAGTGGTCCTCCCAGTACCTGGTGAAATGGTATTAATTTGGTATCACATACTTTTAATTAAGTGGTCACTTCACTAAAGAAATTGCCATCTGTTTTGGATGGAGCTGTGGGGAGAAAGATGCTTCGGTTTTATGGAGGGTTTTGCAATTGTAAAATGTGCATTTCTTCCAATTTGGAATGAAAACCAAAGCGTGTTGAAATTCTCTCCAAGAGAGAAGGGAGCGCCGGCCCCTGAGTCGCGGGCTGCAACCTTCTCACTGTCCTCAGCATGCAGACTTGTCTCTTGTGGACCCTCCTGTCGCCCTGGCCGATGCGGAGCTGCGCTGGAGCTCCTTGGTGCTCTCAGCGGGTTGCAAAGACAGAGCTGGGCGCAGTGGTGACGCAGGCTGCTCGCGCGGGGCACTGGTTTGGGAGCACCGCTTTGCAGTGTTTACCTGGTCACGAGCCGTCCAGCTACCCCCAGCCCAGGAACGGGAGAACATTCGGTGGTATTGACCACGACTGTATGTGGCCCAGTGAGACCTGAGCTCTTCAGAAACACACAGTACTAGACATTATCTAAGCAGTTAGCAGAGCAGTGCAAAAAGGGCTAAGGATGAGATTCTCTACCTTACCTTCCTCCCCACATCCATGGGGTCAGGTAGATGGAGAACTGGAGAACAAGCTGAGCTTATCAGAAGTCAGTGGTGCCATCTAAATGGCAGCTTCAGAGTCAGAGGACAACTTAAGCAAGAGTGAAAGAGCGTGCTACCATACTCTGTGTGGAATAAAAGAAAGGAGAATACAGGCTGGGGGTGAGGAGCAGAATGAAACATCAGTTTAATCTCAATTTAACTGGAAATCCCAAATGTAAAGTGTGATTTTGTTCTGAAACAGGCTGAACATAATAAGCTCGAAATTCCTCATGAACCAAAATTAGAAAAAGAAACCTAAGGCTAAACTGGAAACTGGATTGCAGGAAACACTGAAACATTTCATTCATGTTTCAGTATATATTTTTTTGTTGTTAATTTGTTTTGTGAGTCTGATACATTTTAATTGGAACACTTTTCAGCACACAACAGCAACTACCACAACTTTTCATTCTAACACTTTAATTATAGGAGCTCCTAAGGTTATAAAAAATGCTTAATTTTTGTTTACCTCCCTGAACCAAGTTTTCAGAAAGTTTGGTTATTAGATGTGACACATCTTCCCCTGCAAAGCCAGTCTGACCACTGTTTCTAGTCACACATTTCCAAGGGTGTCATTCACATCATGTAACCTGACATGTCTATGGGATAGTCTTTACAGCCACACAAGTCATTTCCAAGTCCCTTTAAAGCCTCCCAGTAGAGAAATAAGCACATCTAGGACAGAGTCTGTCCTGCTTTAAAACTCTGCTTTAGAATTATATAAGTTATGCCCTAGAACTGCCTTTTTGCTTCCCATTACAAAGGTAGACTAGTATGACTAGCTCCTAGTCAAGGACCAAGTGAAGCCCATGCAAATATTCTTGTCTGCTACATGCTGTGTTACGTTGTGATAAAGCAGTTCACATCTCTGTGTACCATATGAAGTGAAAGAGTAAAATTTATGTATTAAAATGAAGTCATAAAAGAGCAGTATAATATTCCAAAAATTGGAAGAATTTAGATAGAAGGAGGGAGAAAAACAGCTCCAAACAGAAGTGAACGCAATGCGAAGTGCAGGAAGAATATGTTAGATCCCAAATTATCACTTGAAATGTGAAAACGCTACTGAAGGAGAATAAAAACATGGGCTTTCCAAGGAAACACAGTGAAGATGGTGGGTTGTGATACGGGGGAAAATTTTTTTATTTTTATCACGTGATCTGTTTAGACTGGGGAGTGGTTTTTAAGCAGTAGCCTCAGAGTTTGAGTCATTCCATAGCGGAGCTTGGAAATGCGCAGTACAGATCGCTCCTGTCTGGGCAGGGAATGAAAAAATAGGGTCTGTTGATGCTGTCCAGCCCTCGCTTCACTCAGCAGGAATCCTTTCCACTGGCTCAAGGGGGATTTGGATCAGACCCTTTTCTACCTCCTATTCTGATGACTGTCTGAAAAGAGGTAGGAAAAGGCACAAGCTAGAGCCCGAGGATGACGCTGGGAATGGTTTTCCTGGGCGTCTATAAGGAAAAATGAAAGTCTCAAAAATATGAACAAAAAACAGGCAGGCAAGTCAGCGGAGCAGTTTCACAGCTGGGAGCTGAGTCAAGCTCTAAAAAAGCTCTAAAATAACCCGTTTTATATCGGGTTCCGAAGGAAGTGATAATGCCAGACGTGGGGTAGCATTTTGCGTGTATGCCCGAGCGATTCCCGCGCGGGAGGCTTGTCAGCCTTCCTAACGGCAAGCCTCTCTTCATCCTGCACTGCTCTAATTAATTTGACAGGACTGGAAACTTGCTCTTCCTGTTCACACTTATTATTCATCTCTTCAGAATGCCCTGTGGGGAAGATGAAGCACAATAAAGCAGTATTTACCAAATCCCTCAATGCTAAATACACCTTTTAAGCTGACTCTGCACAATGCCAGCAGTGAGAAGATCTGACTAAAGGGCAGCTCAAGAAAAACAACATTTTCCAGAGCATCGTCTCTTCAAACAGGACTAGCAAGTCTTAAGCAAGGAAACTATGTCTTTTTTTGCCCCCCTTTCGAATTGTCCCGTAGGCTCTGGGGATCCCAGTTTATTCCCCCTGTTTCTGAAAGCTTTGCTGCAGCCGACGTGAATGACAGAGTGATCATGCTCAATAAGGCACGATGTTAGCTCACAGGAGCCACTGGGTAATTTCATACAGGCGTATCTTTTAACCTTTCATCACCCAAATTGGAAACATCACAACACAACATAAAACACATCTGAAAAACCCATCGGAGACAGGAACTCAGAAACACGCACAGCAGCAGTAATCGTTTTGAGAATTAGGAAGTGTTTGGAGGGGACACTGAAGCTGAATATTCGGTTTCCTTTTTTAGAACTCCCATTGCAGGAAGGGACCTTTTACAAACACACCAGGTGATTACGGAATTTAAAAAGCGGAACAGGCCTATTGGTGCACATGAGGGAAGTAGCTCAGACATGTCATATTTAAAAGCAAAGAATCTATACAAGAAATTTTCAGCTGCGCAGTTACCAGTTGGGTCCTCAGCCCCCATCACCAGTCCCCTTTGCACCTTAATGCCTCAGTAAATCTCACCTTATGCAAAAGTAAAGATTAAGCTTGCAAAGTACCTAAGGAAATTTCTGCAGAGCATAGGGCAGCACAGTGCAAATATCCCCAAATCAGTCCTAAAAGAACTGACTCCAATATTAAGAGGCCTAGAATCCCATCAGTGGGACACTTTTTCCAGCTCTTTGCGCTGACTTATGAACATTGCTTTGCATGGCACCCCACCAGGGTTAGACGCCCTGGCATGCAAGTCGCTTTTGGAAGAGGGTCTGAGAGCCAATTTTCGAAGTCATGTAAAGAGAAGGGTAGGCGTTCGCTTGGATTCTTCAAGGCACCTGCAAAAATGGAAACTTAGTAACTGCCTAGGAGCTTTTCAAAGTGAAATATTTAAGTCTTTTGAAAAAATCTGAGAATCAGATTCCTAATGTGCTTCTGAGAACTTGATGCTAAGCCATTTTTCCTGGATTCTTCTGTATTCGTGTTGGATGGTGCCAATCCCAACGTGTTTTTCAAACAAGCATATAGACACACGTGCAGAGGCTTCCCAATTCTCCTTGTGTCCCTTGGTCTTTATCCTCTTGTTGACCTATCGAAAGTCATCGTCCCGCTTCCCTTCTCCGCCACAGAGGTCTCCCACTGTGTCAAGGTCTTTGGGATTTACAGCAGTGCAGTAAAGCCCAATGCAGACAAACCAGAGACTCCCAGAAATTCACTTTGATCTTGGATCAGACCCAAGGAAAGGGGAGAACTGGGTTTCTTGACTTTTAGATGGAATAACAGCTCGATGCCCTTAGGCGTAGTTCTTTGCTCTGAATTGCTGTAGAGCAAAACCCACTCTCAACAGACTGAATATGGAATAAAGCCCTGGATAATTGGGAGTAGTCTGGGTCCATTGACTTCAAGGGGAACTACTGCATGAAAAAAAAGGTGTTCTGGCATTGGCCTTTGCTGTGTTACATAAGAAAGATGGTTCTTGAAACTAATTAATCCTTGAAAAGATCACCTGACCCATCTCATTGTTAGCAATACATTTTTAATTATTCATTTTAGTCAAGCATCATTTGAACACAAGTCAATTTGCAATTTCATTAGAGTACAGAAAAGGCCTGGGGTCTATTCCTGGTAAAAAGGAAAAAAATCTCTGGCAAAATTTCATAAAGGATGTTAATCCTCTAATTAATTTTATGTATCAAGCAAGAATTAATGTGTCCTGCTATTTAAGCAGAAGTCCTCTTGCCAAGAAGTGCATTTTGTCATACCTTCCCCTCTAGGAAAACCTCTTTACAAGCTTTGTGGCAAAATACCCTGGCAACTAATGACTAGCTTTGAAGCAACGTTCACAGACCATTTGCTTTGATGACATTTGGAGCTTTATTCTCCCCCCCAACCACTCATTCCAAAGTCTATTGTAAGTGCAGTGCTCTCCCTGCACTGCCTTTGAAAACTAATCAATAAAGTAAGATTTGTCAGGCTGCATCTGAGGAGTATCACATCTTTTAACTCCTTTCTTGGTTGACTTGCTCTACACATTTTTAAGCTAAACCTTATGAGTGGATCTGAGTGTGTTATAGTTACCATATTCACGGGCACACAAGTGTGACATGCTTCTCTTTCTCCACTATATTAACTTTAGAAGCTCTGTGTTGGTTAACCTTCCATAAAACTAATGCTATATGGTCATTGTGCATAATCAAATGATGGATTGCACATCAGAAAGTCACAAATGCTGGTGGTTACTGATGGCTAAACTCTGAGAATTACAGTTTGCAAAAATGGAAAGAAGTGATTTCACACACATCCCAAAAGAAGAGCTCAAAGGAAAGACATCTGTGTCAACAAATGCTGAAAACCAGCACCTGCCTAACTAGCATCAGTGGCTCTCGAGCATCAGTATAAGTCCTGGAGTGAAGCAGTCTGTGCTTAGCAGCAGTGGACGGGAGAGCAGAATACGGGCCAGAGTTTCATCCTTATTGTAACTTTTGACTGTCTTTAATCAATACTAAAATCTTTAGGTCTGACTTACCATTTCAATGGCTTTGTGTAATGTGTCTCAACCATACCTTATCTAATTTAATAAGATGCAAGCTAAGGAAGTACTTAAGTTACTTATCAGGGGTTTCAGATGACACATTATTATTGTGCTCAAAAGTCAATATTTGCTAATCATGTTAGTACAGGAACTGATCCAGGACTACAGTGCTTGAATTGCGAAGGCTTTTAAGATTAATTAAACCTGTCTGCTCCTCATTTGACACATGCACACATAGTACCCCCCCGTACCCCACTTCTGGAGTGGTCAGATCAGTGTCCAGGTGAGAAAAGCCTGCCTAGTCCCTGCTTCATGAGGGAAAGTTGCTAAAACTCCCAGCTTTTCCTGCTGTGCCGTGCTCCTGGTCACTGCGAGCGCGGTGCCAAGCCGGAGTCCAGGCTGCAGGTTTCTGCCCCTTGCGGCGTCAGGCCAGGCAGGTTTGTTCTGCCGGTGATCCTCGCGCACCGGCAGCGGCCGTGGGGACCGCGCGGGGCCAGAGCGGAGAGCGCGTGTGCTGGCTGAGCGCTCGCTCATCCCAGTGGGATCACTCCTCCCAATGGGATCGCTCATCCCAGCCGGGATTTCTCCTCCCAACGGGATCGCTTCTTCCAACGGGATCGCTTCTTCCAACGGGATCTCTCATGACAGCCGGGATCGCTCATCCCAACGGGATCACTCATTCCAACAGGATCACTCATTCTAGGTGGAATCGCTCATTCCAGCTGGGATTGCTCATCCCACTGGGATCACTCATCCCAATGGGCTCGCTCATCCCAACGGGATCGCTCATGCCACCCGGGATCGGTCATTCCAGCTGGGATCGCTCATCCCAACAGGATCGCTCATCCCAGCGGGATCGCTCATTCCATTGGGATTGCTCATCCCAACGGGATCGCTCGTCCCGCGCGGGGATCCAGGCTGCGCGGGGGCTCCCGGTGGCGCCGGCTCTGCCTCGCTCCGCACAGCGGCACCAGAGCCGCGAGTCTGGCCGTGAACCAGCGCTCCAGGTTTTCTTTTGTTACGCGTAATGCGAACCCTTAAAAATATGATCTGTGTCTCTGTTTCTCTGCTTTAAAGCTGCTAATGAATTTGGCACGTGTAACGTGGAAGATAAATGGCGTTTCCTAGTGCTGGGTGCAGCACGAGCAGGTGATGCACAAGCTCCTGCTCCCGGGCTGGATCTGCAGCCCTTCTGCTGTGCCAGTCTCGTCTCCTCGGAGCTGCTCCGAAGGGAATGTGTGCGTGAAAAATTATGTGGTGACGCCCTGATGTGATCATATATTTATTCAGAACCTGGCTTGGAAGAAGATGCAGATTTGCCTTGAAGCAGGAGTCTCTGAGGGGCTGAAAATGTGGTTTACCTGCAGCAGCCGCGTGTTGCTGCAGTTTGTGTGTTGTTGTGGTTTTTATTCGCTCCACCGAGGTGTCGGTGCTGGAGGCTGGTGCCAAACCCGGCTCCGTTCAGACAAGCAGAACATCGACATGCAAATGAAAACCAAGAAGTTACTATTTGGGGTATTGCAGTATCCGGTCTACTTGCATATCTCTTAGACTAACCCAGATATTAAGTAAAATACTCAGATGCATATTTTTACAAAATCAAACTGACACATACTGTTTAATATTCCAATTACCGTTGAACTATTAATCTGAACGTGCTAATAGTGGTTGTCGCGTAAGTCTGGCATCTGGAAGACTCCAGGCAGGAGTCTGCTGTCCTCAGGTCATTTCTTTTGTATTCATTCACTTTACAGTATGAGACAGTTTACCCTTTAAAGGTTTCTCTCCCTCTCTCAATCTCTCATTTTTTTAAATTAAACATTATTTTATGCATGGTTTTTAATACACTAATTGATTCTTTTAGACCTGCCACAGACAGATTGAATTTCCAATTCCATTATTTATTTATTGTTCCCTCTATCAATGATCACGTCATTTGTGACATGCTTTGGAAATACTGAAGAGCACCATTTCCTTGTGCACGTATCTGTTTGCTTTAGTTGGTTGTTAGGACGGGGAATGTCACACTTACCTTTCCCGGCCTTTGCAGACTCAGTTTGATCATTTTAGCTCATCTCCCAGCGGAGGGAGTTTCCATGTCACAAATGTCACCTTTGAAACTGGCACTAATTGACATTCCTGTTGGAAGCCTCAGTGGAGTGGCCACAGACACAAGGTGAAATTTTGGCGCTGCTGAAGGCTGCGGGAGTTTTGTCATTGACTTTAATAGGGTCAGGACTTCTTCCAGAGAGTGAACGGCCTCTCGTACCGCTGTTCGTACCGCGCTGGAGCTTCAGCCCTTCTACCTTGCTCTCTGCTAGTATGAATGGGTTTTGCTGCCGCCTTCCCCCCGCTGTGCCGGGTCCACGGCTGCTGCTGCGCACCCAGGGATGCAGGAGGGCTGGGGAGGTGCCAGGAAGCAGCCTGCCTGCAGC
>VZSG01000478.1:264455-277659 GCA_013398315.1 Nothoprocta pentlandii | reverse complement strand
GCAGCCTTTGCCATCAGAACAACCATTCGCATGTGAGTCTGTTTAAGTGCTAGTTAATTGCTGTGGGTTCCTGGGCCTTGAGGACTCATCAAGGCTTGTGGTCCTTCTGGAGCGGCAGAGAGTGTCTGAGCTGTGTGCAGTTATCTAAGAACACCAGAAACCTGTGCAGCTTACCCAGAGCAGGACCAGCTGCAAGAAGACACCTCCAGACACCTTCAGATCTGCCTCAGAAAGGGACCTCTAGGGCATCTCTGTGTTACCTAGTGGATCATTGCAAGTACCTGTGTTGGCAGGGAGAGGTGGAGCCCACCCATGGGGTAGGGGTAAAACTCGGGGGTTTTCCCTGGGGTGGGAAGAGAGCCTGTGTGTTCCTGCTGCACAGGAACATTGCGCACATGGGGAGCGTTGCAGGAAGGTAAGCAAACCCTGGGTTGTGTGAGGTGCCCTGGCTGCGCCGTGCGGCTGCCACGATCTGCACCCGCCAGGGTCCCGAACAGCCGTTCCGTTGTGGGCCCTATTTACCCCCGGCTAGCACGAGCTCCTCTGGAGCTGCTGTGATCCCGTGCAGGGTGTAAATCCTGCTTCAGCTGCCTCTGGAGCAGCTCGGAGAGGGCGTTCTTGCCTGTAAAATGGACACGTTCTTAGGCATATGTCTGGCAAAAGGACCTACAAAGGACTGGTGTCTTAACAATCTCCAATACAGCTATTGTTTTTACCAAAAAGAAGATCTGGAAATGCACATAAATAATATGCACCTACACATTGTCACACAAGATAATTGGATAATGAAAAATCACTTTTGTTTTCTTGCATAGAGCATGTTCTTGATGTCTACATCTTTAAGCACGATAAGTTCCTGAATATGCCTGGCTCCTCACCTGCCCAAGACTGTTGCCCTGCTGTTACTGTGGTTTTTTATTTCTAGAGATTGTGTAGTCAGAGGATGGTATCAGTTATACTTTTATTGAGATAAGCTTGTTAAACAGCTAGTTGAAATCTCACATAGACAGGGTCTAAGATACTGCCACAGATGAGCAGTTCTTACAGCAAAATATGATCAGGGTAACTAAGAATTGGGTCCTGCATTTACACTGGTAAACACAGCTCCTTTTTGTGTATTCACAGAGCCGATGGGCATCTCCCTTTGCCAAGACCCAGCTCTTTGGAAAGTTTCACAGTCTTTCGTGGTCCAGCATGAACTCAGGTAATACTGAATGGCAAAAACTGTCCTGGCTTTTTCAAACCTCCTTGAGATCTGCATGTACGAAGTCAGCAGCGGGTCGAAGGAAACAAGAACGAGGTCTCTTAAGTCCTGGTCTGTCAGCTGCTCCCTAGAAAGGACTGGTTTGGGTAAGCACAGTGCAGACACTTCGGTGTATTTTCTGGGCTTGACGTGTGAGTTGCAAAGGTTACAGAACTGACCTTTTAGAAAGATGGATTTCCAGGTAACATGGAAAAGGTAACTCTCTATGGGGAAAAAAAAATCCTTAGCAGTTTTCAGCTTGAAAAATACTAAATTAACCTGCAACTTCCCCAGACTGTTATTGCAAGTCATTTTTGCTGTAAAATTACAGTAAGCCTCCATTAGTACTGTGGCTACTTTTGTAATCAGTTTTGAAGAATGTGCTTCCTCGTGGAAATATTTTGATTTAAGCTCATATTGAAGCTCAGTCTAAAAGTTACACTTTAAATTACACTTTAAAATAAGTCCCATGATACATCCATACAATATATATGGCATGCTGACTCTGTGTAATTAAATTCTTGTCTAAAGTTGTCATTAAGTTGCAGTAAATATTGAAGCTGGCTTCATTTTAAAATTAGATTTACTTCCTGATTTTAGCTGATAAATATTCTCCTTGTATAGAAAATTAATTAAAATATGCATGCCTATATATAATATCCATGAGAGGGCGGGGGCGGTGATTTCAGCCCCTATGGGCAGCAGCCTGACAGCTCTACAGACAAGTGGCCTTTGTGAACACAGAGAGCAGCCCGAGGCCCCTGGAGAGGCTTTCCAGAACATCCTGCCCTCCTCAGATAGGAGATCTCATGTCGGGATTCAGAGTGCTCCTGCTCACGGGCAGGGCTGCACGGGTTCCCGTCACGGGTGAGGAGGGGAGGCAGCCCAGGTTGCTTGTAGTCCCAGTCCCACGGCCACATTCTCTCATTCCCAGGTCAAAAATGGCATCAAATTATATAGCAATTAGTGAATTGCAAGGCTTACTCTGAATAACAGGAGTGTGGCGGGTTTGAAGGGTGGAGTGATCGCTTCTACATGTGCTCAGGCCATCGTGACTGCACCACCAGTAAAGGAAATGAATGGGAAAATGCCCCTGCTTAGGCTGGGGGAGACAAGGGTCAGCCCTCCAGCCAACTTAAAAAAACCCAGAAGCTTCCTGAGAATGAGGGGGCAGATGGAGAAGACCTCCGAGAGTCCCTGTGTCTGGAGAAGAGCGTGGCTATGGGCTCCTTCGTCTGAGACAGCAGCGAGCCCGTGCCCGACATGCTCTGCAAATGACTCGACCGAGGATGCTTCAACTGGAACTTGCCTCTCTTACAAGCCAGATGAGTCAGTGCCTAGGAAATTAGGATCCTTTAAGTGCTCGCTTGTGTTCTTCTGCAACGTAGACAGGCAAATCACTGAGAAGATAAATATGTCTGATATGTCTTCCAAGAATCCTCCTCACCCTTTTGTGTTTGAATCACTCCATTTCCCAAATGTGGGTTTGCCTGACATTTTTATAACTAACAGGCATTTTGGATAGTTTTGCTGCTGCTTCATATTTCCCAAGAAAAAATGAGAAAGAGTCTTTCTTTGTCTGGTCTGCGCTGATTGACATTATCTTAACACATCTTCAAATTTCTTTCTGTTCGCTTCCATAACTCTTCCTGCAGGTCACAAAACTCACTTGGGCAGAATGCTTTTGATGGGCTATATTGTCAAGATCTGACATTCTGATGCAGTGTGCTCAAACCTTTTTGATCTTCTTAGGAGATTTGAGGCCTGCATCAAATTGCACAGACATGGATTGTGGTGTAGTGTGGAAGACCTCGCTGTTCTTAGCCAGCTCGCAGGGCTCCTTCAGAGCCATCCAAGTATCCCCACACGAGAGGGGATCCAAGTATCCCCACACGCACCCTGAGATTCCAGCCTGAGCAGCTGGACACACTGCGCTCTGGATCCTTAACATCAGTAGGTTCTAGTTCCATCTACTGTTAGGAGAGCACATTTAAGGACCTCCTCTGAGAGCATGGGGTAGTCGCTGAGGGGTACTGAGGCCAAAGAGTTTTGAAAGGCTTGTGTGATGTTTGGATGGGAGTATCACATGTGATGCTTCATGTCAGCCTTTGTTCTTGGAGAGAAGATGAATCTAAAGGACTCGGGGCCCATGCACAAGCACAGCGTTCTCTTCCCGTCTTACTGTTGCTTGCAAAGTTGGTAGATAAAGGAAAAGAAAAAACCTTCTGGCATCTTCTGGTCCTTCCCATTGGAAATGGAAGCCTTCTCTGGTCTGACAGCCTCTATGCTGAGTGGCTTGCACTGATATGAAAAACATTTTTAGTCTGTATATGCAATTCTGATTCTTTTTTTTTTTTTTATACCTATGCAGGTTCAACATTAGTTATTGGAATTAATGTCATCTTTGCCTCTTCATATACAGCATTAGAGCTTACAAAACATCTGGCCCTACCCAAGTACGTTGTAACCTATGAGAAACAACAAGGAAGGAAGCTAGCAATTCAAATTTATCATATTTCCAGGCACGTATTTCACTTTTTTGCTGTAGAACGTGATAGCTAATTAAGTCCTTTGCAAGGCAGTATTGGTGGGGGAAGCATTACTGCTTTATCTACTGAAATGTTCCAAAATATTATGCAAGGCTTGGAGAACACACTTGTTTTCCTCTGCTAAGCCCATTTTTTTTATCGTTGCAGTTCATCTTTCTGTAGGTTGGTAACACCCAAAGCTAAGTATCTAATGGCTTATTCAAAAGCGACTGCTCTTCAAACTCCTCTTGGTAATAATTCTTAATACTGTGCATTACCAGTGTTGAAAAAAATTTTAGCCATGAGAAACTCCCCCAGGTACCTAAATATCCTTCACCCTAAAGCCATGATTCTGCAAAATGTGCCAGCATGTGCTCAGCTTTGGCATAAAGGCAAACAAACAAAAGGCACTGAATTGCTTTGCTGTGTTAGCATCAGGTTTTATTTGGAGCTATCCATATTGTGTGTGTGGACCTGGAGATCTATAAATCCTGTGTTGCTCTCCTTAACTACATACCTCTAGGTGAGGGCTGTTAAGCAACTATGCATAAATGCAACCTTTTTTTTCCTGGAAAAGTTTACAAATGGGCATAAACAATTACAGCTGCTGATAAACGCAGTCCTGTTTTGCTCAATTTATGTGCTAACGGGCAAGGACTCCTTAAAATAATGAAGTGCAGGGGCTTGATTCTCTCTTTGCCCAAGTTACTCCGTTACCCCCGGTGCCCAAAGGAAATTGCCGCAGGAGTGGAGCGGGCGGGCAGCCTTCCGTGCCGCGAGACGTACGGACAACAGCCAGAGAAATCTACGTTTTGTTCTGTGAAGCAGCATGTTCGCGAGTGTTTCGGGGGCAGGCCCGGGCGGGCTGCTCTGCCCGATGCACTGGCGTGCTCCGGAGCCGGGGCTCTGAACCAGCACCGCGGCCCGCATGTGCAGCGCGACTGGCAGCGCGCTTGCGGCCCGGCTCCGGCGGCAGCCCGCTCAGGCCCCCCTCGTGACATCTGCCTTTCCTCCTCCACAAACACTGGAGTCACTGGAGTGTCACAGGCACCGCAGCCCCACACAATGCGGCAGCCGTGCTCGTTCTCTTCCATTCTCTCTTTGGAATTCTTCTATTTAGGTCACTATCTGTTGCTTCCAGCTATTCTTTCCTGACAATTTGTAGCCCTTTGGAGGCTTAAAAAGATATAATCAATGAATTCATCTGCGTTATTCCTCTGGGTATATAAAGATCTAGATATAACAAGCAGGACACACAGCATTAGCTTGCCATTCCTGAACTGCAGCCCCGACATTAATTGCTCATTGAAGGCCAAAATCTGAAGAGCTGCTGGGTGCTGGCCTCTCTGAAGGTCTGATAGAACCAATGCAATAAACAAGCAGCCTTTGTGCGTTTCTGAAGTGCCTTAAACACAATCCCTCACCAACAGGAACTGGAAGGGCGTGAACGCAGCTCAATTGTAGATACAGATTGGGAGAATAATAACGAATGGACCGTTCACGTGGTAGTGCCTGTCTTCTTGGAAGAAAACAAACAGCCAAACAACACCAGCTCTTAGGTGAGAGATCAAAAATCGTGGATTTTAGCAAGTAACTCCACTTCTGGTGAGATGCTTCAATATCCATGGACAAAAAATAACATTGCAGGATTGTGGACATACAGGAATTTCATTTACATTTAAACTAAAGCTCACTGATTACTCGTGTAAAAATTACTATGCTGTGAATGAAAAGAAGATGAGTGCCTAAGCAAACACTCATAAATTAATTTATAATGAAACATGACAGTCATAATTTAATTTGGAATGTATTTAAGATTGTTGTTACTATTTGTATAGGTCTTTTTTGCCTGCAGGAAGATGTGCCTTCATAGTGAAATGAATCTTGAAATACCAAACTTCTTAGGCGTACATGTGTATTAAATAATTAACATGATGTAGGTACTTTCCTAATGAAGAACTGTTGTCTGCTGCAAAGAGTCAGGCAGAAGTTTGCACAGAAGCTTTTGGAATTTTTGCTGTTGCTCTTTGTAACTATTTCTAACTCCCAGTGACTCCTACTGCTGCCTCCCCTGCATCAGCCAGGGAAACTTTGCTGGGGTATCGTTTTCCTCTAAGCGTTTCACTTAGGCAAATTTGAGCTAAGGAGGCTGGTATACAGGGTGCTAATTTTGCTGCAAGAAATGCTTTATCTGATCCTGATATTATGAGGTCACCAAAAGAGGAAATTCTGTTCATCTTTTGTTAAGTGGAGGGTGATGAGCAGAGTCAGTGAGGGTTAGACCAGTGAAAAATCTTAGTTTGTGTCTCGCTATCCATTAAGAAACAATGTTCCCACATACTTGTGATTTCTATTTAGAAAGCAGTGGTTGAGAAATACCTCAAGGCCTGCAGCTTGGTCTAGTAGGTATTTATGAAAAAATAAAAAACAAACCAAAACACAGCCCAGCCCTCTGTTACGATTAACTTAATGGATGGACCAGTACATGCGTTAGCCCTAAATTGTCAAAATACAATCTGTGTGTTTCACACTGATGAGCAAATGAATTCTTAAAGTATGCCTAGGCAGTAGATAGGAAGCACTTAAAATGATGATCTGCAGAGGGTGGAGGCAACTTCAGGTGTGTCATTTGTCAATAAGTAGATTGTGTCTTCCTGGAGCTACGACGTTATCCAAAGCTCCCTTCCGTAGCCCTCACGGCAATGGAATTCCACGTGTTCATTGGGATGTATTTTAATGATAGAGGCGAGGGCTGGTTAGACTTTCTGTGACGGGCTGAGCTGCCCTGTCCTTGACGGGTCCTGGGGGGCAGACGTGTGGGAGCACCTGGGGTGCTGGCTGCAGGGACAGGGCACCCTGCACGTGCTCGGGGAGCGCAGCGGCGCTCCGGTGCAGCCAGCACAACTTGTGTTTGCATTTATTTATATGGACACGCAAACCCTGCTTCTTTACACAGCTCCAGCTCTGCCAGCGAAGACCCGACAATGACAAAGGACCTTGCTGTTTTGTGCTTCCATTAAGTGCATTATTACGGTCAAGATTTTGGACAGGCTGCAGCCCATTTTTCGAGGACCGGTTCCAGTCGGATGCGCAAGCGGATCCCTGCCCTGCTGCGCAAGGACAGAGCCGGCCCAAGGACAGAGCCTGCGGGTCACCCACCCTCCTGTTGGCACCAGCAGCCTCGGGCTTTGAGATCCTCACCAGCCAGCTGTGGGCGAGACTGCAGGACTTTCCCTCTGCTGTGGAAAACATCCTGAATGTTCAGGACTGCCGTGCTGACTGCTGTATTCAGAGTCAGCTTCCTCCAGGCCTAAGGATTTTAATGTTAACAACAATTACAGGTAAATTCCAACAACAATTCAGGTAAAACCAGCTGGGATGCCTATTTCCCCCCCTCCTTCACCTATTTTTCTGTGCCCGCCAAGTATTACTCAAATCCGACTAAAGAATGTTTAAAAAAGTACAGTTTAATGATGATTTACACATATACAGTATTTACATTTGCAAGATTTACCAAAAAAACAAAACAAAACAAAAGGCACATTCCACAGCAACCAAAAGCTTCTTCCAACCTTTTGGTACAACTCAGAGGTACTTATTTACAAAGCTAAATTACAGTCACTTTTCATAATGTCCCGTGTTTATATAAAAGCATTTACCAGTTGTGAAACATCACTCAGCTTACCCACAGGCACTTTTACAGTTGGAGCTCTTCTGCCATCTATCACATCAAAAGCTCTATTTATCAGCCCCAATTAAACTGGCATCACGTGGCATTTGTACTTTAAGAGAGCGCAGTTCGAGGGGCACATAGAGCTAGCCAGGCCACGCTGATCAGTAGCTGCTGAGCATTCCTGCTAGTGTATTTGCCTGGGGTTTGCTGAAGAGATGTAGCCTGCGTTTTCAGTAAGCTGGGTAATAGCCGTTTAGGGAAAGGTTGTCAAGATTTGTTAGCTATGCTATTTGCAGCTCTTCCTGGAGGGACTTTAAAAAAAAAAAAAAAAAAAGAAGTATCCTTTTCTGGATGCTCTTTCACCTTATAAATCCCTCCTTCCCTATGTATGATTTTTACCAAAAACCCCACAGACTAAGCAAGCTTTGCATGCCCTGTGCATTTCTGTTATTTTGGATGTTTTCTTGATTGTACCTTTCTTAAAACCAAAACTACCTGAGAACAAAACTTTGCATTTCTCAGTCTCACTTTTACATTTAAGCTATTTATGAGTGGCCAGAGTCTTTTCTAGATTATTCCCAGAAAGAACCACAATCAAAAGTCTGATTTCAAGTCTTCTGTGTGCGTACAAATATTTTCATATTCTTAGGATGTTTTAACTGTACAGATTCAACACAATGATACGGTAACTGATTGCACTCTCAAACTTCATTGCCCATAGAGAGCATGGAACAAAACTTCTTCGGCAGGCAGAACAGAGCAGCTCACATGTCCTTCAAGGACGCCTGCATTCTGGATTTCCTTCGCGCAAGGGCCTCCTGTTTCTTCCTTTCAATTTCTTCCTGGGAACATTTTCTGTTTTTCTGTTCTACCGCAGACCCTGTAAATACACAGACACTTGCGTTAGGACCATCAGGTTAGTCGGTGTGTATTTTACTCATCTTTTTGTCCTTTTTCCCCCCCGTCTGAAGGTGCAGGGCCAACAGCAGGCAGCTCTGGTGCGCAGGGCCCACAAGTGAGCACAGGAGACGGCAAGAGGGTAAGAAAATTAAGGCTGTCAGAGTGGAAAGGGCTCTGCAATTCAGTGCGTTCGGCAGAGATACGGGCGTTAAGATGGTCGAGACATCGGGGTCAGATACAGTACAGGTGTCACACAAATAAAACCAGAAAGGTTGAGAAAAGGTCACAAGCAGCAATAAAAATCTGCAAAGGAGACAAGAGCATGATAGCTAAGCATAATATTTTATATGTTGTGTTGCAGAACGATAAATTCCCGTACAATAAAATCCTGACCTCACTGGAGCCAGCAAGAAGACTCCCATCATTCATAAAATGTCAAGATTTTCACCACTTATTTACCATTTTCCAGTAGTTCCATATATTTCCATATAGTCCTTCAAAATAAAACAAAACAAACAAACAAACAAAAACCTACAAGAGGGGGGGAAAAAACCCCAAACCCTTCAAATTAGCATTTATTCTCTAGAATGGTCCACAGAATGTCTAGTTATCTTCTCCCAGTAACATCTACTTTTCCTACTTTCCACTTGTCTGCTATTTGCCCAGATAGCAAGCAGAACTAACAGGAATTCTTCAGATCATGCGGGGTGATGGTTTGGAGGAGCCAAATGGAGCGAGCTGTTTTGTTGTTGTTCTAAACAGGGTTTTTTGACAACTGCGATGACGCAGCACATCGTCACGGCAGCGCTGAGCCGAGCAGTGCAGCCCAGAGGCGAGTCCGAACAGAACCGCCTGACACCTGCCCGACTCCTCGGTTATCCAGGAAGTACCATCCGTGCGTGGGCTGTTGTGTCTGCATCGTCAAGTAAGTGGTTCCAACAACTAACTGAGAGGCTGCAGGAAAGGATGTAAGGTAAGTTGTTAGAGTGAGAAAATATTTCACTGGCAACTTGGGCCACCGGGCAAAACAATATAGGCCAGTGTTTCCGAAATGCCTCATGGTCTGAGCCCAATTTCCAGGTGCACAATAATAAATTTAACATTCCATTTTTCCTCATGCCCTCTTTCTCTCCCCTACTTTTTTTTATGAATCAGGGTAATTTTTTTTCTCAAAATAAGTGACGAATTAAGAGGCAGCGTTAGGCTGCAGCTCTTGCTCAGCACCGAAACAGCAAAATATTAGCCAAGCTGGAACAGGGCATGCTGAGGGCTGCTGTCTTCTTAGGAGGGCTTAGCCCCAAGCATCTCCTTGGTCTCAGCCACTCTGAGCACCTCGCGTTGTGTGTCCTGCCCTTACAAGGGGAGAGAGGGGAGCAGAAGTCTGCCAATACCGGAATTCAAGGTGTATCAGGATAACTTTATTTTGCAGAAAAATCAGGTTCTAGGCAGAACATTAATCTGGGCAATCAGGGCTAATCCAACGAATTGAGGTGAATTCAAGCTGAAATAAGAATGGTATTATAGTCAGAACAGGAATGGTTGAGCAGGGTTAGTAGACACACGTACCTGATGTAGGCAGTGCAAATGGTTCTGAGAGGTGTCTCTTGAAAGGCAACTTTGTGTTTTCGGGCTTGCTGTGCCAAGTCGTGTTCAGCTGATTCTTGCTTTCTTCCAAACCTTGCATAGTGACTGCGGTGCCAGAGCGGCACGCTGGATTTTCAGACCCTACCCGCAGAGTGACTTGAGCACTGTTAGTCTTTCGGAACTTAAACTTGGAAGGCACAAGTGACGTTTGGTTACCCGAGCTGTTATGTAGTGTCCTCCCCACGCTGCACAACAGGCTGTCTGACGGTTTGCTACTGAAAGCATTTACTCCATCAGCAGGACTGCCCTCAGAGGCCGTCTTTGCGGCTGGCACAGAATTGGATCTGTACCATTTTCCTGAAATAGCCTTTGCAGTATCCTCAGAAGCCGCCTGATGACAGCTTCTAGGCAGTGTGTATTTACACTCGGCAGGAGCACTCGGGATCGCAGTTATTGGACCGGAGACGCTCTTGCCGCTCCCCGCGGGCGCTGCTGCCGTCGGCCCGGGTGCCCCCCGGGCGCTGCTCCTGCCGGCAGCGCTCGCTGACGGCGGCTCCCGCTTCACATTTGTTTTCTGAGCGGAGAGGCGATCGCACAGTCCTTGTTTAGATGCTGTGAAGCCATTATCAGCATTTGACCTGGAGCTGATACCAGCTCCTCCTGTTGTTCTAGCTCTTTCATTTCCTTGTTTAGCATCCTGGCTCCACGTCTGCTTTTCTATATCGTCACATACCTGGTACAACAATTCATCGTCCTCACAGTTTGCGTCCCAAAAACTATCCGATTCACAAAACATGTCTAAAACCTCATCAGAAAACTTGGGTTCGTTCCAGTCAAATGACAGAGGACCTTTCTTTGGTATCTCAGCTGGGTTCAAGTGACCCGCGTTAGCTTGGCTGACCACTTTAGTCAGATCAGTAGGCTTTCCATTAGCAGCAATATTGGATGACTGACAGCAAACTGTATGTGCAGTATTGCTGGATTTTTCAGTCTGTGGCCTATGAGCGTTAGATCTTGAAGGAAAAGAAGGAAGGGGGTTACTTTTAGGTGGAATAGTTTCACTTGCATTCTTCACTTGAGATTCCCTGGAAACAGGAATATAGTTAAACTCATTGTTTTGGGCACTTTTCCAAGCAGCATTTATTTTATCTGGCTTAACGTCACCTTTGCCATGAAAGGAAGCAGACTCCCTCTTTGACGTTTCTGTACTGTTACATGACCTTCGTAAGGAAAGAGATTTTGCAACATTTTGTGTATTTTTACTAGACTGTCTCAAAGGTGAACACTGCAAACTACTAGATTTGTGTGAACTCCCCAAACAGGTCACTGAATTGCAACTACTTTGTTCCTTCGTTCTGCTAGCATCACAGAGACCAAGCACAGGTGGATTTGTAGGAACTGGTGAAGCCTCTTCAGTGTTTATCAGTTCAGGATTTTGGGTTATATGCATCATAAAAGAGTCATCTGCCAAAAAGTCTGCATCCCAGTCGTCAAAGTCGTCATAAATGACATCAGCAGCCTTACTGCAGACCACCACTTTGGTCTTCAAAGGATTTTGTTTTGTCAACAGAAATGTATGAGGTTTTGGAAGAGTCTGGTTCATGCTTCTTGGCAAACGTGGAGCATCTTTTTGACATATCTCAGAAGTAACATTTTGCTTGTTTTTAGTTGGCTCATGAACGTAGTCTTCCTCCAAAGTGCTTTTATTTTCCTGGAAATCATTATTTAAAGAAATCCCCGACAGTCCTTGGCTCAGCTGTCCACTACATTTCTGGGTGGAACAATCAAAAAGGGCACGAAGGGCTATTTCAGCTTCTAGGTCTACAGACTTCTGACTGCTAGACAGGCAGGGCCCTGCAGCAGCGATGCCAGTGCTCTCTCCCACTGCTTTCAGGGACAGAACAACATCTGCTTCAGAAACCTCATCCAGGGCTGAATTCAGGTTCTTCTGCACGCCGTCGTTACCGTTAGGTAAGGTCTCAGAGGCACTCCGGATGAAGTCCTGACAAATCTTCTCTTGTTCCTGAACAGCATCGAACTCTACCAGATTTTTATCAAATTCCTTAGCCAGTTTCATTAGTTCATCCTCAGGATTTTTTATTTTAAGATCTCTAGATTAAAAATAAATAAATAAAAATAAGAACAAAGATTATATATATATATATATATATAAGAATCAGAACTCCTGAGAAAAGTTTGCCAAGTTGAATTATGCTACCTAATTAGCTCTTCATTCTCTAATTTAGCAACTACAGGGAATAAGTGAACCCTGTTTTCAATGCATTCCTTTTAATTATTCCAAAGAATGACTACTCTGTTAACAACAGATAACCCAAAGTTAAAAGCACTTGGTGCACTAATGTACAACTGCTCACTAGACTTAAACATTACTAAGTAAAATGTCCCTTTTCCTGGAAGTTTAACTGTGATAGGTGAGACGAAACTGCCACTTACCTCGTGCAACTTAACTTTGTCCTAGCTCGCAGTTTTACTACCCCAGGTGTACAGGGAATGGCATCCTCACCAATCCATGTCCCTAAAAGGGATCCTCCACTATAGGCTGCTTTTTCATCCTAAATGATTAGATTTATAATGCTTAGCAATTTGATTTCAGATGAAGATTGAACTAGACACACACCTTACATTCATCTAAGTTGCTAAAACAATTAAACAGGAACATGTGTACTGAAAGCCACAGACAAGAGCCAAACCAATACAAGCCAAGCAAGACGACTGCAAACACGTGTACTGATGGTCTTATCTGTTTAATTATATCATCTTAAAGCAGCAGCTTCAGTTAAGGGGAACAGGTGAAGCCAGTTACCCTGCACACTCACTTCTTGTCATGGCAAGCAGTGTACTGTAACTGAAATTGCATCTTTACTACACCTGAATATTGGAACACAAGTTTGATCGTTGCTCATAGCATGCACCCCTTGGGAAAGCAGTAGTTACCTGAGGAGCAATCCGATTAACAATCTCTGAAATATCCACTGTGGGCCTACTGGCAATCTGCTGCTTTTTTCCACTGCCTAAAAAAGGGAAAACACAAACAAACCACTTGTTTTAAAACTGCAGGGCACGACAGCGTCTCAGGCCGTCTGATTACACCGGGCGAAGCTGGAAGCTGATTCGGCACCGGGGGGACGGATCTGCGGGACGAGAGCGAAGAGGAAGTGCAGAGCAGCAAGGCAAGACCCCCGAGAGCTGCCCGAGGCCGCGGTGGGCCGGGAGGAGAGGGGGCGTCCCGGGATGTGGCGGGACGTGTCACTGGGG
>VZSG01000478.1:226719-263211 GCA_013398315.1 Nothoprocta pentlandii | reverse complement strand
CGTGACGTGGCCCTGCCGGAGCGGCAGCCCGTGTGGAGGCGAGCGTGCTAGGTAAGCGCCTCGCACGAGGGCCCCGGCGGGCCCGGTGACCCAGGCGGTGTAAAAGAAGCACACGGGGGTGGCCGCGAGGCAGCGGCTGAGCGCGGGGCTCTGAGCGCATCCACATCGGGCCCAGCTCTGGGGGGTTCCCGGCCTGCGCAGCGCGCGGGTGGCCCCGTCAGGAGTCGGGGGTCCCGCGTTGTCTGCGGCACGCGAGCAGTGCGGGTCGGGCCCGAGCTGCCAGCACAGAGTCACTGAATACTCAAGGTTGGAAGGGAACTCTAGAGATCATCTGGTCCAACCTCTTGCTCAAGCAGGCACACCTAGAGCCATGTGGAGAGCCTCCACATCACCAGAAAGCCATTCCCCGTGTTGTGAGGCCTGCCCTTTCCACACGAGGCCTGGGGCATTTTCAGGTACTGTGCGCGTAATCAAAGCTATGGGAAGCCTTTTTAACAAGGAAAAATAGTTAAATACCATGCATTAAACAGAGAAACTGTTACACATGCGGTTGCTAGTACCAGGAAGTTGTAGGTGTTTGAATGGTCACTGCTTTTATGGTGTATACTTGAGATACAAAGGGGGGGCAGGACTGAAACCTGTGAATTTAGCCTCCAGAGGCCCCGTCAGGTGCCCGAGCTCAGCGGTTCTCCTGCAGTCTCTCCGTCCTGGGGGGTCTCTCTCTCTCAGGGCCCCGTCCAGGACGGGGCTGCGGTGCCCACAAGGACACGTCGCACGGGTGGCTGAAACGGGTCCCTTTTCCGCAGGTGCAGGCGGTCACTGCGAACACCAGCGTCCCAAGAGCACGAGGGACTCTGCACGCCACGGTAGGTGCAGCCTGCGGCTTAACAAACCGCGTTTAAATTAAGAGACTGACTGGAAAGTGTTCCTGAAAGGAGCCCTGGCTCTGCTGCTGTCTCCTAGCGCCCGCCGAGCAGCTGGGTGTTGTGGAGGCCTCTCCTTCCCTACTCCTGTATGTTAACAGGTATCTCCTGAAATGCTGTCATGAACAGTTAAAATTAAGCGACACCTGTCACATCTGGTGAATGTTGTGGGCTTCGCAGGGCTGTCTCTTTGATTCTGCTTTTCTCCCAGCTCATTGTTCACTTACCCCATTCATAAAATGCGAGTATTCGCCACAGGTCTTTCACACATTAGTGGGATTTTGCTCTTACGGTGGAAGAATTTTGAGAAAGAACGTTTTTAATGTGTGTCTAGTTCTGCATGCAAAATCTTGTTACATCAGTTTCAGCATATGCAAAGTTGTGTTAATAAAACTGGGCAAAAAAGGTGAATGCCTACACATATAGAAAAGTCAAATCTTAGGTGAAAACAGCAGGTGAAAAAGCTCCCATTTCCTAATGAATGAAAGTGTGTGTGTACTCATTGCAGCCCAGGAGCTGGGCTTTGAGCTGGTGCTGTTTAATAACTTGGGAAACGTGCTGCTGGAAGCCTGGGGTGTTGAGGGGTTTTCTCTGGATCTATGGGCTCAAGGAGGAGCGTTTGTGTTCTTGTTTCCAGCAGCTGGACCAAGGCTGGTTGTGGCCGGGCTCCATTCCAGGGATTTGCAGCAAGCTCTCGGTGACGTTGTTCAGAGTAAATGAAGAGGGATAAATAATGGAGAAGGCTGGCCAAATAATGAACTCGGTTTTCATAGTGCCATTAGCTGCTTGAGAACTTTTTTTTTCTTGTATTTTATGAGGCAAGAATCAAAAATGAAGTGAAGGAAATGTGCAAGGACTAGCAAAGTTCCTAACAAATATCCGACAGTGTAATGAGAATATTGAAAACGTGAGTGGGGAAAAAACAAAACTCTAAACTCCTTTGAGTATGGAATTTTAAAGAGAACTTTTTTGTTTTGGAAAGGGTAGTGGGATTTTCCAAAGGAGAAAAACAACGCACCAATTTACTTAACAAAGAGAAGTGACTGGATGTTACAGCTCATCATTCATATTTACTGTGGGAGAAGAAAACGAAATGACAGTAATTTCACTGAAAATATGAAGGTTTGTGAGGGGATGGATATTATTATAAATAATGAATTTAATTTGACAAATATGATCTTTTTCCACAATGTTTTTAAATATCTTTGACATTTTCAAAGGGAACTGTGTGGATGTTTTTTGTTTCCGAACTGCAGTTTCATTAAAAAAAAGTGGATTTAGAGGCTTAGCACAAGACACTTATAAATACAACCCTGTGGACCAAAACAGGAGTAATCTGGGACACCTGTGTAAAGCTTAGTATGAAAGTAGAATACCATAGCCACAGGTTTTAGCCTGTTTTTTTGTTTTTACTGAAATCCTTCCCACCCATATATCCCCTCAGAAGCCTTGGAGCGCTCACTGAGTGATCGCACGATGTGATAACAGATAGTTTATCCAGGGGATAAATATGTGCTGTGCTGCCTTCGTGAAGATCGGGGAGGGTACCTGCAACGTTCACTTAATGGACAATATATTTTTCCATCCACGGGGAAACCCTGCTCCATTTTGCTTTTATTAATAAGCATTTTCATAGCCCAGTTATAAAGCTTGCCCTTGACTTGCCTTGAAATATCGTGCAGAGTTCACTTATCACAGAACGTTGCTTTAATTTTCACAGTGCAGGACTGGTGAGGAAAATACAGCCCAAGCAGTTACGTGTAGCTTTATTTTTAAAAAGCTGTCCGTGTGGGTTTGCAGCACTCTCTGCTGAGGCATAAATTGACCTAGGCAGTAAATGATACATGACCTTAAAAATATCCAAAGTATCCTTGCTTGAGAATTTTTAGGAGAGAGTTATTAAATGTCACAGTAATTTACGCTAGCGTGGCCTGGTTTATACCTCTGCATTCCCCGTTTCTGTCTTCTCACCACCATGCCAACCAAGAAACTAGGAAGCTTTAACATTTTTTACGTATATCTCTTTTTTTTTTTTTTTCTTTTAAATCACAAAGCTTCATTTTACTGTATTTCTCACACAGAAAATCAAGTCGAATGTGAAATTACATTGTAGCTCACAAAGGCCTGATCCAGCAGAGCACTTTAAATACCTACATAACTTCCTCATGATGACATTTTCCATTGCTCATTAACTGGCATTTAAAGAAAACTTTCCATTGCTTGGTGTCTGGGCTTTTAAGGGAAATGATCCGCCGAAATGGGTCAGGCGGTGAGGAGAACTAGGTCAGACAGTGAGCGTGCTGCACGTTTCAGGGGTGCGTGGTGAGTGCCCTCGAGAGAGCACGAGGTGGTCACCAGGAGCTGTGTTTCAGATACAAACTGCTGTGCATGGAGCAAAGATAAAGATGGGCTTGGGATGTGGAGCAGGGAGGCGCCTGCGTCCCCTCCGCGCGCGGCTCCGTCGCGCAGCGCCTGCCGCTCCTGCTGCGGCTCTCGGTGCTGCGTGAGGATCAAGGCTGTAGGGCAGAGCCACCGCTGCCCTGCGCGGGCTGGCAGGTTGTCCCAGCGTGCGATGGGAATGGGGATGGAGCCGCAGGGCTGTTACGGTTCCAGTGCCTCCCTCCTTTGCCTATCTGCAGGACAGCCGGTCTGGCAGCTTCCCCAGACAGCAAGGGGTTTTAGACCCGGGGTTTCTTCCAGTTATACGTGCCCTGGCCTGATGGTCCCAATGCCCAGAGCGAGCAAACAGGTGCCTGGATAAGAATTAGACACCCTTTTGATTATTAATTTTTTCATTTATTTTTCAGATGGCTTTTCCTTTTGTCGTATTGTTCACACATAACACGTCTGACTCTTTCTATGTCACACTACATCTTTGCAGTAATTTGCCGCACTGTTCTGTCCCTCTGGATTTTACAGCAGTGGATCAGAAAGGAAGTGCAAGCCCTAGCAGAAATAATAAATCCACTGCAGGTCTTGAAGGTACTAATTTCTGCAAAGCAAAATACTGCCTCAATTCTGGTGTGGGCTAGAAGGGCTGATCAAAGTGAAATACATTCATTGTGGAATTGGTTTGCAGAGCCTGCTTCTAAACCATTACATACCCTTTCTGCAAAAATATCTATCTATCTATCTATCTATCTATCTATCTATCTATCTATCTATCTATCTCCAAAAGTAAATAAGGCAGTCACATCCAACCTGGTCTGCAGAATGTGAATCCCATGCAGTGCAATCCCAGGAGTGCAGAGGTTGCCCCAGCCTGGGCCGGTGTCACCAGAGGGGCAGCAGAGCTGTGTTGGCCTGGGGGAGTTGGAAGAGGGGCTGTCAGTGGGTGCCGAGCTCTGGGTTTTGTGGGAGGCCATCCCGAGATGCCGTGTCCGGGGCCTGCAGCGTGGCTGCTCCGAGCGGTGTCCGCAGGGAACCGTGGCCGTCCCCGCGCTGCTCCGGGAGCTGCTCCGGGAGCTGCTCCGCGACTCCCGCGCGGCGGGTCCGGCCACCTGCTCATCTCTAGAGTGAGCTGGCATTTGAAAAAAATATTTTAGGAACTCTTCTGTAATTACAGATATTTCTAATCTATGAATTCTATCCAATTAGGTTCAACCATGCCCAATTCCTTGTCTGATTGCCTGAGCCTTTCCGCTTGACCAGTCAGGTTTATTCAATAAGGTGTCTTATAATGTTATTTCCGTTCTTCAGAGTATATGTTATCATGCCTGATACAGGCTCAAGAATCCCTCCACTTTTTGTCGTATTTTAACATCTTCTGTCTCTACAGCGAAGCTTTGTGCTTTAGTTAGGCATCACCTAGCTGAGGAGAGCCTAGGTGGGAGTTTGGTTCTTGTTAGTTGTAATATTAATTGCCTAGAAAATCCTTAAGAAGTACAGCAAGTGTAGAGCAGGTACAACATGGGTAGTATCCTTTTCAATTTAATATAAGTTAGTCTAAATGGTGGATTCAAATAGTTAACAAGATTAAAACCAATAAGAAATGAATGCAGTTGCACCAGCAGTTGACTCACTGTTACTGTCATTTCCTTTTGGCTTTGCTCATGGGGATAACAAGGTAAGAAATAACTGTTTGTTTCCTTTTATTGATTTGTTTGATATTTCAAGCAAAGATGATCTTTTTTCGTCTGAACAAGTCTTTTGTAAGTTAATATTATGTTAATTAGAATGGATGTCTTCCTGAACCTTATTTTCTTGTTCATTTGATCTAATTAGCTGATTAATTTTTAATTGCCTGCTGAGAGATCTTTACCATATTGTGATTTGTGTTTTACCTTTACATTTGGAAAACAATGGCACGCCTAAAATGCTTCTAAAGGATTGTGTTGAGGTACTTCTGCAAGGGATAATTGCAAACGATGGTTTCTTCCTGCTTCCTAGTTGTAGCTGCACTACTCTGCTTGGAGTCAGTGCCCGTTAGTCAGAAGGCTGGGCAGGGTGTGCGGTGGTGGGAAGGTGTCTCACCTGAGGCGAGCTGCCCAGAAGAAGGTCTGTAACGTGGGGGTGAAATGACAACCGAGTCCTGTGGCTCTGACTGAGTGCTGTAGCGAAT
Source organism: Nothoprocta pentlandii (assembly GCA_013398315.1). NCBI lineage: Eukaryota > Metazoa > Chordata > Aves > Tinamiformes > Tinamidae > Nothoprocta > Nothoprocta pentlandii. Next base: position 257,727 of record VZSG01000478.1, on the reverse strand, counting down.
GCTTCCCACCTTGTGTCACTTACTCTTTTACCCCACCGTAATTTTCCAAATGAAAGTAATAATAAACTTAGAAGAATAAATTTAGAACAAGGCCAAGTGTTGATTAAAACATATTTTGCCAGTGCTGGAAGATAAACTACAGTTCTCAGCAAGTTATTTCAAGTTATTCCCTGAGAGCTTAAAATTTGCACCTTATTTTTAGACTGAATTTGTCTTTCTATAACTTCCAGCCCTTGGATCTTGCTCTGCCTTTGCCTGCTAGATTGAAGAGCCCTCTCTTATCAAATCTTTGTTCCCTATGGTAAGCACTTGTAGGCTGTGATCAAATCATTCTTTAACTTTCTCTTTGATTTGTTAATTGATTGAGTCTCTTGCAATAAGATATGTTTCCTAATACCATAATCTTTCCCCTGCCTTCCACACAGTCCATGGAATTTTTCAGCATCTTTCTTAAAATGACCCTGCAAATCCAGGGAAACTAATAGCTGTTTCAGTGATGCCAAATAGGATCTCACAGCCACCCTGCTGCTGCTTAGTGCTCTTCGGACATCTGAGGAGCAGAGGAGCTTATTTGTTTCTGCATTGCTCTAGAAATTCAAAATGTTCCTGTCACTCCTCCTGGCCTTTGCTCCCAAGTCCTTGTCTCCTCTTAGGGCCTCTTTGAGGAGTTCGCTGTCATTAGGTGCCTCTCATTATACTTGCTCCCAGATGCGTGGCCTTCCTGCTGGCTCTGTTGAAGTACCTGATGTCTGGTTAAACTCACCTAATCCAACTGGCTGCATTATTAACCACTTCACAGTCATCTGCAAATTTTGTGGAAAACAAAAGAATTTTTTTTTTTAAAGTCAAGGAGCCAACAAACAATCCCTGTCGTTCCCCAGGTACATGCTGGAATCTCAGACATATGTTATGCAGTTTTTAAGTCAAGGTGCTATTCTGATTCCAGGAGCGGATTTATCACACCTAATTCCAGTCATCCAAGTATTAGCTCCCAGTATTTGTAAGTTTTCCAAGCTCTGAATAGGTAAAGAGAGACAGAGAGCTCCACAGAAGGACATGGCCAGCTTACTTGAGAGACTCTAGGTAAGTCCTCTCTGACCCTGCCCGTCTCCCCATTGACTACCATAGGCGTAATTAAAGCCCAGATCCCTAACTTTGAGGCAGCTGTAATTACTGTGCACGAATCTCATCCTTTATGTTCTTCAGTTTTCTGGTCCAAAGAGAAGTGGTACCAAGTCAATTCTCTAGCAGGCATCCATCAGCGTGGTTGCCTTCAGCAGCCCCATTTGTAATCACATCAAAAAATGATATCAAGTTAGCTTGACAAGATCTGTTCTCCAGAAACCTGTGCGGATCAGCTTTAATTAGATTATTCCTTTTAGTTCTTTATCAAGTTAGTTATCACTCATATGCCTCCTTTACTCTTAGATCAGATCTTTCTATCAAACTCCAACTTTTTCCACTTTAAAATTGACACACATCCAAATTGTGAAGAATCCGAGGCACTGAGGTTTCAGGATTGGGTTATTTTGGCTGTTTCCGCCCCATCTATATCAGATAGGTTTTTCTCTGAGGTGCTTCTGCACTGCTAATCCTGTTAGCAGCAGACATCCCAATGACTTAGAGCCAGCTCTTGCAAGAAGATACCAGAAATTTCTGCCTTGCAGCCTGCTGAGGTGGCTGATTCCATGATAGTCTTCACAGGGAAGGGAGTCTTTTTGTGCCTCTCCCCTGTCCTTTTCTTCCCTTTCAGCCAGGATTTTATATGAAGAATCTCATAAATACATTAGATTGCTTTTTGCAGTTGTCTCCTATTTCTGCCTCTGCAGGAGGAGTCAGGGTAATGGTTTTGCAGTGGCCAGGCCACCAGAACGGCCAACTGGAGAATTTAAGTTCATTGTGGGACTGGGGAGTTTTTTTAGGGTTTTACTTTGCCCAGCTGGTGTCATACAAGATATTTCTGAGCCCTGAGATGCGGCTCGACTGAGAACTGCTGCTTTTCTAGCTGTGTGCGGGTCAGCCGGGCGCCTGTTCCCGCTGCCCCTTTGCATGGTCACCTGTGTGAGGGAGGCAGCCCTTTCCCCGCCGTGCTGCAGGATCTGCTTTGCTGGCGGGAGGTGTGAGGAGTTTGTGGTGTCTCTGCGCTGCCCTGGATTTTACTGCCCAAGCGGTTCCCGAGCCGCACTGTGGAGCAGCACAACACCCTGTTTGCTTTGTTGGTTTGTTGTGCCATGGCTCGGTCCGGGACTGCCTAAGCTGAGGTCGTTACCCTATTGATTAAAGAGGGTGATGAAAAGGGCACGATAACGCTCTGCTGCGAGATCATTGCCAGGCACTTTGCAAACAAAGCTGCTGAAAGCAGCGTGCTTGGGAGACCTTGAGCAGGGCGGGCAATTAGCAGGCGAGCGGGAATTAAAATAAGGGCTACATGGGATGATACAGTGATTATGTGCAGATAAGTGATGTTCTGAATACTCCCTTTTGGGAACTCTAATGAGCAAAGGTCCTGTGCAGGGAGCGTCTGCTGGGCGGCCGTGCAGCGGCGCCGCTGCCTCCTGCCCTTCGGGCTTTCTTCGCCCCCAGGACTCACAGGCTGGTAAATCTCGGAGGAGAGAAAGGATTTGGGATGGGGTGTCACCTCTCTAAAGATGAACCCCACGCTCGCAGGGCCCCGGGAGGCGTCCGGGTGGAGCCGGGAGGACACGGTGCTCACTGTGTGCTCTGTTCATTTTGAAGCTCCTCCGTGTCATTCGTTCCATGGCAAGAGCCGGACAATTGCATACACGTTATTGATAAGTCTTAATCTTCAGAGCCGCGTCCCCAGGTTTTAGACCATCATTTGGATCTTGTCTCTCAGAGGAGGAGAGTCTCCTTTGGCAAGGCTCAAAGCTTCACACTGAGCACACGGAGGGAGCCATGGACCCACTGGGAGGGAAGAGGGCAGGAGGGAAAGGAAAACAGGAGGGAAGGGAGGAGAAAGGAGAAGGGAAGACTGTGCTGTTTTGGGAAACATCTGCTCCAGGTAGAAAGCGGTATGGAGAGGGGGAAGTAAATGGGGAATACTCTGTCCAGCTCCATTAACCTTAATTTTAGTTCCACTTTTCCATTTTTCAGCTTAAGTAAGCAAGCATATAGCCGTGTTTATATAATAGCTGGAGTAATGAAGATGGAATATCCCAATTTGGGGCTAATTCCTGCCCTCGGGAGAGCCCGGGCACCGCAGCTGTGGCCGGTGCTGCAGTGAGTGGCGAGCAGAGCAGGGCAGAGCAGCGCCCGTGTCTGCGGCGCCCGCTACCTCCCCAGCAGGCACTCGGAGCCCGGCCCTGAGCGCAGGTAGGCCAGGCTGGTGTTCGCAGCGGGAGGCTGCGGCCGCCCCGGCACGGGCTCCGCTCGCGCTAACAAGCTGCTTTCCCCGCTGGAACTTTGGGAGAAGCCCTTTCAGAGCCACGATGGGCGCCGCTTTGGGCCCGGGGACTATCTCTTGTGTTTGGTTTCTGCACCCTCCAGGCCACGGCAGGCAGGGCTTTTGTGAGCCTTTCTTGCAGGCCCTTACCTCCCAAATAGGTACCTCATGTGAAAGCAGAAATCCCCATTTCTTTCCTTTTTCATGCTGCAGCTCTCCCCTTTTCTTCTCCCCATTTGTTTTTATCTCCTTCGTTGCACTATGCACTTCTGAAGCATTTTCTCACAAGGGAAAGAAGCAATTTTACTTTTTTCACCAGCATAAACCTGACCAAACTAGGGGGATTTTTTCTCTTTGTTTTTTGGTTTGTTTTAACGAAAGCACTCATTTCTGTGCCGAGACGGAGGGAAGCTGTGACGTTAGGCACAGCTGTGAGCAGAACCAGCCCTTTTACAAATTGTGGGAAGCACCGGAGCGTCGCGGTGGCCCTGGGCCCGGAGCGGTGACACCGCGGGGCCGGGAGAGCGGAGCAGAGCGGAGCGTGAGGGAAGCGCCGCGTGGGGAACATGGGAGCCGTGGTGGCAGAGGGAGCTTGGTGGGCTCAGCTCTAATCAGCTAGAGAAGACCTGAAAACTGCCCCGGCAGGACTGGCGCTGCCAGGGGTGTGCTGAGGTACGTTCTGTACGAGGGAAACGCCACAAAGAGGTCCATACTGTGAACGTTCTCCTTCCCGGCAGAGCCATCTCCCCTCAGGTACTCTTGTGTTGGAGAGGCATTTTTGGAATCATTGGAAATGGATATTGAATTGCACTGGTAGTTCAGAGCATAGCACTTACATAGCTGGGATAGCAGCAGCAAAAGACAAATAATCCCTAAATACTGTGTGTTTTGTTTGTGCCTTTCAGAGTTGTGGACAGACATGAAATAATGCCCATGGCCACCCGTGTGTGAGCATTGCTGCTGGTGCTGTACTTGGGGAGCCTGAGGCTCCCTAAGGCCCCTCTGTAAATGCAGGCACTAGAACTAGGGAGCTCCGGCTCCAGGGAGCCCCAGCAGGGCTCCCCGACTCCCTGGAAAGCAGTGGCTCCGCGTGCCCTGGGGCCCTGCAGGACAGTTCCCAGCTTGGGACAGGGCACACAGTGGAACCGAATGATGGCCAGGACCCGCACACTCTTCCTAGCCTGTCTAGGACCTTTGCTGGCTCTTGGTAAGGTCCCTGGAACTCCACGCGTGCCTCCTGCTTCCTGAGGGTGCACCCTTAGGCATCCAGACCATTCATGAAATGGGATCATGAGGCTGGGTCTTGTTCCCGGCTGCTGGGCTGGGATGGTGCCGCGGGCGCTGCTCCGGCTGTCCTGCTCCCTGCGCGGCCCTGGCTGCCGGCGCTCGGGAATCCTGCCGGGCAGGGGCCTCGCGCCGGGGGCTCCCGGGGCCGGCTGCCCCTAGCAGCGCTAGTTTGGGTGAGCGCCGGTCCGTTACTGCCGCCCCCGCCAGCGCGTGGCAGCGCGAGGCCAGCGCTGTGGAGCTGCTGTTCCACAGTTCTCTGGAAATCATCCATTTCCCAAGTCACGGCAGAAAGGAGTATTCCCCCCCTGCCCTGGGTTGTTTTCAAAAGCCATTCGGATAATCAGACTTTAGTGCTGTGAAATTTTATCAAAGGGCACTCTTTCCCTGGACTCAGATATGAACCTATTTTGCCAATCAGATAAAACTTCCCAAGCTTTTCTCCTAGCGACATCGGCGGTTAACTTGATCTTATTGCGCTGTAAAGGATGTTGTGCTACAAATCATTTTTTCATAGAATTTCTTTGTTATGTTGGGTGAACTCTGGGCCAGTTACTTGCAGGAGCGTTTCCAGGAGCATCGGCAGCGCCGTGTAGTCTTGGGATAAATGAGAGCAGCTTGAGGAGAAGGGTTCCTTTGGATTAGTAGAGGAGCAAATGTGCAGTGCAGGAGGCTGGTGGGCAGTGTTCTGGGCAGGCGGGAGGGTGCCCCGAGGCGGGACAGCTCTGCAGGACGCTCCGAAACCTGCCTGTTTTAGCTGCCAGACCCCTTCCTTCCATCCCGGGAGCACCGACAGCTTTACTGGCAGCCTGGAGCTAAATATTGGAGCACCTCAGAGCAGGATGAAAGGACCAACAGGTTTCCCTTCGGAGATATGCCGAGGTCCTTTCTGCTCCCTGCCCTCGCGCGTGCCCCCGCATCACCCCCTGCTGCTGTGAGCAGCTTTTCCTCCAAAAAGCACTAGATGGTGCCCCTTTTCTGCGAGTGCGGCGCGCTGAGTTTCCCGGGAGAGGAGCCGCTGTCCTGCAGCGGGCACCGGCGGCTCGGGGGCCCCTGTTGCTCCAGGAGCAGCCCGAGGCTCTGCTGCCGCTGGGAGCTGCGGGCCGGAGCGGCTGATCAGGAGCCGGGGCTCGCTCAGGGCTCAGGACGAGGGAAGTGGCGGTGCAGCCACAGTCCCGCTCCGCCGCCCGCCCGCCCGCAGCACCGCACCGCTGCAGGGGCTGGGGTCCTCAATGCTCGCGGGCACTCCCCGCTTCATTGGGGTGGTTGGCTGGTTGACGGGGTCACCTCACTGCTTTTGTTACTGCCCCGGCCCGCGACCGACCGTGCAGCCTTCTGTGCACGGGCCTGGGCTGCATACGGGCGGCCCTGGCTCTGCCGCAGGTCGTCACCCTCAGACGCGGCGCGCCGGCACCTTCCCTTCTGTCTTATTTACAAAAAACAACCTTATTAGTCACACTTGGCAGACTGTTACTTATCCTCTGAGAGCGGGACGAGTAATTGCTCAAAAGGATGTTATCTCTCCGTATCTGTATTTCTTTCTGCAGTGGAAGAACTGTTTACCTGATGTGTGTCATCACTTCTGTTTAGCAGGTTAACATAATATGTTCTAGTCCTCCAGTAGCAGAAAGAGATAGTGTGTCACTGAAACAAATTAAAAAGCAGCGACAAATGAAATGAGATCTCCATGCTGAGAGTGAAAGCTGAGACAGATATCAAACATCCTCGCCACAAAGTCCCTAAAATTTAACTGAAAGCAACCATTTCCTGCAGCCTGTTTATTTATGCATTTGAAATGGCATAAAAATAAACATGCTTTGAAGTGACCCAAGATAGATTAGTCCAGGTTTGTCATTTCTTACTATTTTTGTAAATGGTCCTTAGAAAATTAGGTCTGTTGGCATCTGGGAACAAAAATTCAACTGGGAAAAGAAGCTTTAATATGAAACAGAAAGAATTATTCCCATGCTCTGGCTGCCCTGTCATATGTCATGACATGTGGCAGGTTGACTGCTCATTAATTCTATTTATATCAGTATGATAATACACCCCACTGAGTACACATGTGTTAAAATATTCATAAATTATGTTTAGTGCAAGCAGATATACATTACATGCCAAAAAAAGACTATTATTTGAAGACAAAACTGGTAAACAGTCCAGCACGGAGAAGTCTCTTTCATAGTGGCCCCGGCCCGGTGCGTTATCAGACTCGCTTTTCGCTGCCCCTGCTCGCGGGCTCTGTCTGCTGCCTCGTGCTGTGTGCGGTACCTCCGCGTTGGTAACAGCTTTCAGCAAGAAGCGGCTTTCACTGAAGGAAACGGGAATTTTGGAACTTACCGAAAATGGCACCTTATCTCCAAGCAGTAATTACAGCGGCTTAAAATATTTAAAGGGAAGATTTTCCTTGACCTTCACGTACTTAAAGCGCTCTTTAAACAGCTGAAAGCTCGAGACTAAATATTAAACAAATCCAATGTGAACAATTTTCTATGGGAAATGCAGTCTGGTTCACAACATAGTTATCGTACCCTGCTCAGGGTATTTTATGCTCTGCATATATATTTCATAAGCTCACTAAACTCGCTTTAAAACAATTTTAAAATAATTCCAGAGAGTATTTGAATTTCTGCAGAACATGAAAGCAATCTGAGGCTATTTGAAGTGGTTCTCTCTCCATCTTCCAACCTCTTTGTTTATGATCGAAATGCTCCGTAAGTGCAGGGGATTTGGAATGTGTTCATCACATTGTGTTAGAATTAAGAGGACTCTTTGGGTCTTTTTGCCTTTTGACCATGCTAAAGGCCCGGGCTTTGCAGCTGGCAGGACATTGCTGCTAATTGTCTTCAATTCCTTAATCTAAAAGTACGTTAATACTTAAAAATGCACCGCAAAACTTCAGAAATGATCACAGTGTCACGGACTGAGGTTGCAGGTGTGAAAATCACTGGGGATTTCAAAGCTGTTAACAAACAGAAGGCTTGTACAGGGCACATTTATTTACAGTTAGTGGGATAGCAGTTGTCCTCAGGAATAAGGACAATCCGGGCGGGATTAGACGCCCTCTCTGTACTTCGTAGCTGGAAAGCAATTTCCAGACTTTTAGAAACATCAAATAAAGAGCTAATGGGAGCGGGCAGGATGAAGGAAGGGCTTGCTTCGTGGTACGGGTAGAATGGTGAGCGCCAGGTCTGTGCAGTTACCCCGTTTCTCCTCGTTTCTCCTCGCTTGTGAGGGGTCTGCGAAGGGACAGACGAAGAGCAGAGCCTCTCTGGGCACGGGAGCCTGCAGCGGGCGCTGTTACCTGGGCCCGCTGTGCACAAGGCAGCGCGTCGCCCCTTGCTGCAGCCCTCACAGGGCTGGGAACTTGCTCCTGCTTTGATCGAAAGTGCTGGCTGGAAGAAACTGAAACTTCTCTTTTTTTTTTTGCAGTCAGGTATCAGTTTCAAAGACACTTTCATCAGCACAGGTTTGTCAGCCTTCGGCTGGAATTTCTGGTCCCTAGCAGAGGAGATGGGAAGGTTGGAATATCAGGTAGCAGGGTGGTCGGGGCACTCACCTGGAATGTGGAAAATCCAGGTCGAGGCGGCGGGACTTGAACGTGGGAGTGGCAGAGCGGGTGCCTGAGTGTTGGCCCGGGGCTGCTCCGTACCATGCCATGCCGTGTGCCCCGGGAGATGATGTGGGATGCAGCCCGGGCCTTGCACAGTGTCCCCAAGCCGTGCGGATGAGACATGTGCTCCCTCCAGCCCTCTGCCGGGGCCTTTGCCATAGGGACCCCGGCAAGAACCCCCCATTCCTGGGAAACGTGCCTCGTATATCCCAATCTGTGAATAGCTGGAGGATCCACTGCGTGCGAGGCCCCTTGTGAGTACACAAGGAACCCAAGTGCCCCTTAACACTGCAGCGTTTCACAGTAAAACGCCTCCTGATTTTTAAGGAACTCTGTAATAATATAAGCAAGGCTTTTCATCTTGGTAATGGTAAAAGCAAATTCTATACGCCATCTAATTTTATCAGATGGGAACAGTTGTAGTTTTTATCTTCAGAAACAGGTTGTGAGTGCTAGGGGGAAATTACTCTTCATAGCAAAAACGAAGTTAATTTTATGTTGTCTTATGTCGATTGTGAGGAGGCCCCTTTTTTTACCATTTGTCCATTTTTTCTCTGATTTTTCTGGAAAAAACGAGTCATACCACACCACAGCTATTTAAATAATGGAGAAAAAAAAGTCAGCTAGAAAGGTCTCTCCTCATTATAAGCTTTTTGAAAGTTTGCTATGCACTTTCATGTAAAACTTGGCCTCGGTACAGAACTGCTGTACAATCATTTTCATCTGAGATTTGAACATATTGGAAGAACTAGAGCAGTTCTTTCTTCTATCCTGTCATTTTTTTCCCTTGGAAATGATGAGCATATGGCAACCACCCTCACTGGATTCTCAAACAACAGGAGGGACCTTATTTCGATTCCTACATCCTGTCATCAGTGAATCCCATGATATTTTGTTCTTGCAAGGCTAAAGATGTGATTCGCATTTGCCATAAGGACAGAGCTTAATGTGGTGCCATTTTACCACAGGAGCCCTCAATCAGTTAATTAAACATGATATAAATCACTGCATGTATTTGTAAAGTAAGATTAATATGGCAAAGTCAGAGCGGAGAGGAATCCTTGCCATTGTCTGAGTGCGAATGGCTGATACGAAGATTACCCTTTTGGAAACTGGATATCTTTGAGTGGGTTTTGTTGGCTTAATCCCTCAGACTGCTTTGTGCAACTCGAAACCCGGAGCTGTCATCTTTAGCCAAAATTTCAGCCCTAACTTCCTCAGCTTTCACCCGATCGTTTAAATCAGCATTCAGCGTTCTAATGCTTGGGAAGATCAAGCCTTTCAGCATACCGCAAGGCTTCTTCTTGCCACCTGGGACACTGGCAACATGTTTAATAAATATTGCATTTCAGTTCGTCCTGAAGATTCCCCCTTTGGTTTTGTTTTGGTTTGCCTGTTTCTTTTCTTTCTGGGGCATTTGCAGGGTACCCGCAGCAGCACATTCCAGCATTGCGGTCACTTAGCTTTGCAGCCTTAATAAAAGGGAGGCTTTTTTTCTTTTCTTTTCTTTTTTTTTTTTTTGGCCTTTGCTGGAGTGCTGTGGAGCCTTGTTAAACTAGAGCAGCTCCAGACACGCAGGTAGGTGCTCTGGAGGGATAGGAGCCCCTTGGGACAGCCCGGCGGGGTGTGCAGCACGCTGTGGGACGCGCTCCGTGGGCAGCGCGGAGCCGCGTTGCGGCGCCCGTGAAGAGCCCGCGTGGGAGCAGCGCCGCTGCAGCCTCCCTCCTTCCAGCTGCACCGGCCGTGCAGGGCGGCCCTCGTGCTCCACGCGGAGATGAGGGAGCCCACGTTCAACCTGAGGCCTTAGTGCAGGGCCAAAGGTGTATTTCATCTGTGCCGGGTGGCTTTTTGTTCGTGCTCTTCTTCAAGTCCCCGAGTCCGGAAGGTTTGTTTTGGATGCAGCAGTTAAACAGCACTGTGGTACTGATTGATTCACAAATTGCTGCTTAAGTTTTAGTCCAAGACTCTACATGAATTACCTTACAATACCTTGAAAAACGGAGTCGTTGGAGTACTTGGCTTTTTGGTGATTACTGTCAGCAAAACTTTCATAAGAAATAGAATGTCACTGTACCAAAATAGGGTAGTACGGAAAGGCCATCAGATAAGAGACTTGCTTTCCTCTGAAGTCTTACCAGTATTGCTAAATCCAGTACAATGCAGGATTTTATTACAAGAGCGTTGGCTGGGAAGCATGGGATCAGAAAAGGGCAGAAATAAAGGGGCAGGAAGGCGGGGGCGGCCCGAGGAAGCCCTCGGTGGGGGCTGCCCTGGTGCGCGGGGCCGCCGGAGCCACCGGAGCGGCCGCGCTGCCTGCGCCGGGAAGCCGCCGTTTCCCTGAACCGCGGCTGCAGCGCTGCCCGCCCGCGCGGCTCCGGGGCTCTCCTGCCTTTCCCACAGCCCGCACCCCGTGCTCGTGCCTGCTCCTGCGTTTGCCCCGCGGGCCGGACGGCTTGCTGCGCAGTGCTGTCACGCTCTGAACGGCACTGCTTTATTTATGCCGTTCTTACCTTGTTGCGTTCGGTGTTATCTCTGACCTAAAATTCCTTGTCATTTACACTGAGACCTTGCAAAACGCAAACAGTTTACTTAGAGGATTAGGGCTGATGTGAAGGATTAATGCAGAGCTAAGGAATCTCCCTGCGAGATATTTGGATCGGCTCCAGACTGCGCAAGTCGGCGCGCGTTGCGGCGAGCAGGGGAACGCACCTTTCCCTGGGCTGGGGGTGCCTGCTCGCTCGGCCCTGGGCACGGCCGAGCTTCGGGCCGCTCTCTGAGCTCTGGGGCTCCTCTTGTTTCGGCATGACCGTCTGCAGCAAGGCAGCTTCCCAGCTGGTGTCCCAGCCTTCACGGAGACACAGGACAGTGCAAAGACAGCAGTCAGCACCCTCGTAAACAGCTGATAGTTTCTCGTAGGAAAAGTTACCCGCACTTAGCCTTCCCCCAGAGCACGTGCAACCCTGTTGTGTGTGCGTTACCATCCTGCATACAGCAGTGCCGGCTGCAGCAGCAAGAAGTCCTGTGTTCGGCTGAGAAAGGGGAGCGCGGGAAGCCTGGGATGCGGGAGGGCTCCGGCTGCGGAAGCGCCGCCGTGGAGCTACCGCAGAGCCACTTCTGTGGGCAAAAAGGCCAGGGTCTCAAGGGGTTTTTGCGTTAAGCAATTGCTTCCCCCCAGCCGCTAGTGTAAGATAGCAAATTTAATGCTCAATATTGAGTTGCAAATGCCAGGGTGGTTTCAGATGGGCTGTTCGGAGGATTAGAGATTGAGGATTAAAGCCCCTTGCTGGGCCAGTTGTAGAGCAGCCTGCAGTGCTAGTAGGCTTGGCTATTTATCCAAATCTTTGATATAAAAATGGGTGAAAAAAAAAAAACGAGCTTGAAAGGCAGTCAGGGTCTCTGCTCAGATGTGTGCTGTAGTTCGTGTCAGGTTGTTTTCGGCAGCTTTGCAGTGCTCCCAATTGGAAGGTTTGGGCTTGTGGATTCGGATTGCAGCTGCCCTGGAGCGGGTGGCTGGGAGCCGTGATGGCCGGGGCTGAGCACCACGTCCGGCGGTGGGGCAGAGCGCTGCGTCCGGCCGTGGGACCAGGCAGCCCGGCCGGCCCGTGCTCTGTCCTGCGCACCCTCCGGACGGCGGAGAGCTGCCTCGGACGGCGCTGCAGGGATTCGTGCAGAGGCCGGGCGGGAGCCGCGTCCCACCTCACCGCAGCGCTCCGAGGGCATCCCGGCTGGCCCGGCACCAGGCAGGAGTGTAGCACCCGGGGAGAAGAGGTCGGGAAATAATCAGCTTGAGCCCCACGGTTGGTTTGTCTCTACAAAATGCTCAAACACACTGGTGTTTCTAAATAGTAAATAGGCACTGTCAATACCGACAGTTTTACACGCTGTGAAGCAGAGCAGGTAAGTTGAGGTGGAGATTGCAGTCCTCACAAAGTTAAGCAGTTCCAGCTTTTGAGAGCGCTCACGGAGGCTGGTGTGTGTGAAGGTGCGTTTCCAGCAGCAGAACAGCCCTGCTCGTGTTTCTGCCTGTCCTCAGGGCTGCCTGGCAGCTTGGCGTTGCAGCAGCCCCGCAGTGCGTGGCGTGGGGACACACGGGCACGTGGTGCTCTGGGGCAGCGATGATCTGCCCTTGTGGGGCTGGCGGCTCCTGTTTGCTCCCCGGAAACCTGGCGGAAAGGCGGACACGTTCACATGGCTCAGGCCACACTCCCTTCTCCGTGTCCCTCCTGCTCAGCCCTGGGTGCCGCGGGCTGGCCCGGGACAGCGGTTCTGGGGCGCTGGGGAGTGGCGCTTGAGCTGTGGGCAGGAGCAGGGTGCGCTCGCGAGCAGGGCACGTCACGAGGAGCAGGGCGCGTCACGTGGAGCTTCACCTGGCAGGGCCCTGGTGAGCCTGGTGCGTCTCTGGTGCTTGTTCTGCAGTGCCCCTAGCCTGGAATGATGTAGGGAACCTTCAGTGTGAAAAGCTCCTGGTGTCTCCCTCACTAAGGTTACTCCCTGTGGGCCTCGTGGCCCTGTAGCCTCCTTTGCTCCGCTCCAGAACTGCCCTGTGCCTCCTGTGCTGCCTTCACGTGGCCTGGCACTGGCGAGGAGGAGGAGAACTGTTGCTGAAGGCTGCTCCTGTGCATGGTGCAGAGCCTGTGGCCACTCTAGCCATCCTTTCTCGTGTGTTAGCTGCACAAGGATGAATTCTAGGAATCAAGCTCTTTGATTATGATAAGCATAATAAATATCTTGGACAAATGGCTCTCCTTTTAAGAATATTAGTAAACAAAGACCTTTGCTCTCGTGGTGCGGGCTGGAGTGCGCGGGTACATGCGCTCGCGCCATCTGCACTGTGTGCTAACACAGCTCCTCCTTGTCTGGTCTGCCTGGGAACGCATTATATAGATTGCAGCTGGTTCAGAATGCAGCTGCCAGGGTCACGACTCACACTGCGATTAATCATTACGCCCGGGTTAGCTTCATTACTTTGACTACCCATTACATTTAGCAGAGATTAGGAGATGTTGCTTTTAACTTACAAGGCTTGGGCTGGCACCTCCTCACCTCGGCCTGGCGCTTTGTGGCGCCTTCCCCTTGCAGAGTCCCTGGCGCAGGAGAGAGGGGCTCTAGGTGCTTTGCTTTGAGCTTGCGGGGGCCGTGGGGAGTGCTCATGTGTTTGAAGGCAGCCCGTGTGTGCAGGAGGCTTTTCAGGTGCATTTCTATGTGTGAAGTCGGAGCACAGAGGTGAGCAGCGACCTTGCCCGCGGGATGCGGCGTGGCCGGCTCCCTGCACCATCGGGATGCAGCTCCCTGCCATGGAGCTGACGGTGTCGCACGCACCTCTGACGCCTGCCTAGGGACTGATGGGGGTGTTTCTGGGGTGAACAACCAGCCCCTGACCCGGAGAACTCTGCCAGCGATAACTTGGGCTCCTTCTGCGTGTTTGAACATCCTTTTTTTTTTTGCATTTGGCTGCAGGACAGTTTGCTTTAGCCCGGGTTCTTCACTCTCCACCCGTTGAGCAGTCATAAATGCACAAAGCGGCTGCTTTGCTCTGACGTGTGTCCGTGGGAGCGCTCCCGGGCAGGCAGCAAGGAGGCCGAGGAAAAGAGGCAGCTCCTTTAGACCCCGCAGAGACATGTTAGCAGCCGCAGCTCTGCGTTCTTCTTTGTAGGTCCCTGCCGTGCTGCCCCCGTGGCACTGTGATGGAGAGGTCTGTGCTCGCGTGGCCGCGTGGCTCGGCACCGCTTGGCATGGCTCTGCAGCTTGCGTGGCCGTGTGGGGCCGTCGCATGGGCTCCTCGGGCTCAGATGCAGCTGCGTGGGGTGAGCAGTCCCAGAGAACGGCCCCATCGCAGGCAGCCCTGTGTGCCTGCAAGGAATGCCGTTCTGTGTGTTTGTTTGGGGCTGACACAGTGCCCCTGCACCCCTGTGCGGTGTTCAGTGTAAACACACAGTGCTCTGGAGCTCCGGTTGGGACCTCCTGTGTCCAGCTGTTCCACTTCCTCAAGAAATTTCTCTCAAGCCAAAATGGGATGTGTGTGATGTGAAATCCAAGGGGGATGGACACAGACCTAGAAGAACTGTTAACCCGGTTCTGCTGGCCAGAAGAACTGGGTAAAATCAGAAGAATTGGGTAAAATTGTCTTGTTTTCTCCTGAAACGGTGATTGCAGTAGCTGTGCCGTGTAGCTATCGAGTGAATGGAGCTGGGGAATTAAACTGGAGCGGCTGCTCTGGAGTGGAAGTGGTTGAGCTGCTTCAGAGGTGTCAGGCAGGCTGGCTGATCAATAGCAAGTATTAGTAACACTATAGTGGAGAAGACTCACGCTGGACCTTATTACCGTGACGTCCATTTATTGATACTAACGCTTGCTCATAGGCAACAGATTATTCAGAAGTTATTCTTGGTGAACGTTGTTCATGTATGTTACATGACCTGATCTAGCAAACCCTTACGCTCGAGGGTAGTCACTCGTCTTCAGGGCTCTGCAAGAATGGCCCATATGCAGCACAACCTCGATTCTCCGGGTGCCAGGGGAGACATTGCCTCAGTTCATATAATCGACATCTTCAATAATGAGGACATTTTCCATGCAATTAATAGATGTCAGGGGACAGGACCATCTTTCGGATGGCAGGGACTTTTCAGAGAATGTAGGTTTTGATGGCAGGGTTTCTGATGTATGTGCTGCTGCCAGAAGTGCAGGGCATTGGCAGTGGACCTCTGCTCCCGTTAGCAGCCCTTCCTCTGAAGTGCTGGGGTAGCCTGAGCGCTGCTCCCGGCCTAACGCTGCACCGATGCTGCTGCTGAGTTAGATACAGGGGGTGCAGTGTCAGCTCCACATTGCAGCCTTCTGAAACAAAACATTGCTTTGAAATACATCAGTGTCGAACTTGGAGTCTAGTTCTAACAGCAACAGCAGCATCTGCAAGGGACAAGAATTCAGGGAGAGAATTTGGGACAAGAATTTCTGTCCATCTCATCTGTGAATCTGGAGATTTTTATAGGTGCAGAGCCATCTGCTATATTTCATTTATTGAGCAACTTTGCTACCTTGCCTCCCTCTGCTTGCTCCTGTGCCTCTTTTTTGTGTCTATTGAAATTCCCGACCTCTAAGCATCTGTCAGGAAGCACCATTGTTTTGGGAAGAGCAGCGTGGTGTAAGGAAGCCTTTGGTGAGCGGTGCTGCTGGGCGGTGCCGTGGGGCTGGGCAGGAGCCAGGTGGGAAGGAGACGCTCCCGACCTCGCCACACTCCTCTGGGAAGCGCCGGTGGTGACCGCCTTCCCTTGGTGATTCCGCTCCAGGTTGCCTTTGGGGACTGCTCGTTCTGTGCTGCTGGGCGCTCCTCACGTGGAGAGCCCTCAATAGCATCAATTCCAAGACGTGCCTCTTGCCCCATGTGGAGAAACCAGACCCGTGCAGCAGAAAGACCGCAGCTGCCCGCTCGCCTGGCACCTTCCCCGCTGCTAGGAATGAACAGCAGGTGGAAAAGTAGGACTTGCTGCGGAGAACGGGGTCGTTGGGGAGAAGGAAGCCCGAGGCGCGCGGCTGCCTGGGCGGCTCGGAGGGCCTGGAGCAGCGAGGGCCGAGGAGATGAGGGCAGCCTGGAGGAGCGGCCGCCGCGCCGGGCGCGAGCCCCGCAGCCGCCGCTGCCCACACCGTTTGCGGCGGCTTTTGCAGCAACGTTGTGCTTCCAACACAGAATGGCTATGCAGTCAGCAGAGGCTCTTGGCAAGGATTTTTTGTTTTCATCTAAAACGTTTGGTTTAATGAAATATTGGGAAGTGAAGACTTGGAGGGTTTTTTTTTTCCTGTAAAATCATGAGGAACTTGATGCATTTGTTAACAAATTGTTGGTTTTTTTGTTAGTCTGTTATATTGCAGCTGTCTGCCATGCCACACATGCATTATGTATGTGTTGTTAGTTGTTAGGCGTTTGGACTGCAGAGACCCTCCAAAAGCAGCTCCTCGGCAATGGGAGGGAAAAGCAGATTTGCAAAGAGGATAGTGAATGCTTTCAGGTTGTTATTTATTTATTTATTTGTTTGTAGATTATGGATTAAAACACCTCCACTCCAGTAAACTTGCTAATATTTTGATTAAGCCTGGCAGGTTTCTCTGAAACTTTGACTTCCGACCGGTGCTGCCTGTTTGCTTAGGGAAAGCCAGGGTCCTGCTCCACTGCATTTGCTCCGGGGCTGATGCACTGACAGGCAGGCATTTATCCACTGTTTTATTATTATTGTTAGTAGAATAAGCCCTTCAATAACCGGGATTAAACCCTCAGAGTAACATGATCTGTGGGGACGGAGATGGAAAGGCTCCCACATGGGATTAGGTGAATATCCGTCCTGCAGGGGAGACGTGTTTGCTGCTGAGGCGAGTGTTTCCTGGGCTGTTCATGCAGGTATCCCAAATACACAGTTTCCAAAGGTGTTGCAAATCCCCGATGCTGATGAAGAGTTTGTATTCTACACCTGAGCCCAAACCCCAAATTCCCTGATGGAAATCGGTGGTTTTGCCAGAGCACACAGCATTCTGCAGTTGTGGTGAATGGTTTTTAGGGTTCTTTTTGGAAATACCAAGGTGCGTTTCGAGCAAGAGCGGAGGAGAGGGTGAAAAGCTGCTGTCGGAGAGCCTGTCTGAAGCGCAGTTTGGGAAACATTCCTGCTCCCCCTGAAACACAAAGGCAAAACTTCCCTTGTTTCAGTGGGAACAACGCTAAAAGAGGAAGAGATCCTAAAGTTACACATTCCCTCATTCAGTATAAGTAAAGAGGTGTTTAAGAATGTTTGGCATGATTGACTGTCCTCCGTTCACACATGCATGCATATTCGGGCATGGGAGACTGTTCTAAGAGCCAAAGTAGAAAAGTGATTTTTGGATGAAAACCATCTCTTTGCTATGAGTCTACTTAGCAACCCAGCTAATATACCAGCCTCGCATGAGTGCAACGTCAGGAAGTTCCTTCCGTGAAACACTGGCAGTTTCTCTGTCAGGACAAATGCTGAGAAGGATTTTTTTCTATTATTAATCCCTTCAGGATGTCTCTACAAAGGTCTCTGGGTGCTGAAATAGCTGTGTAGAATCCGGCCCTGGAGCACTGCGATGAGCTGCTGCCTTCAGGTGGTGTTCCAGGCTGAAATACCAGAGCAGTATTTCATGCGGAGACCTCGCGAATCCGTCTGTAACAGCCCTGCTGTCGGCCCCGCCGCTGTGGAAGGGAATGGAACGGGCAGCAGGGCACCAAGGTAACATTGGGGAAGAAATAAAATGCCACGATAGAGTAGATAATCACCTTAAACCCCTCTCCTCATGGGGCAGTCCAGGGCACTCGGGCTAATAGTGCAAATGTGCTTAGGCGTCTTCGAAGGTGGCAGCGCGGGCACGAGGCTCCGAGGAGGAACGTAAAGGTGAGCAGCCTTCACCAGGTTCCTGCTGCAATGAGCAGGGCAGTGGGCAGCAGTCTTTTCCATCGTGTTATCTGCCTTGGATCAAATCAAACGAGCGGCTGCTGACCGTAGTTGGTGGAAATAATGAGCCAAACTGATGACTTTGAACCCAAAGCAAAGAAGTTGGAAAAGTTGGGTGTTTGCTCGCAAAGCCTCCTGCCTTGCAGGGATCATACTGAGTTTTGTAGCTTTTGTCATCACTCCTGTTCACACACTTTTCCCTGAGTCTGAACAATGCAACATGTTTCCAGTGTCAAACTCATCCTTGTGTTTTAATCTTTTATCTACTTTTTTCCCCTTCCTACTGCAGTGTTTTATTTTTACCCCCTCTTTTTAGTCATTTATTGGGAATCTCTTTTTGTTTTCGTTTTTATTTGACCATCTCCTCCTCAGATGTGGGCTCTGAGAGCCCCGCTCGGTGCTGCCACAGCCGCGTGTGCTTTTAACACATTCTTGCTATCATTAAAACAATCCTTCGTGGCTAATTCAGCGAGGGGGGGAAGTGACCGTCTGCTCTTGGTGCTGATGAATATGATGACTTTATCAGTTGTCATCTGGCATTACCACTGTCCTCTTCAGCTGGTGTTCATTTGAGTTTATGATCTTACACAAGTACCAATATGTGATGGTTTTACTCAAGTTTGGCCAGAAGAGATCTTTCAGTAGACTAATAAATTGTCTTTGTTTCAGCTCTGTGTGCATTGCAACAGCAGCATGTGATGTTGTGATGAAAATCCCGTCGTCCAAACAGATTTGGTTCACATCAGTGGTTGCGGAGCAAACCTCCGAGGAATATTTATGAACAGATGACACCCTTCCCAGAACCACATCAGCACACGAGGAGGCCTTTTGCTCCTGGAGGTGCTGTTTTTATAGAGTGCGATGTAGATGCATTTAATGCTCATATCCTCTAGTTGGGAGGCGGCTGCGTTTCGGAGGCTTTGAGCCTCGGCCTTCGCAGAGCCCGCAGCCGGGGACGGCGGTGCCGCCGGGCACGGGGCCTGTCCTCGCGGGCAGTGTGGCCGCTTCATTCAGCCCAGGGCCCCGCAGCCCAGGGGACGCGCAGAACCGGCACCGGGCAGCGTAAGGCATGCTCGGCGCGCACCCTTTAATGCCAATCAACAGAACTTTCTCCTCTCTTCTAGGTCTTGACTGTCCCTGCTGGAAAAGGGAAGTCGAATGTTATCGCTTTCCTAAGAAACTTTCCAGCTGCTGCTGCTGGCAAGACAAGACGCGACAGGAGGTAGGTCCTTCTCCAAGATGCCCGGGGATGGCGCAGGGAGGGTGCGTTCGGCGCATCCTCAGCCTGGCTCTGGCCCCGTGGATGCACTGCGGGAGCAGAGCGGTACCATAGGCGCCTGAGCCCGGCCCACGTGGCAGGTGAGCTCCAGGGAACGCTGAGCCGCCCCATTCCCGGCCCTGCCTGCTCGGCTTCATGGCGCTGCAGACACCCCTTCCCATGCATGGCCTTTCATTGTGTTTTTCCCACTCTTTCCCTGCCCCTTTCAAGCTGGTCTCCACTTTGGTTATTGGAATTCGAGGGAGGGGACGAAGGAACTGTGTTGGCAGGTTGACAGTCTGAGCAGGGCCAGTCTTGGGTCTAGCGCCCCGAGAAGGGGCGAGGAGGCCGAGCCTGCAAGAGGTGCTGTCTTTGTCAGGGCCTGGCAGCCTTGTGAAGAAGGATCTTCCACTGTTTTGTCATGAAGCTGGAAAAAAAAACAGTAGCCTGGGCTGTGCAAACTACCTTAGACGGTTTCCTTCCAGGGAAGGAAAAGAAGGGGTGTGTAAGCAAAGCCCCGCAGAGCCTGCGCTTGGTTCTCGCTTGCACGGCACTGGTGATGGTAGCTCTTCCCCAGCCCAGTGCCTGCGTGCCCATTATCGTCTTCCAAGGCAGCTGGGACGAGGAAGGGTGCTGCAGAGCCCAGAGGTGACCCGCTATGGTCAGGAGTTCGTCACGGGCTGTGTTAAAACGTGTATTTACAGTGTCGGCTACTTACTAATACCAATAGCTATAGTAACAGCTATAGGGTGAGTCTCTGCTGCCCAGGATGTGTTGTCCCAGAAGTGTGAGGTGAGTTAAGGAGGCAGGAGCGTGGGGCACGCAGGGGGCAGCCCCACAGCCCAGGCCGTCCCCACGGCAGGGACCCCTTTGAAACGAGAGCTTCTCCCAAAGCTCTCAGCGGAGTTGAGTGATCAGAGTGTAAACAGGCAAAACACCAAAGGCGACCTCACTCTTGTTTGTAATTCTGGAGAGTTTACACTTTTCAAGAGAGATTTACTTGGAAACTGCAGATAAGTAAATAAATGGAGTGAGTATATGATTGATGTTCCTAAAATAGTAAATGCCTCCCATTTGTAACATTCCTGAAGCAGACTGGCCAGGCAGGCCGTGTTTGTCTTCCTGCTTTACAGAGCGCTCTGTGTTTTGAGTATTTACTGCACTTTTTTAATGTTCACTGCCTCCTTTGACATTTAATACACAGGAGAATTTTGGTCAGAGGCAAGTTCATCAACTTTTATTAGGAGATGCTTGATTAAATGTTTATCACAAAAAAAAATCTATGATAAATTATTGTATGGGTAATTAAAAGGAATGAACAGGTTGAATAATGGCAAAGTATAAAATGAAATTACCTGTATGAATGAGACCACATATAATAATATTAAGAAAAGAACCTGTGTAGGCAGCTTTTTACTTTTTCCAGATACTGCAGCTTACAATTCATAATGCACTAGATCTATCCTGTGATCAGGAGTGCATTTAGTGTTATTTAATATCACTTAATATTGTCTGCTTATTGTTCTCATCTGTTGCTGCTCAGCTGTGTCCACTGCATTGGAAACGGAGCAGCAGAGAGGTTCATCCTGTGGTTGTTTCCAGCAAAGCTGTGAGAATTGCTCAGCTGCTTAGTATGGCTCCATCGGGATAAAATTTCTAACATGGCATTTTCCTGGGGTCAGGAAGATGTAAACTGGGAGCAAACCTACTCACAAATGTCCTTGTCGTTATAAGTGGCAAAAGACTTAAGGCTGAGATTGATATCTTCATAAAAGCACTTCTAGTTGTTTGAAATTACCTTTTGGTTCAAAACATTCAATTAAAAAATAAATAAAGAGTAGCTCTGAAGCAGTTCAGTTTTGTGGGAATTGTACATCTCAAACGTAGAGAGTGATCTTGATTTATTTGGGCAACTCAGGATCTCGGCTTCCTTCAAACGCAGACTAAGTGAATGTTGGAAACAAGGGAATATTTACTTTTATTTATCTCTAAGTAGCAGCATCCTGTGCTGTGTGCTCCCATAGATAGCACAGGCTTTCAGTCACTTCATTCCATTGTGCCCTTCTTGTTGATTTAATTAAAAGAAAAAGAAAAAGCTAAAGAATTAAAACACTAGATTATTATTAAGATCTGAGTAGGTTAGTTGGGGTATCTTTTCAAGTTTTGTTTAAAAATGGTCATCTTCCCCTGTCCCCGGCTGTTATTAGGGATTATTGCAAGTAACGATGGCGAGGTCCTGCGCTGGGCTCCTGGTGCGGGTGCTGTCCCTGTTGCCGCCTGCCTCCCGCTGCTCCCTGTGTGGGACACGCTGATCCCGCCACGGCCACGGGCGGGTTTGGGTGCCCGGGGGAAGCCAGCTTCGCGTGCCGGCTGCGTGGGGTCATAGGGAATAACCTGCTCTCGTGGGGCTTCTGAACGGCAGGCTGACTGCTGTAATATCACAGAGACTGTTGCCCTACACGGGTTGCTGTCTCTGTAGTGAAATGGGGTAGTTTTGGTTCCGTGATTTAGTTAAGTAAGCTCGCGGCGTGGAAGAAGTGTTTTACAAAGGCACTGGGCCTGAATTAGAGCTTTGAATCTCTTCTTAGATGAATGTGTCTCGTTCAGTTAATCCAGTGTAAAAACAGAATCTTGCTGCTCTTGCCCCAAATCCTTCTGGATTCCGCTGCAGGATGTTGGAGCTCCAGCCTCCGGATCTGGGTGCTGTCATTACACTCTAGTGCAAACTCTTCCCCAAAGTTTAGGGTGTTCACATTTAGTCTTGGATTCATCCTGCTGCAGAGAGGTGCAAGCCATAAAGCCCAGATTAAGGGGCTTGAAATGTCTCTCAGAGCTGCGCTCTGCTTGGCAATTCGTAGTCCTCTGGGGCCAACAGAACTTTCTTGGCAGTTCAGTTTTTACTCCCTGAGTTTTGCTCTGAGCTGCAGGTTCAGATAAGTCTGAAACTCCAGGCAGGATTCAGTCCAAGAGAGAGAGTTTCCCATGGTTTCTGTCTGCAACAATAAATCCTTCCTCTGAGAGAGAAGGAGAGAGGCAGCAGGGCAGAGCTCCCCCTTGGCTTATCACAAGACTTGCAGATGCTTCCATGAGCCTGGCTTTACCTTGGCGTTTGTAAGAAAGCACCTTCTTCGCAGGGTGTAGCCCCGATTTAATGGGGCAAAGGCTTCTCGTCTGCCCTGGAAAACCCGCGTGGCCGGTGCCGCGGCGCTCGTACCCCCTGCACGCCCAGCACGTGGAGCACCTCCTGCTTCGGGAAAAGCAGAGTTTTGTTGTGCTTTCTAGCTGCAGCCGGCTGTCCGCGTAAACTGCAGTGGACACAGTCTGCCAGATCAATGCTTATCTAATGCCCAGTGCTAGCAGTGCCCCTGAGACGGCTGCGCGGCGCGACGCGGGCACGCGAGGCGGGCGCGCGCTCTGGTGATCGGCGCATTCGCGCGTCCCCCACGTGCGCGGCAGCTCGTCTGGCCTGGCGTGCCGGGTCGGAAATTGAATTTGCAAAATCAAACTGTAGTTATCTGCATTCCTTGATGTCCTCCCAGGTGAGCTACTGGGCTTCATGCTAATAACTTATAAAGCAAGCAAACTTTAGCTAATTATGTGCTGGTTTATTCTCCCTTGCTAAATTTTGGCAGGTTGCTTCTGTAAATTATGAAAAATAAATGTGAAATATGCAGATGTCTTTTGTTTGAAGCAGATGTTTGGGCCGCCTTGCCAGAATCTAATCAGCTGTTTCCCCTGAGTTTGTTTCTCCCCCCACCCCCAATATTGTCCAAGAGCTGCTTGAAAGCCGGCAGCCTTGGAGGGGACTGGGGAACAATAGGGCTTCTCTTGGCTTCCCTTCCTCCTTCCCGTCTCCCCTTCTCTCTCCGTCCTTCCCGTGGGCCTCCCGGGTGGGATTTGGGCCTGGCTGTCTCCGCTGGGCAGCAGGGCCGGTGCTCAGCACCCTCCTTGCACTTCCCTTCCAAGGTAATTTTCCAAATTCCCCCTGAGATTCTGTCCATTTAGGGTTAAAAGAATGCAGTTTCAGTCTTTACCAAAGCATTTGTGTAGTCTGACTGCATCATCAAGGAGTATTACCTTTTTAAAAAAAAAAAAAAAAAGACGCCTTGCCTGGCAGGATGAATATATAGGCCTTTGATTATTCAAGAAAAAAAAATTGTACAAATCAAAATAAATTTGCCTGAGCAATTTAAAATAATTAACCTTTGACAAACCTCCCTCTCTGGTAATGGAATAGTAACTATATGAATAAAAGATAAGTCGTGACATTCAGTGAATTACAATATTCATCCCATAAATTACAGTATAAGATAGCAATATAATCTCCATTTTTATAACTGGAAGGTGTCCTGCGTGGTAGCCCCTGTGCTCTTCAGGCTCCCTTTGAGCCCAGCTGCCGTTTCAGAGCCTGACCCGGGGCACTCTCCTGTTCCCGAGGTATTCCCAGCGCCGTGAGGCCGGCTGCGGCGCTGCGCCGAGAAGCGCCGCCTGCGGAGGGATCCGCAGCAATAAGAGCAAATGATGATCCGGGGAGCGTCCCGCTATACAGCCAAGTGCAATGCCAATAAAGCAGGGGTGTAAACCACAGGAGCATATGGACAAAATATGGTCTGAATGGCATGATTATGTTTCTCAGGCCATAATGAATTCATCCCAAGGTGCAACTGTACATCTGTTGTTATAGTGTTCGTGATAGCAAACACTACAGTTAGGGTTGCAGTTTAACTCAAATTATAGCCACCTGTTTCCGTTCACTAACAACTTTCTTAAAAATGATTCCTTCTGGACTGGTTCATGTCAGTCCTAAAATGGCCATTCGCTTATATATTTATTTGGGGGAAAATCTGCTTGATTTACGGAGTGGGCAGGCTGAAAGATCCCACTCCCAACGCACACACTGGGAGAAGCAGTTCTCACCATGGTTCCTTAGAAATAAACCAGATCCTCTGAGTCTCCACCAGCTCACATTGTCTCTTCTGTGGTGGGTGTTGGTTTGGACTTTCTGTGACCAACTCTGTGCTTGTTGGGATGTCTTACAGCTTTGGAACATCGGATCAGGATCCTGCAGGTGTGACGCGTGAGCTGCTTGGAGGTTCAGAGCCTCGCTGGAAGTGGCCTTTGAGCGTGTCCTCTGTGCACAGGAGCGTTACCTTCGTGAGGGGCTTCATCCCACCTGCCTTGAGATGGTCTCAGTCCGAACCGCTGCCTCCACAGGCTGGAGAGCACCATGGGCTGGAAGGTGATGTCCTTGCCTGGGCCTTTGCCTGTCTCCTGGGAGGAACGGGACCCACTGGCTCCTCTTAGCAAAATGTTAAAAGTGGTAAGTGAGGAAAGGCCGCTGGTCAGCCTCTAGACATGCACCTGCTCTTCAAGCGAGTGTTGCAAACTGCTTTAATGCAGAAATCACCTTTGCCAATGCGGATCCCAAGTCAAGGTGTGCGTGTATTAAAGGAGAGCCTGCTAAGTTTGTCTGTACTTCATGCATCTTGCAATATCTTCATTTTTTTACTTGATAGCAAGTACCTTCTTGAGAAGCCCGTGGGTGTTTGAGCTAGCTCAAGCCGTGGGCTTTGGTGGCGAGTGGGCAGCACCGTCTCCGTGCTAGTACTGACTCGGCTGATTGCTGCATTACGGTGCCGTGTCCTCGCGTTGGGGGAGCTCCCTGAGCAGTGCCGCCCACCACCCGTACACCGACCGTTCGACGGAGTGAGCAAGCAAGGGGGGTGTTACATATTTGTATTGATGCTTCCTGTTAATGCTAAAGGAGAAAAAATGGGAATATTGCATCAGTCTGCTCCCCTTTATCTGCTTTTTTATAGACATAGGTGCCAGAGAGGGGCCGCCAGTGGCGATGATATATGTGTTGTTTCCCAAGATTTGGTGTCGATTGAAGTCTTAACAGTAGTGCAACTTTGTGTTACTTCACTGTTGGCTATTATTATTGTGTGTACTTGTAATTTATGTTTTCAAGGCAAAACTCGGTGCCTCGCTGGGGGGATAGGTAATTGGATCTGGAGCCTTTCACCTGCAGGTCAGCGGTTCACATTTGTTACAGGTCAGCATGGCCTGGGAGCTGTTACCGTGCCGCAGCTGCTCGGTGGCCTCGATGAAATGAGTTGGTGGTCCCAGCTCATTTACTGGAGAGCAGGTGTCTTCCTCACGGATCCAACTGGAGGGCGGCAGCGCAAAGCCCGTTGTTTGGGGGCAGAGAGGGATTCCGTGGCGCCCGGAGCCCCGCTTCTAGCTCGGCACGAACCCGGGCGGCGCGGGGAGAAGGCAGGAGAGCAAATACGTGTGTCTAGATGCTCAGCTGGTCCAGTCTTGGCAGAGATCCATTAAGTGTAGCTGCAGCGATAATCACCAGCTGAGGATCCCCAGGCAAATGTGAATCTCCAAACAAAAAATCCTTCCAATGCTAAGGCGGAGTTCAGCGTGGAAATCCCGTGTCACTGATATAAAGCCTAGGGAGGTTACAGTAATATTTCAATTGACTGAGGACCAAAATTATGAATTCAAGTATCTCGGCGTTAAAATTGCATTTAAAACAAAGACAGGCATGCTGAAATTTGGACTCACATTAGCTCTCCCATCTCGTGGTGCCCTGAGATACCCATACAATTACAGTTAATGCATTTTACTCCTGTTGTCCCAAGGGAGATGAAATTGGATTTCAAGGATATATTAGTCTCCAACTCCTAATGACTCGGTGCTTTTCACAGCTCTGCCTGTGCCTCTGCCTAAACTGCCAGGGCGACCAAACCAAGCGAGCAGTTGTGAACCTTTGGGGTGGAAGACAAGCATTCGACCAAGGCAGCTCCTAGTTCCTAGCACGAGGGGAGTGTATGTCCCATAACAGTTACTTAGGCAAAGCTTTTGGGGGCTGAGGACTTCAGTTATCACGGAGTCCTGCTGGGGAGGCACGGCTGGGCTGGCCGGTCCCGCAGCGAGCGAAGAGAAACATTTGCCTGCTTCAGAAATGGGAGAATTTGTCATGCTGAGACTTCCCTGCAGTCATTCAAAGGTCTGAGCCGCTCCAGGATTAATACCAAGCGGAGCGATGAAAGGGCTCACGGTGTCTGATTTTGTTGTAAAAAATCTCGCCAAGTAGCACGTTAGTTGCGAGGAGAGCCGCTGGGTGTTTTGAAGAGCAGCTGCTGTGTTTGGGAAGGGTGCGTTGCGAGGAGCCGAGCTGTGGCCATTCCTCACCTCAGATCTGCCTGATGGAGGGAAGAAGAGGCAAATGGGGAGAAGCAGATGTAGGTGGGCACTGGAGAATGGGTGGTGAAATGATGCTCCAGGCAACCCTATCCCGTGTGCTTGAGGTGCCAGTGTGGAAACCTGGCAATTCAGAACGCTGGGCTGTGCTGTCTCCAGCTGTGCCTCAAGGTTTAGGAGAAGACTGGAAGGGTTTGGCCCGGGAGAGGGCACCGTTTGGTGCAGTTAGGGCTGGGAGGGCAATAGAACTAGCAAGGACAAAGATAAGGGATCCAGAAAATTCAAACACAAGACTTCTGGTTGCTTTTAGTTGCACACAGACCCAGTATTGACAAGCAAAATAGTTTCACACTGAGCATGCAGTGTGAAAATAACACTGGGGCAAAGATTGAGTCGTATCCGTTGAAGTTCCTTGGTTGTTTGTTGATTATTTATAATACTAGAGAACATGCCAAGTATTTGTAAAAATGTAAAAATACTAGTCTTGAATTATGGAAGTATTTTAATTTAGCACGAGTGTCCGTGTCCTCCAATAATTTTGTATGTTGTTTGCTTCTCTAGAAGTCTGATAAGCAATTATTGTCCAGAAATTATGCAGTGAGATTATCAGTGATGTCGTATCACAAAACATTTGAAGGTGTTTGCCTTAAAAGACTCAGTTTACCTATCTCTAAGAACCAAAGATCTGCAGATGATTCAAATTTTTAAAAAACGAAAAGCAGCAGCAAATACTGCTTTGACAAATACTTCTATATGTAGATTTAGTAAGTGAAGGCTTTGGAAGAAGGAAAGATAAGAATTCCTGTCGCTCCTTTGTCTGTAGCAGAACATTTGGAGGTGCGAGGGCCTGCTCGAGTGTGTGCACCTCACTCCTTCACCTCCAATAAGGCACTGTTCGGATGCACTCACACGGTAAGAGCAGCATCACAGGGCAGAAAGGCTCCGGCTAGGTCGCTGCAGCCTTTTGGCATGACCACCAGCACCAGCCCTGTGTTAACCAGCCCCTTCTGTAGGGTTGCTTTCCAAAGCAGGTTTTAATTTGAGATTGCTGTTTGAGAGAAACAAACAGTTCTTGAAAGATGATTTGAAGGAAAAAAGAATCAACAAAAGAAATCCCAAATCCAAAAGAGCCAAATATTGGTAGGTGCAGGGAAGATTAAGAAGAAATTGCCTGTTACAGAACTTCATTAAAGTCATTTATTAGCTTTGTAATGCCTAACAGGCTGCTGGCTCCAGGATTTTTTCATGTCGGGGGGGTAGATAAGAGAGCGTTTCACTTTCATTTGCATTCTTGATCCCTGCTGCTCTGTTTATAGCGTTGATGCTATTCATACAGTCTTTGCAATATTAATTTTTAATTTATGATGCTCATTAGGAGACACTTAAAACAGAACAATTATCATTTATCTTGATATATTATTTACTAAGACTTGCTGTCATGGTTAGGGACTTGTGATTAGTGGGAGGGGAATAAAAAAGAGCTCTGAAAGGTGCTGGGCTGAAGGGACGGGGCCCTAGAAAGTGGTTGCCACAACCCAAGGCCTCAAGTTCGGCTGTCTAAGGGGAAGACTTGCAGCACCTAATCAAAACTCGGGAGGAACCTCCGAAGATGAGCTTGGAATGATACTTAATGAACCTGCAGGATCATATTAATGAAACTCACTCGTAAACCACCAGCTCATCAATTATTCATCCCGCTACAGTCCTGGCACTTGACTGTCTTCCCTTTTTGTCTCAACGTGATTACCTTTTTTTATTCCCTCTACCCTCATTTTCCTGGTGTGGATCTGCTGATGGGTACCCCAGGTAGCGCTGCCTCCCTGGGAAACTGTGTTTCTCAAGGCAACCGGCAGAGCATCCACAGGAACGAGGAGGGTAGATTTGGATAAATGTGCCTGGCTTATTAACACTTAACAAACCAAATCGCTGATATGACAGCCCGGGATAATCCCATTTGTTCGAGGCTGCCATATTGGAAGCTCAGGATCATCTATAATTTTCTTGATTAATTTGTAGTGTTTGGTAAGTCATTGTGATGCTGATGTCCATATAGAAGTCCATATGGCAAAACAATGCCAATACTGGTGAGCTTCTACACATAAATAGGGGTGCTCTTTTCAGAGGCATGTGCTTGTCCCTCCAGCAGGAACCCTGAGACTCCCTGTGCTGGTGGGAGTTCCTGGAGTTGTTTACAAAGTGCTCTGCGGCTCTGTAGCAGAGAGAGGGTAAATTGGCCGCTCTGCAGCTCCATAATTGCGGCTCTGCAGCTGAAACCAATTGTTTTATTTTTAGCTGCATGTGTTTTATTTAGTTATTTTTAGACTTCCTGAAAGGGAGGATATTTTTGTCTTTTTCTGGTTGACATCAAAACAGGAACAACAAATTATTAATTGCGTAACCCATTCCCTGTGGACTTGGCTTGCAGCTTTTGATGAGCCGCTGCACAGCAGGATGGGGTCACGGGCACAAGGTCTCAAGGACTTGCACCATCAGCCACCTCCAGTCACACGCACCGTTCCCTGCCTGTCCGCTGCTGGAAACCTGGACACTGGGACTGATCTCGATGGAAACCACTGGGCTGCTGAACTGCGGCTTCTCGGGGGGAAGCTCGCAGTTACAACTCTGCTCCCTCTGTAATCCTTGCACTTTTTTTTCCTTTCTTCTTCAAGATTTTGCAGACTGGTTTTGGAACGTATTTCTTCATTCTAGGATGAAAAGGAAAGGGGAAAACAAACAAAATCTCCCGCCTGGGGTTGTGGCAGAGCTGAAACAATAGTCTGGTGATGATTTCACAGTGTAATGAGGAGGATGCAAGGTGCTGCCGCTTGTCTTTGTGGTACATCGCCCTTCCCGTCTCCACGCCGGCTCAGGAACCTTTGCAGAGTGGTGTTTCCCGTGCCCTGCGAGGGGCCCGTGGGCACCGTTAGGCTGTTGGAGCTGTTGGAGCAGACGGCCCTGGGGCGTGAAAGCGGATGGCTCGGGGGACTGTCCAGCGCACAGCTCCGCTCTTCCCGTCTCCTGCGCCCTTGTGTAGGTGCGGATGCTGCTGTGGCAAACACCACATGGTTCCCTCCGCTCCCTAGCAAGACGGGCCCGGGCTGCTGCTGCTCTAAATAATAGCTGCTGCTTGGCCTTAGTCATAGGCTTTTCTGAAAGCACATTTGTCTGACAATACTTTTCCTCATTAACTGAAAAAATATTCCCAAGCAGTTCTCTTCATTTTTGTATTATTTAGGCAGAATTTGGAAAATCAATAGAATGATTTGTGTGGGTAAGACCTGTGTTCTGAGGTGATGCGAGGACTCAGAGCCGTAGATTTTTAGTGAGATTTAAGGCAGGTCTCTGCAACACCTTGTGGTGGAGCGTGCTGCCCCACATCGAGGGAACGGGTCTGTGTGTGTGTGTGTGTAGGTGCCGTGGGGCACCGAGGAAGGAGCTGCTGGGAAGCTTGTGTTAGCTGTGTTAGCGAGGCTGGCGTTGGCCTTGCTGCGACAGTGCGGGAGGCGAGAGCAGCCTGCCCTTCATGCGGTGATAAACAGAGGCATCTTCACTGCCCTGCTCTGCGTCCACAGCCCCTTGGAGTGGGACGCTTGCATTCAACCCGCCAAGATGCTCTGGATGTTTTTACCCATTCTAGGTGCTTATCCAGGATTTCATTCATCACCTCTAGAGAACACTTTTGGATTAGCTTTCTATTTTTCTAAGCAAAGCCCAGCTTTGCTACTCTGGTAATTTAATGTTGGAGTCGCAATTTAACATAAAGCTTCTTAGCAGGCAGGCAATCAACTTAACGGAGTTTATTGCACAGGCAGCTGTTCGGCAATGTAATATTATTAGGGTTTTTTTTACCTGTTATTTGCAGCTGCCGAACAGGATGGATTCACAACAGTTCCAGGCTCTGCCTGAAACAATCTCATCGTGGCGACATTATGATTTTGGATCACTTTCAAGACCTGGGTTTTGCCAACTGTGAGGCTCATAAATTGTGCTGGGGGGCTCGGAAGGACAGGTGCCTCCTTGGGCTTCTTCGCGTCCTGCCGCTTGCCGAGGTGCTGGCCGGGTGATTTGTAGCTTGCTTTGCTTTGCTGGAAGGGCTCCCACCAAATTGCTGTTGTTTCTAGCTGGGCCAGGAGAAGTACCCAGGTGCTCACGCTGTTCCAGTCGAGGCCCAGCAGCGAGCTGGGCGCAAGGACAGCGCTGCTGCCCGTGGCAGGCTGTGCGCAGGGCAGGCCACCTCCCGCTTCCCGGGAGATTCGCCATGCTGACGCTCGCCTCTCCCTGAGGCCGCACGGATACTCGGCAGCGCTCCGTGCAGAGCAGCGGGGCGGTGCTCTCCATCACCTTGTCAGGGCACGGAACTCTGCCTGTTTTTGCCCAGGGAAAACTTGGCCTCCATCTTAACGTATTTCCTTTAGTCTGGCCATTCAGCAATTGCCCTCACCCTATTTATTTATATTTTCCCCCAGTTTACTTCCCCGCCTGGCGTTTGCGGCGCATCCTGCGTGGAGCTGCAGGTTGGAGGTTCCCCCCCTTTTGTGCGCGCGTGACAGGTGCCTAATTGAATGATGGATGTCCCTTTATTACCCGTAATGGAAGTGCCAGCGCCTTGATTGGCTTGCGGCGGTGCGGGGCCGTGCGGCAGGCACGGCGGGGGGCCCGGCCCGGCAGCCCGGACCTGTCCCCCATCTGTCTAATCGCATCTTGGCCCGGCGCGGGGTGTGCACGGCCATGGCGGCGGCCCCTCGTAAATCAGCGCTCGTTGCGTGCGGCGCTGCCGTTC
>VZSG01000478.1:197656-225969 GCA_013398315.1 Nothoprocta pentlandii | reverse complement strand
GCTGAGGCGATGGTGGTGGCAGCGCTGAGGTGACGGCAGCGCTGAGGCGACGGCAGCGCTGAGGCGGCCACGGCAGCGCTGAGGTGGCCACAGCGCTGAGGCGATGGTGGTGGCAGCGCTGAGGCGACGGCAGCGCTGAGGCGACGGCAGCGCTGAGGCGGTCGCCCGCGCCTGACAGCGCCGCGATGAAGATTAATGTCCCCGGTCTGAGTGACAGAGCGGGGGCCGCGGGGCAGGGAGGGTCGTCCATCACGCCCTGGCAGGTGTCACTCAGGCCGCGGCCGCCCGCCCGCCCGCGCCGTTTTTCTGCCGCTTAAGCAAGGAGTTTAATAACATCCCCAGAATTAAAACTCATTCTTCGTAGCAGGCCTGACAGCTGAAAATAAGAAAATCAATTCCTCACGTGTTAAGAGGCCGGTTAACTGACTGGGGCTTTGACTTTAATTTAGTCTTTGGGCTGAATTTCAAGTAGGACGCTTTTGTAAGACATCATCTATTAAAATTTACCAATAGCACTAACTTCACTGTTATTATTGCCGCTGGATTAAAATGCGGCCTTTGATGGCGGATGTCATCCTCGTTGGTGTGAGCTCAAGCACCGACTGCTGTAGTTTGGGATATTCCACTTCATCCTCATTAGAGATGTTTATAGCTGCTCTCTTCATTAATATTGATCCCTTAAACTACTGAGGAAAACAAGACGGACACTAATTTGAACCATTTTGTATCATTAAACTGTGTGGATTTCTTGGTTTTCAGCCGTTCAGATGAGCCGGGTAGAGTATTTTGCAAACCAAATAGAGAGGAAAAGACAGCACAAACTTCTGGCAGCTCCTTGCCACTCTTGTAGGAAGAGCCACAGGCCACCAAGGGCATCGGGAAAGGGCTGCTGATCCCGGAAAAGGCTTGGAAAAAGCTCCTGAGAAAACAGCCCCCAAACAATGACCTTAGTATGTGCTCGGTATCCCGGCTAGTGGGGCCAGTCACAAATGCGGGTTTGCTGTTTCATTAGGCTCATTAACACCAGGGAGGCCTAGGTGTGATGGGCTCCTCCATGGAAACACGGGCGCAGGGGAGAGGCCGGTGGCTCCTGGTCCAGCTGAAGAGGCTTGTGAAGCTCTGTAAACCACAGCTCGCATCCAAAGAAGTGTGCATTTCCAGCAGAACTGGAAGTACTAATGCTGTTGCATTAGGCCATAGCTGCAGTAGCGTGTGCGCTTCAGGTCAATGTATGCAGGAAAGATTAATTCCATGTGGAAGGAGTGCCAAGAAGGGCTACTGGGGGATCAGGAAAGTGCAGAGCTGTCCTACAAGGTAGAACAAAGGACCCAGCTTGTTTGGACTAGCAGAGCGAGGGCGGCGAGGGGCTGTGATTGCTCTCCGCAAATACTTCAGGGGAGGTAAATATATGGAATTGAGGAGAACAGAGTCTTGACATGATATCCCAGGGCAATGCTTGCAGGCCTGCCTTCTTATAAAGCAACCAGAATTCGTCTCCACGTAGATAATAAATCAAGCGCAGTGAGAGAAATTGGAAAATAAAGAGCAGATTCTCATACATTTACCTGACAAGTAATCTCAGTGAAGCCATTCAGTTTGAGGGGAAGGAAGGGATTTGTTCGGCGGGTGGGGGTAGGACAGGAATTCTCCCGCCTTAGGAATTCAATTCTGTCTCTGTTGAGAGCAGAGGGAGCGGGGGCAGCCGAGCTCCTACACAGACACCTCGGTTCGGAGACGGCAGTCGTACGGGAGAGATTTGTACACCTCCCGTGTACAAGTCCCGGGAATAGGGAGTTCGGCCCTAACCTTGTCCTAGAGACCACTGTGTTGGGACGTCTTCTGAGGGCTTTTCTGTGAATTGAATGAGAGATGTTGCAAAATGCAAAAAAAAAAAAAAAAAAAAAAAAAAAAAAAAAAAAAAAAAAAAAAAAAAAAAAAAAAAAAAAAACCAAAACTTGGCAGTCTTAAATTTCTCCTTTCAGAAAGAAATAAATTAACACTTTTTTTTTCTTATGCTGATACAACTATCAGTTTATTACACATCTTTTCTCATCTCTATTTTATGTCATGCCCATTCTAATCTGATGACAAACAATTGCATTTCAATATATTATTATGTTAGTGCTATATATATTCTCCAAGGAAGCTGCTGAATTGTCAGGATGACATTGCAGAATCTTTAAGAAGTCTCAATTTAGAATTAAAAAGGACTTTTTTTGTTGTTGTTGTTATTCTGAGGAACTTTTCTGTAGAGGAAATTCTTACCTTAAAATGTAGTTTGTGCTTGGTCAGTCACAATTAAGGTATATTTATATATGTAATTAAACCTATATGCTAATGAATTACTCCAAGAATGGTAACAGTAAAACTGATTGACCATTGGAGCAGATTAACCAAAAGATAGAAAAAAAATCCAAGTACTGGACGTTATTTTTTGAATCCAGTTGGTCAACTATAAAATTGGAGGTTAGGAATAGGAATGTTTTAATTGATTTCTCAACCTGTGCTGTGCATGCTCTCAGTTCAACTGGCCTGCCTATCTTAAAACCTATAAAGATACTATGAAGCTATTACCCAGTGCAACTGATGAATAAATCCAAAAAAAAAAAAAAAAAAAAAAGCAAAAGGAGCCTTACAGGAGCTTCTCTTTAGCTGACTGTATTTGCCATTGTATAATCCACTTCTTAAAACACCACCTGTAGATTATTCTCATTTTTTATCATTCCTGGCATCTGTCTGTCATGGTTTTGTTCTGTGTAACAACATCAGTGTAGAAATCTTGGACAATTATTTGGTTCTTGAGTAGATTGCTATTCCCTGACTTAAACTACATGAAACTTGCGTGTCTAGACCATGCACAGGTGACTGACTCTCTCTTGTCTTCCAAAAGATCACTAACCTATCCAGACTTAGCTGAAAGGGCTGATTTTTAATTTTAGCATTAGATATTGACCATTGTGTCAATTATTTTGTAGTTACAAGAAAGCATTCATTTTTTAAGTGACATATATGTATTTCTTTTTCTCCCAGGATGACTTTGGATGTGCAACCACTGAGGAAACAGCGTACAGCAAGATACTACAAGTTAAGATGTAGGTACAGATATTACAGCCATGAGAGCATGACTTCAAGAGGGGTAACATAGGCAGTATGGTTGTAGCAGGCTCAATTACAGTAGGAGATAATTTGATAGGGATTATAGACCTACACTGAAGCCAATTAGTAGAATGGAACCAGAGTGCACACAACAAAAGGACTTGATAATAAGCAAAGTGCTTAGGAACAGAAGCCAAATGAAAATGAAATAAAAGGCTGTGATCCAAAAATCTATGGTCTTGAGAACATGGGACAGCCTCCAAATGAATGATTATGGCATTTATCACAAGATACATTGGGTCAAAATCCCCATTAAGGTTGGTAGAGAACTTTCATAAACGGGAAAGTGCATAAAGGAAAAGGTGATTTGGAAAAAGGGAAAAATGCTAATCTAATTTGTTATCAGTTCTGGATCTCCAAGGGTAATATACAGGCTTGTATCCATGCTGCCTAACCTTCAACCATTGCACTTAGTTGAGTTAGGATCCTGCTCGGCTCGTGTGCGATGCTCTCTGCAGTGAGGGGCATTTCCACATGTTGGTCTGGTCTAGAGCGGTGGGGGAGAAGCTGCCCTGTAATTGGGTAATTGTCTTCTTAGTGATAGGTTGGTTGATAAACTCTGTCTTTTCTCCCCTTCGTAAACCCACATTGATTAATTTTAATTATGTTCTTCTTTATTTCTATAATTACCCAATATCATGCCTGACTTTTGGGAGGGGTGATTCGGGGCTGGTCTGAATCATCCTGTTTAAAACACTTCTAAGACGTTGACTTTCTTCCAGACAGTTGGTGAAGCCAATCAGACATGGGTGGAAAATCTGCAGCAGGTCTGCCATAATTATGAAGTCTCTTAATGAATTCGAAGCTCCGGTGCCATGGCTAGGAGCAGTGCCAAGGCTTCCACAGGTGAGTGTCACGGAGCAGGGGACCTGAATGTGCAAGTAGCAGCTCTCAGGGTGCACAGTACGGTGTATATTAGGGTTTGTGTGTTGAGGTGGGTATACTGAGCCCATTGCTGCAGGGTTGGTGGGGGCTCTGCCTCCAAGCTCCGGTCTCTGCAACTGAAACTGCCTCCCCAAAGAGAGGCTCTTCCTAGTCAAGTGTCTCTTCATCTGCAGCCTGGACCGTTTCATTCTTAAACGAGCACCAGTGGCATAGAGAGTTGTCCAGGGTTTACAGGCTCTGCCAGCAAGGCAGTGATCCTGCCAAGGTGCAAAGCGAAGGCTTTTCTCGCTGCTTTTCTAACAAAGTCTGAGCGAATCTGTAACTGGCAGCTGCAGTGTCCCTTTGAGCTGTTTTATGGGTATATGTGAAGTGCTTGAGACAAATCAATTCAAAAAGAAATCTGTGGTGTTTTTAAGGTAAAAACCCTTATAATCCTCATGTTCTTTGCTGTGTATGGTGTTCAGTTTACAACCTCCTACTTTATTTCCCGGAAAGAAGGTGGATGTTACAGTGCAGTTATCCTTATTTAAGGGGGAAGGTGATGTACTCATCTCTAGGCTAATTTGAGAATCTATTTAAAAGGAAGTGGTAGTGATGCTTCATTTTTCCCTAATGCTTATTACTGTGAGTAACAACAAAGGCCTGGTTGTTTCGTTATTCTTTTCCTCAACTTTCAGCTGCACTTTTATTCAGCTAAGGATTTGACACCAGCAAAATAATTTGAATGCATGGGTTAAAAAAAAAAGGCACACGCTCCATGAATCAGCTATCCAATATTAGTCTACCAGGTTGTCATTTCCACAAGCAAGCGAAAAAATAAAATACATTTTTACTGTGCTGTTTAAAATATTCCTCTGAGTTTATGGACATCGAATAACAATCTTGAAACGTACTAACTGGGTTTGTAGTAGTATGGGAGCCACTTCAGAGATCATTGCAACTTTAATTCTTAAGGCATTAATGTTGATGATGAACGTAAAAAAGAATCTTTTCAATTTGTCACGAGTGTGCTGCAGTGCCGGGAATGCAGACAGGGCTGCTCAATCTTCTGTACGGGCTCCTCGTGTGGAGCCGCTGACTTGCCGTCTGCCCCAGGTGCCGTTGCTGCTTTGCCCGGGCTACCTGGCAGGCAGCCGCTCTCCCTGGCCCTCGTGCGGGTGTCACAGGGTGCAGGGTCCCTCTGTTCTTGTGACATGTGGAGGAAGGGGCCACAGACGGATCCCGAATTTACCCTCTCCATGGAAGAGCTGAGCTTAGGTGAGAGGGGCTCCAGGCCCAACGGCTTCTGACCCACAAGGAAGCAGGCACGGCATCTGAAAAACG
Source organism: Nothoprocta pentlandii (assembly GCA_013398315.1). Taxonomy (NCBI): domain Eukaryota; kingdom Metazoa; phylum Chordata; class Aves; order Tinamiformes; family Tinamidae; genus Nothoprocta; species Nothoprocta pentlandii. The sequence goes on along the minus strand of VZSG01000478.1, from coordinate 220,605 downwards.
TTTCAGGAGCAAAGTAATTCCCAGGTATCATTTAGTGAGGAGAAAGCCATGATGCAATTTTAAAATGTATCCTAGTAGGCAACAGCTGGTGATGGTTCCTAGTACTTGGTATGTCTTGGCTTTTCGTCACTTTACTACTAAAAGTGAGGCCTTATGTAACTCAAAAAAAGAAGAGAGAAAACCAAAATCCTATTAAATTCTTTGTGGCTGCAATGGGTCATCCATAGAACTTCATAAGTAGCTTCGTGTTATGATTAAGAAACTAAGTGTTTTTTTTCTTAAAGGTCCTCTGTGTTCTGATAGCTTATGTAAGAAAAACAGCTGAGTTTATGTGATAGGGTGACTTCTGAAGGTGAGCAGTGTGGGGTAGGGTTAAAACTAATTAAGTGGATCAAAATTGGCACAGAGACAGAGTGTAAAAATGAATGTAATCAGCAGGGAAAGGTAATTTAATTAAAATGTCAGAAGATGTCAAGTAAAAAAACTTTGTATTAAAAGCATAAGGAAAAAACTTTTCGTAAATGGCCTTGGGGAGGGTCATTCCAAATAACTAAATAAGGCAGGGACAGGAGTTGAGAAGCAGCAGCGATGGGTTCCGCACTGCAAGGGCAGCGGGGTCCGGCCGAAGGGAGGTCCTTGGGGTGCCTGGCACTCCGTGCACGTGCCCGCCTTCCTCGGGGCACGGTCCCTTGCCTCTCTGGACACAAGGACCTTGGCACAGGACCAAGCCCGGCTGTGGTTTTAAGTCGGGGCTTTGGGAGGTTAGTGCTGGAGCCGGGTGGACCCCGCGGTCACTCTGAGCGCTGTCCCGGTGCGTGTTGTCACAGGCCCTGCATTGGCCAGGACAGTGTGGCGCAGGCCGTGCATGAGCCGTGAGCGGAGCTGTCCCCAGACCCAGGGCTGTTGTCAGGAGGTGTGACAGGCTGCACCGCGCGGGAGCAGCAAACACAAGGCGCAGGGCCTTTTTAAATCCCTTTTTTTCTGGCTCTTTTTTAAAATACATACATAGCCAGGAGAGAATTCCCTGGCTGCCTTTGTTCCAGGGTACTTCAGGTTCAAACTGATGTGCTTGTTCCATGCAGCTCTAGTATTAGAAGACTGTCAAACCATAGGTAGTCTAAACCCTGGAACCGTAACTACCTATTTAAGGCTTTAGATGACCAGAGCAACTGGGAGAAACTTCTAAAACATGATTCTGCCTTTCTCCCAACCCGGGCAGCCTGGAGCTGTAGAGCACTAGGGCTCGGGAATGGCCACAGCAGGAGGCACAAGTGTTTCGGTGGCTCCAGGGATGTGGCCACTCTTCTCTCGGGGACTTGGCTCCTCCGCCATCCCAACAGTGGGGTGTAAAAGTGGGCCAAGGTGCAGCGCCCTGGGGCTCTGCAGCCCCGTGACTGTCACACTCCCTTGGTCTGATCCAGGTGATAGCTGGGTGAGCTGAAGGTGCCTTGTGGCTTGCACGAAATGACGCCAGGAGAGTCCAAGGTCTGCAGCGCTTGGCATCGCGTGTGTGAGTGGAGGTCTTCCTTGTTCTCAGCTCTTTCTTGCCTGTAGCTTACTGCCAAAGGTCCCCATCAGCTCGGCCTGATTTATTCCTTCATGTGCTGCCGTGCTCGTGTTTGGCGCAGACGTGGGAGGCAGTGGTTCAGCCTTCCTGCCCCTTCCCTCGGTTTTTGGTCAATCTTCAGTAAATAATGATGCCGTTATCTTCTGACAGCGGGGTTGGATCCCATTAGATACCTCCATTCACTCCCCGCGTCAGTCAAAGAATATATTAGATAGGATCACAACTTTATCTGCCCAATACATATTATACCAATGTAGCACAAGAAGGGCTGCTCAAATTGATTGAATTGGGTTTTTCTGGAGCGCAGCTTTGTGTGTGGCAGGAATGTGCTGTGTCGGTCGGCAGGAGTGGCAGCCGTGGTGTGACTAATCGCAGCACTACTAGTGCAGAATGATCTCGGGAAACCTGAGGAGCAGGAGGATCAATTTCCACTCACTTCATATAAATGGCCCATGCTCGAAAAGCCAGCAGATGAAGGAGAGATACTGCTCCTTTGGGTGTTGCATCTGTACACGATGCAGGTTGGATGTTTCGGACACGAGCCTTCGTCCTGCACGTGCCTGTAAGTGCCCTCACCTCTAGGTGACCAAAGGCAGCGACCCAGCTGCCAGCTACTGATTTTGTTGGTGCTTATGCTGCGTGACGATGCTTCTTAGATGTGATCTCCCCTCTTGGGTTGCTGCGTTCTGAGCTGTGTCCATCCAACCCCTTGAAGCAAGAAGTCAGTCACCTGGGTCAGCCGCAGAGGGCAAAATGTTTGAAGGCTCCGTGGCGATGGGAGAGGGTCAACATTGGCCTTCAGAGGAAAACTCCTGGCAGTAACGCCCGGGGGAGCGTGAAGAGGAGCCTGTGCTAGGCAGAGCCTGCAATGAAGGGGCTGTTCCGTGCCCTTCTCGCAGTGCCGAGGAGGAGGCTGCTCCCTTGGCCGCTGCCACCAGGCCCCACCAGGCCGGCGCTGGTGCCTCTGCTGCCCCTTAGCTCCAGGTGCAGGGTAGAGGAGCCGCAGGCCTCCTTCCCTGATAGAGATGGAGCCTGCGCTGCTGGGGAACGGGACGACTTCTCCAAGTCCCACTGCGTTCTGCTGGGAGCTGCCCCCTCGCGCTGCCCACTGCGCTTCGTTTTCCTCTCCAGTCATTTTCTGTCTGGGGATATCAGCTGTTTATACGGTTAGTTCTTTCTGATTTTCTCTCCCAGACAGGGCAGCCTGTCTTTTATTCTGCTTTTCCTCTTTCTGCCAGGGTAAAAATCACACACTGATAACCTTTTGATTTAGGTCCTCGCTGTATTGTCTTGGAGAGGATTATTTATAATGAGAGGGGACTGGGTTTTCATCGCTTACAGATTGATGCGTGTTTTAGAGCATTCACCTTTAAGGTATCCAGAATCCAATCTGCTCCATCCTCTGCAGACTGTAAATTTCTGGAGTTGGGCTCCTTTGTCCCCCTTGTCTGCCGGGAAAGCTTTATGATCACCGTCACGTTACCTGTGTGCAGAGCCCCGCGTCCTACGAGAGGCCGTGTCTCTGCTTTCGTACCAGTAACGGGATGATTCCCAGGCCGGGCTTCGTCCCTAATAAGCAACTTGAGAATTCCACCTGAACGGAGAAATATTTTTCCCCTCTGTGTGCCCTAAGCTTCAGACTATCAAGGAGCCGACACGCTTTGAATCTAAGACAGAGCTTACAGCCTAACAGCTTTTTTTTATCACCTTCCATCAAGCAAAAAAGCCTCCAGGTGGATTAAACTGTGTATGTAAGAGGCTTAGGAGGTAGCAGGTGTCAAGTCTCGGTAAAGGTCACTTTATTATGGCTATTGTGCTCTCAGCACAGCTTTCCTCGTGGGCTTCTGCAGTGCAGGCGCAGAGCTGGCCCTGGCGGTCCCATCTTTTAGGGGGTGGCCCTGGTAAGTGCAAGGAGCTGGCAGGGCAGGGAAAAGGGCTTCCTGCCTTCCCCTGCAGCTCCGGGAAGGGCCACATCACAGGGCAGGGTGGCGACAGCCTGCCATGAAAGCAGAAATGAGGATCAATAAAGGAACAGAAATCAAAATCCTCTCTGCCCCTAACTGAGAACCTGGCGTGCACCTGAAACCCGCTGGCCGCATCCCATAGCTGCTGTTACTGGATCAAAGGGAGAGGATCTGCTGCGAGAAAGAATAAACCACGCGGCACGTCCTGCCGGAGACTGGGAGTCCTGAGCAGACAGCATTCATCTGGGTCACATTTCTGATCCTATCTGCACAGCAGAAAGGGTCACCAACATTTTTTTGATGGGAGTGATGTAAGAGGAGGAGCCCTGGCCACAGACACTTGCCTTCACTGCCCCAGGGCACAGATGACCGGGTCCCCAGCCAGAGGTGAGCAGCAGGTCAAGGTTGAGGAGGCCAACAGGGCAGGGTGATACTTCCAGCACCCAATAAAACGGCCTTCACGGGCACCTCAAGGCTTGGGAAGTGTAGTCAAACTTGGCCATACCTATTAAATCCTTCACTGCTGCCAAAGCGACTTGAACTGGCCAGTCCTTCTGCAGAGAATGGAGCTGCAGTCCTGCTGCAGCCCTACAGAAACCAGAGTGTGTCCGTGCAGAGATGTGGAGGAGTCTGCACAGATGAGTGTGAGCAAGAGAAGTGCAAAGTTTGAGAGTGAAGCAGGGAGCCTGGCAGACGGTTTTGAAGGTTGAGGACATTGCAGAGAAGTCAAGTGGCTCTGCAGCTTCTCTTCTCTTCAAAGATCCTGAGCAAATACCTGCTTACCAGGCAGTAAAGATGAGCTGTTCCTGGATCGAGCTGTCAATAGAAGAAATGTTACAACCAACTGATAAATCAGAGGCAGTAAATAATAATCAGAGAACACGTGCCCAAGAGTTGGGAAGGATCTTCACAATGAAGTGGCAGAAGCACTGGGCGAAAAGCGCAGTCATGTTAAAAGCAGTCTTTTGCACCAGAAGGCCAAGAGCAGCACAGGTTTATCTATAATTTAAGTAAGCTGCCATAGGGACCCAGGGATGTTCGTAGGCCTGTTTTGGTATCTGAAGAAAGTGCTGAACTAACAATGAAGACCCAGCTCTTGTGGGCGACCAGGGACCTGGCTTTGTTCCTGCCCTGGTGCAGAGGGGCCAGCAGCCCCAGTCCTTCCCCATGGCACTGCCTGGCCTTTCCCTGCGGGATGAGCCCCAGTCCTTCCCCATGGCACTGCCTGGCCTTTCCCTGCGGGATGAGCCCCAGTCCTTCCCCACGGCACTGCCTGGCCTTTCCCTGCGGGATGAGCCCCAGTCCTTCCCCACGGCACTGCCTGGCCTTTCCCTGCGGGATGCGGTGGCTGCCGGTTGCATCACACATCAGATAGATCATGGCACCTCGGAGGACTGGCACTTGCTGTTGCTGCACTTGACATTTCAGTAGCTCCGCTGGCTCCTATTCCTGCTAAGTTCTGAACTCCCCGTTGGTTTGGTGGTGCAATTTTTCATGTTTTTTATAATCATGTTCTCCATGTTGATCCTACTTGGCAAATGATAGCGAGCTTGAGAGCTCTGAAGGCTGGCTTCAAAACTGCGAACTCGGAAGATATTTTGCCTTTTTCTCGCTTTAAATATTTTATCTCCCAGCCTGGAATTATTCATTGGATTAATGTGCAAGCTGCTCCCTTTGGAACGAGCCCGGCTGCGAGGCATTCCCCTGTATCTCCCCCTGCAAGGAACCTACTGGTGCCCGGAGCCTCCATCCCTGCAGCGTGACTGGGTTTGGGAGTGGGATCTCTCCCTGGAGAGGGGTTTTGCCGGGACAGACTGTGGGCTGAGCAGGAGCCGGGGCAGAGCCAGCACTGCCAGGGCCGCTGCTTGCTCCGGCAGCGCCTGGAGCGCACGCCCTGCGGAGGAGCCGGGTGAGGGGCCGCTGCCCTCGCAGTCCTCACAAACTCGGCACCTGCCCGGGTGCCTGGGTGAGGAGACGGGCTGCAGGTAGCGGCCTGAGCACCGCTGCGCTGAGCCCTGCCTTCCGCACCGCGGACCTGCACGAGGCGGCCGAGGTGCCCGCAAAGGGTTGAGGTGCCCGCGTAGGGCTGAGGTGCCCGCGTAGGGCTGAGGTACCTGTCTAGGGCTGAGGTGCCCGTCTAGGTCTGAGGTACCTGTCTAGGGCTGAGGTGCCCGCGTAGGGCTGAGGTGCCCGCAAAGGGTTGAGGTGCCCGTGTAGGGCTGAGGTGCCTGCCTAGGGCTGAGGTGCCCGCGTAGGGCTGAGGTGCCTGCCTAGGGCTGAGGTACCCATCTAGGGCTGAGGTGCCTGTCTAGGGCTGAGGTGCCCGGGTAGGGCTGAGGTGCCCGCCTAGGGCTGAGGTGCCCGCGTAGGGCTGAGGTGCCCGCGTAGGGCTGAGGTGCCCGCCTAGGGCTGAGGTGCCCGCAAAGGGTTGAGGTGCCTGGGTAGGGCTGAGGTGCCTGCCTAGGGCTGAGGTGCCCGTGTAGGGCTGAGGTGCCCGTGTAGGGCTGAGGTACCTGTCTAGGGCTGAGGTGCCCGTCTAGGGCCGAGGTGCCCGTCTAGGGCTGAGGTGCCCGCGTAGGGCTGAGGTGCCTGCCTAGGGCTGAGGTACCCATCTAGGGCTGAGGTGCCTGTCTAGGGCTGAGGTGCCCGCGTAGGGCTGAGGTGCCCGCAAAGGATTGAGGTGCCCGCGTAGGGCTGAGGTGCCCACGTAGGGCTCAGGTGCCTACCTAGGGCTGAGGTGCCCGTGTAGGGCTGAGGTGCCGGCGTAGGGCTCTGCAGAGGGGGTCAGTTTAAAGGAGATGTTTAAACCAGAGCCACGTGATGGAAAACTGCGGGCAGAGGCTGGAGGGAAATCGAGCCTCGCAGTCACCTGCTTGGACCCCTGCGGTGATTCGGGTCCCCTTGTTTCAGGGTCCCACATACCCAGCACTGAGCCATGAGCTTCCTTTTTCATCCTCTAGGAATGACCTGGGTGCTCATAACACATTATTTTATTTTATTTTATTTTATTTTATTTTATTTTATTTTATTTTATTTTATTTTATTTTATTTTATTTTATTTTATTTTATTTTATTTTTTCCCTGCAAGCAGCTCTAGCTGGTCCTGCCTCTTGGTTAGGTGGCATCAGTCTTGCTCTGGCAGTGAAAACCAAGTGCAGTTCTTATTTTTGATTTTTTTCTCTCCATAAATAGATTTGTTTAGACTTGTCAGAGAAGGTGCAGTAGAAAACAAATTGCTGGCTACTTTAAAATCTCTTTTTCAGTTGAATTTAGTTAAGGAGATTATTCATTGGGTGCTAGAGGCAGAAGAAAATCGGTCATGTGGTGTTTTTAAGCTTAAATAATCTACATTGTGCCTGGATTTTTACCTCAGTTTCTCTACAGCAGCGTGTTGGGGTGGACTATTCTAGAGGGGTCAGTAAGCAGGAATTTTGGTTGGTTTGGGTTTCTCTGGGAGGTTTATTATCTGTGCGTCGTTTGAATCCAGACCTTACATGCGCCCTGCTAGACTCGGGGTTTTCAAAAGCCGCTATGGAGCCTGGGGCTGAACAAAAGCACCTGTGCAAAGACCTGGTTTCAGGGCATGCTGGACATCCGTGTGCCTCAATTAGATCGCTTGAGTTCTTTGAGCTGCTTCCTTCTTTTGAAGAAGGACCCTGAATCCCCCGGAAACGAGGGCTTCTTTGGGGAAAAGGGACCCGACTGTAAGCATTTTGTCACGGTTGGGGACACCAGTAAGGCAAAAATAAAATCACAAAGTAGAAGATACGATCAGAAATTACCACCTTCCCCCCCCCATAACACATGTTAAATTATCCAATAAGCTTGGAAGCTGTGCATACCTGGTGATTAAATTTATGTTATTTTGTGATTTTTTTTCAAGTCTCTCATGCTGGATTTGCAGCAGTGCAGAGTTTCACAATGTTGCAATGCTGTCTTCAATCCAGCCGCTTCATATTGAAATTTCACACACAATAATTGGCTGACCTTCACAGCTATGGCAGAAACTAATTAAAGCTGTAAGGCTTTGCGAGCGCTGCTTTTGTGTGAAATGTGAAGTTTGGCGATAATGAAATATGGGGTGCAGATGTTATTGTCTCAGATAGTCTGTGCCCTTGGTTCACACTAATGAAGAACTGCAATTATTAAACAAAAAGTATTTTCAGCCGTTAATTATTTGTGTTTTGATAGTCTAAATATCCCAGCAGCAGCTCCTTCTTTGCTTCTTCAGAAAGTCATTTAGTGCCACTTTAGGAGCTAAGGGCAGAGGTGCCACAATGGTGCATGAAACTTCTGCTGTGTTTTAGGATGGGCTTTAGACCCGTTCTGTTGGACGAGGCAACACACCACCAATGGGGGAAAGTTTGGGATGGAGGAAATAGGATCTGGGGATTTCAGTGCTTTGGAATCCGTTAATAGCACAAAACTCCTCCCTGCTCCAAGAGGTGAGCATCGGGCGGGCAACGAGGGCTCCGCGCTGAGCTAAGGACGAGCAGCCCTCGTAAACACGAAGCTCATGGAGACCAGCAAAGCACGAAGCTAACCCTCGTGGAAGGAAAAAGAAACAGAAAGACCCAGGGAAGTATCTGTGTGATGTGTATCTGTGTCCTCCTGGTGTGGTGGAGCGCGAGCCCGAGCTGTGTGTGCAGGCGCCACCGAGCCCAGGGCCGAGAGCCCCCGATTGCCCCTGTTGCCTCTCTGCTCATTTCAGGCACTCCATCTCTGGAATTCACAGCTTCTCCTTCTTGGAGTGTTGTGACGGTTCTGGAGTTCAGTAAGAGTGTCTTCAAAAACACGATTGTGGAGCCGAATTTCAGTAATTGACACCAATAACATAACAACATTAAATCATCCACATTTTTGTATAGGGGATAAGCTAGCCTGCTTGTAAATATGGTAAAGAATAGCGGGTAGGTGGCAGAAGAATTATGCTACAATTTTAACAGCTAATAAATCTTTATTTAGGCAAGGGACTGCTAAAATTTAATTAGGCATATAAAAGCAGAGATCATTCTAAGGGTAAAAATATGCCAGTTTTCACAAGAAAAGACATCTGCTTCATGGAAAAATCGTAAGTTAAAATTTACTCTTCTGTTACTATGTCAATAGAGGAGCTTTTCTTAAAGCTAACTTTATAAAAAGGGAAAAAGATAAGTCTGAAAGGGAGGAAAAAAGAAAATATCTCTGCAGGCCATTGCTCGGGTGCCCCAGCCAGGTCCCCAGGCTTGGTAGAGCCTGAGCTGGTTTTAGGGTTTTCTGTCTGTTTTCACCCTTTCCACAGCCAACAGGAGCTGCACTGCAGAGTCCGGTCGCAACCGTGTTTTGGAGCCGCCTGTCTGGGTGAATTGCTGAATCCTCCTGGAGTTTCCTCAGAGCAAGTTAAACAAATATCTGTCAGAAATAACGTGGTGCAGCTCGTCGTGCTTGAAGGGCCGCAGATATAATGTGAATGACCTTTTAATTAAGGTCAGCCTGTTTTCTGCATTTGTTTGATTTATGCTAAGGCCGTGTGAGGACTAACTGTTGTCCTAACAAAACCTGTCTTAGGGCTGTGTTTTTCCAAGGGAGAGGTACCTGCAGGACACAGTGCGGGTTATCTCAGAGGCCTTCGGAGCTTGTGTTGGCCTCTAAGTCCTGTTGATACTGGAGTATCGTGGGGTTTGCCCTCTCCAGGGCTACGAGAAACAGCAAATCCACAGGTCTGGTGCTTCCTGTTTTCTGAGAAACAAAGGAGTGTTGGTGGTAGCACTTGGCTAGCAGCCGACTGGCCTACATGTGAAATAGGATTTCTTCTCTTCAGCTGTCGTTCTTTTTGTTGGTATGCAAGGTAGGCAGAGCTTCAATCTACTTGCTAAACTACTTTGCTTCCTGTTTTGGCTATTAAAGTACGGGTATAAATCAGCAGGCGGCAGAAGAGCTTTGCTCCGTAGAGTCTCTGGTGGACTGTCACGGAATGTGGGTCATTACCTGCGTTAGGGACCGGCCCCTGCGTCCTGCGGCGCGCCCCAGCCTGGGGGCAGCTGCTTCCTGCGGGACATGGCCAATTGCAGCCAGTTCCATTGCCCTAAAGTAATTGTGCGTACAAATCACAGGATTTGAATGCGGAAAATTCTCGCCAGATGTTAGAGGCAGAAGTGCATCATGGCACTGCGGGTCTGTCCTTTCGCTGGAAGCGCTGGCGGTGCCTGTGCTGTTTGGCCCGGGACACGGCAGTGCGGGCGCAGGGGTAGCCGGGCTCGTCCCGCACAGAGCTGCCTGCCTGTTGCTGACAGTGCAGGGCGCTCCAGGCTGCGTCGTTACCCTGCTTGAAATGAAGACCTGGGGGTCTAAAACACACGGGTCTGCTGCCTTCCCCAAGGTAGCCAGTATTTGGGCTAGCTTTTCCCGAGGCGGGAAAGAAGGTGGAGGACAGCAAGTGTCAAGGACAGCAGCGGGATGTGGCTCCGGCCCCGGGGCCCTGTTTGATCCTCTCCCTCGGCCTCTGCGGCGTTGGCTCGCAGTGGAGGGATGAGGGGCGACGGCGTCTTGCGGCACTTACAAGTCAGAGAGGTTAGGGGCTAACCCCATCGCTCGTTAATCTGCCTGTAAACGCAGTGTTGCTATTTGTGTGGTGCTGGCAAATATTTGAAGGGCCTGACTTTGGCTGCCGTTAGGGTTTTTTCCTACCTTTGTGCTACTAAGGAGCAGTAACGGGCCCTGCTCGCGGAGCTCAAATGCCTTGTGCTCCTCTGCCTTATTGGCAGAAACAGAGTGCGAAAAAGGTGCCAGTGACAACATCTTGGGAGTTGGAGGAAGGATTTGGAGGAGCGCTAAGCGTCACCCCGAACGCATGCGCTTTCGCACTGTGGCTCCCGCAGCCCCTGCAGCACATTCCTCCAGAGTACAGTGTGTCCCATGTCCCCAGCAGCGCATCCTTCCTGGAGCGCGACATATCCCACGGAGGCTGCAGGCAGTGCGTCCCTCCCAGAGCCCGGCGTGTCCCACATTCCCGGCAGCGCATCCCTCCCAGAGCACGGTGTGTCTCCAGCAGCGCATCCCTCCCGGAGCACGGCGTGTCTCACATTCCCGGCAGCGCATCCCTCCCGGAGCGCGGCGTGTCCCCGGCCGTGTCCGTGTCCCGCCGGGTGCTCCGCAGCCTGCGGCGCGCAGCCCAGCAGGGGGTAGCCGAGCACTGGCGAGCGCAGAGGCGCCCGCGCCGTGTGGCCTGCCCGGCCCTGGGCTCGGCCCGGGCAGTGCCCACGCACGGCGGGGGGCACTCGGGCATCTGCGGCGCCGCCGCTGCCTTGTTGAAGGGCTCGCAGCCCTCGGCGGGAAGTGCCGCTGGGTTGTTCTCGTGCACCGCTGCTCGCCCACCACGGAGATGGTCGCACAGCCTGCGGTGCGGCGCCTGCCAGGCGGGACCCGCACCGGCCACACGCTGTCCCGCGGTGGCCAAGCGCCACACGGAAGCCAGGACACCTGGGGTTGCGCAGGAGAAGCAGGGCTGCCTGCCCTGTAATAAAGGCACCCAGAGTTGGCTCTGTGCTTCCCCTGCTCGCGCTGCCCCGGTGTGCGTGGGGCAATGGGGAGACGCTGGGGAGCAGGGCAGGCAGCCCTGGCCGGGCCTCGTGGCATCACCCCAAAGTGGCATCACCCTGAGGTGGCATCACCCTAAGGTGGCATCACCCTAAGGTGGCATCACCCCGAGGCAGCATCACCCTGAGGTGGTATCACCCCATCAGGCAGGTGGCGGCCGCCCGTGGCCCTCTGCCACGGGCAGCACCTGTGGCTGCCTCGGTGCCACTGGAGCAGGGAGCCCGCAGCACCAGTGCCGCCCGGGTGTCCCTGTGTCCCGTGGGTGCCTCAGTGCCGCAGGAGCAGGGAGCCCGCAGCACCAGTGCCGGTGCCGCCCGGGTGTCCCCGTGTCCCGTGGGTGCCTCAGTGCCGCAGGAGCAGGGAGCCCGCAGCACCAGCACCAGTGCCACCCGGGTGTCCCCGTGTCCCGTGGGTGCCTCAGTGCCGCAGGAGCAGGGAGCCCGCAGCACCAGCGCCAGTGCCGCCTGGGTGTCCCTGTGCCCGCCCTGCTGCTCGCGCCACCCCTGCCTCGCTCCCCACAGCCCAGCCCCGCGCCACGAGGTCCTGCTGGGGCTTTAACCTCTAATATGCAGCCATTACAGCTTATCTCGTCTCCTAAATTACTCTAAAATCCAATTATAGAATCCTCTTTCCCTCAATAGCACACAACTTGCCACATTACTGAAATGCTGGGTAGCTCTCTTGTTTTTCTAAATTAATAATAACTACCATTTTCCGTCTGCTCTTAGAATGGAAGTCTTTTATATCACTGTGCTGCTTTCCCATAATACATATTATGGTTCTTTTTATATGCTAGTTATGTTTGGGAAAGAAGGAGAAAGGCTTTGAAAAGATCTGCCAGTCAACTTCTGTGCATCAAAATATGACAATGAAAAGCCTTAGTGGAAATGTAGGCAGTAAATTCCTAATAACAATATATTCTGCCAGAGGAAAATGGCAACCTATCATTTGCAGGAACCTTGATTTTTGTGGCAGGAATGGTTGTTATCTCTAAACAGTCTTTATGGCTCTCAGAATAAGGATCTGGAGGGAGCGTTTCGAAGGAGAGGCAGAAAGGCGGCCGGGCAGAGGCCGAGCTCCCTGTCCAGAAGGATCCAGAAGAGCGGAGCCTGCGATCCCCTTCTCTCCCTTCTGCAGAATGCTGTAGCCCCCCGTTGGGGTTTCCCGTGGCGGGCTGGGTGCAGGGGGCTGCCCGGGCACCTCAGGGCTCCCCACGGATCGGGGAGAGATTCCCAGAGGGAATGCTGGCTGCTCCAGGGAATGGCGGATCCCAGCAGCAGCCACTCAAACCCCAGGCCGGGTCCCCCCTCTGTGTTGTTTTTAATTGTACCTACTTCTTAAGTGGTTGCTGCTGAGAGCAGGGAATATCTCACTTTGTTTATCACGACCTAAAGTCAATTAATCTGTATCAGCACAGAGGTGGAAGACATTGAAAATATATTTATATTTTAAATTGAGGTTCAAGGTAACATTTAAATGAATAATTATTTACTATTTTGCTAAATGCTGACACATATGACAGCAATCATATATTAGTACAAATGCTTTTCTGTTTGAATGGCTCATTAGTTGCTTTGTAGGGCTGTACTGCTTTTTTAAGATTCAGATTCAAAATCTCTTCTGATTTTTGCTGTTTGGTTTTTGGCAGCGGGCCAGCTGCAGATATGCATAATATTTCACTGTTAGACCTTGCAAACAGAATATCCTGCTGTGCTAAAGAAAACATTGTGTTTCTTACCACATGAAAATAATCCATCACTTTTCAATCAGCACACATGCACAGCCTGGCACGCGCACACCCGCGCACAACCCTCTACCTGTTTTTTCCATCAGGCCAAAGCAAAAATAAATGGCTGTGATGTGAAGGGTGGACTCTTTGTACATGATCCATTAAAGTACAAACTAATCAAAATATATCTAGCATCTGATTTGCAAAGCAGCGTGGAGCCAGGAGGCCTGCTGCGGATACAGACCCTCTGAAGACCTCTCCGACCTTGCTCTGGCAGCAGCGTCTCTTGTTTTAAACAGTATATAGACAGTGGTAAGTATTAGACAGACCAAAACGTCCTTGGCCTAACCCACGACTACCAGTCAAGTGCGTTGCGTATAAAATAGCAAACAAACAAACAAAACGTATGTATTGCACAACATGCAATTTAGAGATGAGCCAGTTTCGTGTTTGTGGCTGATTAACACACACCCAAGCAGCACGGGAAGAAGGGAACTCGTTTTGGAGCTAACGAATCCTTTTGCGTGTCACCGGCCATGGGAGGGGTACCTGTTGGGAATAGCCCTGTGCAATTACAGCAATCCTTGTGTGCTGGGTATCCACAGAAATCCGGGTGTTCACCAAGGGCAGCCTATCCCAACAGTTTCCCACTACAAATTGGGGAATAGAGTAAGTGGAATTCGGTAGCTGTTGAGCTGCACTGTTGTGTGTCCCGCTGCATTGTTTTCTGCAGGTTGTCCTTGGCATGCAGACACACAACATGTCACTGGTTAATGCACAGAAGGTGTTTAGCATTTTACTTTCCGGAGTGGAGACAGTGGTGGAGGAGCCTGAGATTCGCTGGGCTACGTGGTGCAGTACGGTGCAGGTAGCGAGGTCCTTGCGCATGAGAAGCGGCAGTTTTTCAAGGATGCAGCACCAAAGTCCTGTTCAATCAAGTATTTAGGCTTCTAGCTCTCACTCTGAAGAGGAGTTAGGCCTCCGAGAAGGAGATGGAGCCTGGATTTGTTCTACTTAAATGTAGGTCTTTAGTTCCGAGCATAGTCGCCATATGTTGTTTCCTTAGGGAGCCGAGCAAGGAATAGTTAGGAAGTGTTTGAATAAAATGTCGTGTCTAAATTAGGAGCATGAAGCTGGATGGGGTGAATCGCTGCACAGGACCACGAGGAGTTGGCTGAAGCTATGCCCCTCTTCCCCCTATAATCCCTAATGCTGTGTTGAATAGGAGTGAATGAGGAAATGCAAGAGGTGTAGGGGGAATGAGTGTGGAGCTGCTGGCAACACGTAAAGCAGGCGCAGACGGGCCGCTCGCTAGCTACTGCCGGAGCTCTCCCTTCCTCACTCCCTCGTGCCTCAGCATTCCCCGTGTTCCCGTGGGCGCTGCGCAGCCGCGGGAGCAGCGGCCATGGGAGCAGCTCGGCAAGACCCGGCCCCGAGCCCCCGCACGCTCTCCATGCCGCCCTTTGAGGCAGTTCCAGTCAAGCCTTTGCAGACCATTGAGTCCTGAACTCCCGGTCACCCCTTTCTTGCAGTTTTGGAACCAGGAGCTTGTCCGAGGGAAAAGGAGGTCTCAGCAGGGCTCTCGGAGGGCGGCATGAGACACGAGTCCAAGGCAGGGCTCGGCTCACGGCCACGATGACGCGCGGCTCGGGTGACTCACCAGGCTGGCCGCTCAGTGGCTTTGCTGCCACCCTGACCAGTTTGCTGCCCTATTTTTTACGTTCTCAGATACTTTTAGTGTTTTATATAGGGCCAGTTGTGATCCTGTGGTGGAGGCAAGACGTTCTGGTATTTAAGTAAAGCATGAGGATATTTAGCCAGTCGTCTTGGGATTGTTTTGTAAAATAAATGTCTTTCCTTGGGAGTCTCATATCTTTCAGCTTATTTTCCACTTTTCCTTCTGAGTGTGCAGCAGTAAGGAAGCAGGGGGAAAACAAGGAGAGGTAAATAGTGAGGAAAGACTAGCCCAGGAGCTGGAGCAGGAGCTAATCTCTTTTCAGGGGTGCTGACTCGCCTTCTGACCTTGGCAAGGCAGGTGACTGGTCGGCTTACTCATATGTAAGAAAGGTAAAATAATTTAGGAGATACTGATTTTGGTTGAAAGAAACATAAAATATGTTCTTATAGCAAAGATAAGTGCTGTCTGCCAACATTTTCCTTGCAAAGCGTCAAATATTTTCCCTAGAACAGCCAGACAGTTGGTCTGACGCCTCAGAGATCCTCACAGATCCCGTGTTGGCTGGAGCTGCGATCACTGGGAAACACCCAAGGTTGAGGAATGCCTTTTGTGGTTCCGTGGCGAGCCCTGAGCAAACTTAGCGCTCTTGAACAGGTTCACCTTCCTTTCCGAGGCTGAGGAGGACGGTGTGTTTTCCTCGCGTGTACCCATGCTGTGGGTGCAAAGTTGCCCTGCTGGGGTTTGGGCATTTAAATGGGTTACCTGGGTGTGATCCCTCTCCCTGAGTTCAGCACATCAGTGGGGTCAATGTTGCGACGGCAGGTGAGGTCTCCCCGTGCAGAATGTGTTCTGGGACGCCAGGCGGGCAGGGGGGTGGAAAAGGAAGAAGGAAAGAAGAGGGGAGGGGAAGGGATCTCATTATTTACGTTGTGAAGGAATGCAGCAAGGTATCTGAGGTCTGTGATGGAAGGAGGCAGAGAGCCTGTGGTGGCAAACAGATGATGAAGGTGATAGAGCATCAGAAAGAGGAAGCCCCATGGAGCCTGATGAAACCACCAAGAAACAGCTGATAAGAGAGTGAAATTCCACCAGTGCCAAAGCGACAGGCGGAGAGATGAGCCAGGCGTAAGCAACGTCAGAGTAACATTCTGCTTGTCAGAGCGATACCACTGCGGAAAAGAGCCAGCTACAGTCAGCTAGTTGTTCCAGACATCCAAAGGGGCCAGCTGGCATCTTCTGGAGGAAGCATCCGTCAGCAAAAAGATAGGCTGCTTTTTTTTTCTTTATTGACCGTGGCAATATTTGTCTAGCTATTTGCAATGCTTGCTGCATGAGCATGTCAAGAAGAGGGACACCAGTCTTAACTGCCTGTACACAGACATTCTCAGCCTCCGCTCCTGTGCCTTGTTTTGCAAGGAGAGAGTGTAAGCACAGGAGGATTTCCAACTGGAAGAGGTTGCGCTACCAAAACAAGCTGTAGATAAGGAGGAGGGAGCTGTGAAAGAAGAGTAATTGAAAGGGATGTCTCCAGCACAGCTCCGAATTAATGTTCAGCCTAGTTTATCTCATAATTCTTCCGCAGATGATGCTACTGCCTATTCACATGCTAGCAGTGGGAGCAAGGAGCTGGTGAGGCATGGAGAACTGCACGCAGGCTGCTGAATTCCAACCACCTCCGTGTCCGCAGAGGGAGCAAAGCAAAGCTGGACGGGTCAGCCGGACGGGGCGGCGCTGCCCCTGACTGCACATGGCTCCGGCTTCCCAGGGTACGGGTGTTGATGGTGACAGTGTCCTTTGCAGCCTCCAGTCCTTTAAAAAGAGTCGCTATCATCAGCCTGTAAAACTGTTGTTATTGTCAGAAGCTGCACGCCTGACTTAGGAGAATCAAATTGGGAGTTTGTCTCAGGAGTTTAAAAATGTCTTCATCTTTAGCACACAGAACATCACCTGCAGAGCATGGTGCCTTATGGAGAGGCACCAGTGCAAGCAGCAGGACACAGAGCACGTGTGTCCCATTGGGATGTGATGCTCCTCACCTGCGTTCAGCGGGACGCCCCTTAATGCCTACTTACCCTCCTGGGGTAAAGGAGCCACAGAGAATATCATCATCTTTCTTGCTAGCAAACCTCCCACTCCATTGTATTTCACTCTTAGGACTCTTCTTCACACTCTACTTTCCCCCTTTCCCCTGCTTAATTCCAGCCCATTATTCCCAGTTTTGCTTTTTCAGTTTAGCTTGGCAGTCCCCTGCTCCTGTTTGCTTCTTCCATCCTTCTTCATCAGACTGTGTTGTCCAAGGAGCCACACTAAAGCTATTCAGAACATACAGTGAAATTCAGGGTTTGAGTGTTGATCAGTCCCACATCTGAAGGAGACACACCTTGCTGTTCAGGTCTGAGGGAATGCAAATATAAGGGACTGTGTTACACTTGCTGGAGCGTCACCCAGGAAGATACCTCATCGGCTCAGATCCTTTTCTGTAGTGGAGGACCAAGAGCTCCATCTTCCCGTGTTTCCCTTAGCCAGATGTTTCCTGTATGCCACATAGGATCTAGCCATCTTCGTCCCGCTCCTCCTCCTCCCATGGGGTTTGTTTTCCTCATGCAGCCTTCCCCGTTGTCTTCTTGAATGGAATTTGGAAAAAAAAATTACTGATGCTGACATCTTTTATTTTCCATGCAGCCATGCGTTTGTGCACTCCTGCATGTGAGCTTGGAAGCTGATTAATACTTTGCCAGTTTATTGCAAAGGATAATATATTGCTATACTCACCCTTTTATAGGGACGAGCATAAATATGAAACGGAAAGAGAAACAGAACAGAGGCTTCGGAATTAGAAGTTCCTTAAGTGCAGCCGACTGGCACGAGGTTTGACACTCAGCAGAGGTTCCGTGTATGGCCCCAGGTTACGGAGGCTCTGGTCTCCCGGCTCGGCAGGCAGGGGTGCGCTGCCTGTGGGGGCATGCCTGCAAGCGCTCTGGGTGGGTGCTCTGAGCAGAAGGTTCAACCTTTTTAAAAACACAGTGCACCACAAAAAGGGCAGGCACCTTCCCTTCTCCTCCCTGGCAGCCTGCATTTTCTCTTGGTTAGAGCACAGACGGGGTGTTCACTCTGGCCTGTTACTATGTCCTTGATGCTGGTGTTTTATTTACTGAATTACAGTTGCTCTCGAGGTTTCCTTTATTTCCAGAACGTTTTCTTAAAGAGTTGCCTGCACTAAAGCCTTCTCCTTTCTCCTTCTATAAAGCATTTCATGAGGTGCTGATCCAGTAGGAAATTTACTTGTAAAGGCTGGCAGGAGCTGCCAGTAATTTAGAGCTTTTGGGGAAGCAGTGCAAACTTTATTTTCAGAGCTATCACATCCTCTTTCTATTCACCTGCTGTTTTTTTATGACTTAGAAATCACAATGCCGTGTTTATGATGGCAGTTTATTATAGGGTTAGACTAGACCAAAAAGATTTTTTCAATTACTGAAATAAAATGCTAAAGATCCTGCCTAGGACACAGGTTAAGGAGAAATGGTGGAGTTTAATTCCCCTCAAGGAAGCAATGCATTTAGTTTAATAAATAAAGGGAGTGCAATTAGATTAATAAATTAGGAGAGCCCCTATTTGTCAGTGGTTGATTCTAGCCATCGTTTTGATGGGGTCTTGTTTGGTCGGGAAGGGCGGGCGCTCCTGCAATATGAATTGTCATTATTGGTGATTTCAAGAAATTTGACCTCCACCGTCAGTATCCACCCTGAATGCGGCCAAAGGGTCATCTGAGTTTCACATAATTTAACTGGGAATTTAATTCCTGGGCTCACAAAACCAGTATCCTGGTGGGATGCGTGTTGCTACCTGTTGTATAGAGGAAATTGGGGTGCTGGTTCAGGGATGCTCTTAGTGTTCATTTCTATCAAGAAAATATAAAAATATTAATAAAACACCATAGGGTGAAATAAACATAGCAGGTAGTTTGGAGAACACAGAAACCTACTGATGGGGCAGCTGTAAAAAACATTATCCTTTAGCAAAGTGCAGTAGCTCATCAAAGAGGACACTGATTTTAATGAGGGGTCGTTGAAACCCGTGCGCTAGATAAGGCTGGGGCAGCACGTTGATGAACGCGCCGAGCGGCGTCTCCTGGAACACCACTGCTTTGGGCCTTTACCCCTTAGCCGTGATGTGCAAGCTGCAATAAAGCTTTTACAGTTATTCAATATCATGAATAGTACTAGCGGGTTGATCAGGCTTTCCAGCTGGAATGGATGACTGCAGAAGCAGGACTTCTTAAAATCCTCACTTTTTTATATATAGCCAGTTCATTATTAACTAAAGAGAGGAGGAGAGGAAATAAATGCCCAGGGAAGAACAGAGGGGAAAAAAGTGAACAACCTGATGGTCCTGGCAAGATAACTTGAATAAACTGTAAGATAGCTAAGAACTGCCTAAATCCACAGCATATGCAAAAAGACAGCACCGTGCTGTTGGCTGGGGCAAATGTGCTTCGGAATCACCATGTTTATCAGGAAAAATTCTTCTCTAGCCGTACCAATTTGTATTTGAATGTAGGGCTGTCATTAAATATAAAATGATTTTTGTTTCTCTTTGTGGCCAAAGACAGTATAAAGTACAAGGTAAAACGGTGCTTCGTGTTTTGCTTGCCTTTTGCCTCCCGCTCCTGCTCCCGTTCCCGCTCCCAGGCTGCTTCGCGCTCTTGGGGCACGTGCCTTGCAGCACGGCCTCCCCAGGGAAGCTCTTCCCAAGGACCATGCTGTTGGAAACATCTGTTGGGAAAGCAGCAGGCACGTGCAAAGCCGGGCAGGACTGAGGTCAGCCCAGGGTTAGCTTTCCTCTACCCGCGGTGCCTGCAGTCGTTCTGCTCGCTTTATTTTCATCTGGCCCATGCAGAGTGAAAATTCTGCTCATAAAGCAATCACAAAAATTGGTACGGCCCTAAAGAATGCCGCCTAAAGCAAATAAGGGCTGCAGTTTGCAGACTGCACCCCTAATTAGCAGGAGGGGTCAAGTGTCAGGTCCACCAGTGAGCTGCAGTATTTCAGGTCTCCATCAGCGAGGGTCATTCCTGTTGAAGACAAAGCAGCAGAGGTTTTCCCCGACATTGCTCTGGCTGTGTTTCTCTCTCATGTGGCTCTGTTAGACTCTTGAATGAGTCTTAACACTCGTTAGTGTCTAGACTCGTTAGACTCGAGTCTAACTCGCCCCGCGTGGGGCGCAGGCCCCGCTGCCCCGTGCAGGCCCTCGGAAGGGCCCGTGCCGCCCGTGGAAGCCGGGCAGCTCGCTACAAATGGAGTAAGCTGCATCGAGCTTTCTTTCCCATTAACCTTGCCCTTTCTGCATAACCATGCTCTTTGTGTTGGGTTTTGAGGTTCTGTTTGCTTTCTTTTTTGTTTTAAGTGAAATTTACTGCCAAATCTGTGCTTTAACTGACTCGTATAAATCATTTTTGGTCCAGCCACCTCTTGATTCATCAAAGCTCACAGCTGAACAGTCACAGCATAGCAGACCGATGAAGTTCTAGGTGTCCGCTCTATGCAGCTTATTCACTTTATATTAAGTGGGGTGGATTTTTCCCTTTTGCTGTCTCTGTTAAGCTCTATTTACCAGAGCAGTGGCCGGGTTCCCCACGGCTTCCATGGGGCCCGTTGCATGGGTTAGCTTTGCATGGCTTTGATTTAACCACAAGGAAGATGAAAGTGGGTGTGTTTTGCGTTCAACTCCTTAGCCATTTTGCCATCCATCTTAGTCAACGTGTGATTGCCCAGGACACAGCATTAATGATAGCTGTCAAAATAATAGTCGGGGGGTCAGAGGTCAAGAAAAATATGTAAAAGACTTCAGGGTGAACCAGATGATAAAGTAACTCATTTAGGCCATTAAATGCTGGCATGGAATGGTCTTGATGGGTTCATGGGTTACTAGAAGCAAGAAGAGTAAATGGGGACATCTTCAAGTAGTTTGCTCTTGTTAAAAGATGAAAAAAAAGATGATAATAGCATTACCAAACAAGCGCACTAAAGGCAATTTTCTTAATTACCATGCTGACCCAGCAGTGCACAGAGAGAGGTCTTGTTATTGGAATGAGAGCTTTTACTTTCAAACAATATTAACCCTTCTCGGTACCGTATGTCTTAATTAAAGGTATTCCTGGAAGTTCTGCAACCATCAACATTTTAACATTTCTCTTTGGGTTTGCAGAGCAGTGGTCAAGGAAGAAGCTGTTGCAATTGACTGTGTGGTTTAAATGATCTTTATTTCATGTTAGCTGTTTTTTCCAATAAAGCCACAAACCCGTGTTTATGAAGGGGACAGCCCTGAGCAACCAGCCTGCCCCTTGCTCTGTGTATCCAAACAGCGTCTTCATGGCTTCGCTGTGCTCAGTGTTCAGTGATCTTTCACTACCCAGACCGTGGTACCTCACCTACACATCTGAATTTGTCTCCCATTAGCTTATTTATTTTTCAACAGTGCATTTTATTTTGAATTGTTTAGAAAAAAAGAATCATAGGCTTGCTTTCTAGCATAATCTCAGTAGATAGAGATAAAATGTTCTGGAGACTACTACAGCATTCTTAAACTCTGAAAATGTTCCACGGAAACCTTAGGAGTTTTCTGTGTATGAATAAATACTTAAAAGACCTGACTCCCTGCAAGAGGAGGCGTTAGAAATTTCCTTAAGCCCTTAACAAGAAATTCCAGCCAAACTGATGTGCTTTGGAAGACACTTTCTGACTTCTGTGAGCTGGGCAGGGCTCTCCAGCCCATGAACAGGCTTCCTGCAAGGGAGCCTGGCTGGTTTCAAGTGGTTCCTTAGCAATAATACTTTGGTCTTGCACGTAATTATTTAGCAGCTCTTGAAGCTCACGTGGGGCATCCACGGTGTCTGGAGCTAGAGCACCTTTCTGCGTGCGGCCGCTCTGCTTTACCCCAGCAATGGGCAGTAGAAGCCCTCATTTCCCCACCTACCTCATGGTGTTTCGGTTTACGACGGTTTTGGTGTGGTGACAAACTCGATTGCTGCTGGAGGAGGCCAAGCACAAGCTGAGCTGCAGGTCCCCACCAGAGCATCCAGTCTAAGCTGACTGAAGGGACGTGTTTTCCTTGTGCTGCTGGGCAGTTCTGGTTACGAATCACTACTGCAGCGTACTAATACATTAGATTGTTTTTCTATTAGTGTGATGGGAGCCCCAACAACCCCTGCTCTTCAAGCTGCTGCCCTTGGTGGACAAACCAGAACACGTGCAGTAATTTAACAGGAGGTGCTTGAGAGAACATCTGCGTAGCTTGGTGCAACAGGGTGAGGTGTGTGGAGGGAGGCCCCACAGCCTCCTTCCTGGAGGAAAAGCCAAGTGGTTTGCCCAAGAGCAAGCAGGAGGTTTGTGGTAAAAGCACCACTGAAAGCTGGTGCAGGGCTTGGACCAGACGACACTGCCATGGGCAGGTTTGTTTGCCGTGCAATTAGAAGAGTGTTGTGATTAGCACACAGCAACAAACCCTGATCGTGCTTACACTTTGTGTAGTTTTACAGGAGAGCAGCATCTGCTGGCAGTCGAGTCAGTTTAGAACCGTCTGTCTTCTGATGTCTGGTGTGCAAAAATTGTTAGCTGAGCAGGCAAAGAACATCCGAACGGCTAATGGAAACTTTCTCTTCCCCCTAAATGGGGCAGTTGTCTAATTTGTTTAGCTAAACTGCATTAGCCATCCTGAAAGTTTTATTATCATAGTCAAAAGCAGGAAGCCAGGAACGGACATGCTGTATTTTTAAAATTAAAGCAATTTTGAAAAACAAACTCAGTTTCTTATTGATTAGTTCACTTGTTAGATTAGAGACTCATTACTTTTAATAATAGGATAATAGTAGCTAGAAATGGAAAAGATCTATTAGATCATTGAGTCCATTCCCATTACACAGGCAGGATATACTCAGGTATATGTGGATGGATGTATCAAATATTCCGTCTGCACGACACAGTCAACCCTCCGCTTCCTTGGCAGAGTGCTCATGCTACGGGCTTTGACCCGAGGTGTTTGCTCTCATTCACTCTGGCTTGGTTCGTTTATTCCTCACTGTGAATGGGAAGATACTCAGCTTAAACCGTCACTTGCTGTAGGATCATGCCCTGGGAAAGCTGAGAATAGAGGTGTGCAACGGTTGTACCTGAACAGGCTGTTGGGAAGTGGTAACGTGGTCACCTCGCCGAGTGTTGGGTAAACCCAGCACCGCATCCTACGGCTCAGTGGCTTGGTTCGTCCTGATATCGAAGCAGCGCTTTTCTCTAGGACCCGGTAGGTCTTCTCGTGAGTAGGGAACAGCAGTCACGGGTAGGGAATAGCATTCATGAGTAGGGAATAGCGTTCACGAGTAGGGAATAGCAGTCACGAGCAGGGAATAGCGTTGATGAGTAGGGAATAGCGTTCACGAGTAGGGAA